>VZTI01003146.1:1354315-1438142 GCA_013397865.1 Struthidea cinerea | reverse complement strand
TTTTTTTTTTTGGTCTTTTAATTGCCTGCTGTAGTAGCTGGTGCCATTTCTCATCCTGTTGATGTTTCATTCTCATGATTTTTGGGTTATGTTGTGTATGGCATCTTTCGTGTTCGAAGTATGTACCCCCTTCTCAGTTCCTGGTAGGGAAAGCACAGCTTGGAGGTACTTGAATGACAGTATGGAGCAAGATACTTTTCTTTGTCTTAATGTCTGAAATATACGTGACAACTTCTTTTCTTTGTTGTTTAGATGACATGAGAAGATTGTAAGTTTTCTCAGGTCGGGAGAAATATGCACTGGTTTTCTTTAAAGGAGTACTGAAAATAGTATTACTTATATCTTGATTTCTCTGTGGCAGCTATTCAATCTGCAGAAATTCCAGAGTACAGTCCTCAGAAAGCCAAAGTGCAGAGCCGTGATGAATGACTGCATGTCTGATGGAAACATTAAAGTCTGTCAAAGGCTTGATCTGAAATTTCAGTGTGTAGAACTTTAATATTAGTAAAAGTAGTATTGCTTCTGAATTAATTATTCTAGAAAACTGTAAAATTAGGCATCTCCCAAGTGCACTTAACTCACTGAATTGAAGTGTTCTTAAAAACAATGATTTTGAGACTACTTTCTGCTCAAATGAGTGTCTTTTGTTTTTACCTGAGATAAACAATCAGCTGTTAATAGACCCTTACTGGAATACTCTCCTCTTTCATCCTTTGTCTGATTATTTTTTTTATGTGGCCTTATAAGAACAGTCTTAAAAAACAAACACAGACACAAAGCCAACAGAAACCAAGCTTTTTTTTTTTTTGCCTGATGTTTATAAAGGCTAATAATTGGTAAAATTCATAATCTGACTACAAAGCCTTTGCACTGTATGCTAAATTTTAACTACCTGCAAACTCCTATTGGTGTTGATGGGAGTGTTTGTCTAGATCCAGAAAAGCAATTTATTTTTTTTAAAAAATGTGTGTTTATTTCCTGTCTTGTATGAAAGCCTATGTTAATGAGCTCTTGTCAGCTTTGAAGGCTTTTCATCATCTGCATTAGAATAAATTAACAAAATGTCTGTTTAAGGACAGGAGATTTCTGGTGTATCTTCTTTTCCTGTAATGTGTCTGTGCTGATAACATTAAGATTTTGTGTGAGAAGAGAACAATGTAAGTTTGCATTCTTCATGAGTTTGTCTGCATTCTCTTCAGAGTTGGCTCTGTTGGTTATTTGCCTAATGCTGTAGCTAAAGAACTTTTTCAGAAGTGGTTTTGTGCAAGGAAACATGCCCACAATGTCTATTGCGCTATTTTTGCTCTGTTGGGTTTGCCTCATCTTCCTCTTCATTGTGAATGCTAGCTTTAAAAAACAACCATTGTTCATTAATGCTAGCCTTAAAAACAGTCATTGTTCATTATCCCACACTTGGCATAATTTTACTTTTCCCCTTTTTTTTTTTTAACTTTTCATTGGATCACTGATTTTTCTCTTCCTTGTGATACATCCACCTGAAGGTAAAGGTTAAGAGATGAGGCCTGTACCTTGTACAGATTCATGACTCTTTTCGTGTCACTTGGCTCAGTATTTGAAGGTCTGTCTTGTTTTGTCAAAGCTTGTTCAATGCATGGCTGTAGAAAGGGAGCGGCAGATAACAAATTCTATTTTATTTGGAAGTTGGTGGCTCAAAAATCAAGGAGAAAATTGCTAGAAAGGATTATCCTGGCCTTGGCACTGGCTTTGAAGAAATCTGCCAAGGCTGGAATCCTTGTTTAAGTGCCATCTGTGTCAGAATTAGAAGCAAACTGTGTAAAATAGTTCCGTTACTCATTCTAATTTGCAGATCAGACCAGGTCTGATAATGTTTACAAAAGTATCCGCATCACCTTCTTTCTGGGATATAGCTACTGTTTCCACAACAGCAGAGTTAACTGGGTAGAAGCTACACTTAAAATTGTCAAAAAGAACCCCAGCAATGTCCAGCCGGTGCTATAGCAAAAAGTCAGACCTGGTCATGTAACCCTGGTGGTGGAAGAAGCTGGAAATCTCTGCTGATGAAAGCAGAATGCAGTCTTCCTCACTAACCCCCACATAAGATAGGTATGCCTGAAAATAATAGAAAGAATCAGGTTGTTTTTTAAGGCTGGAGTTCCCTGTCCTCATGCCTCTGCTCTCTTGACTAGTGAATGCTAGAAGATAGATGCCATCACCACTCTACTCTTCTCCCATGCATTGCTGTGTATGGATGAGTCATTTCTGTTACTGCACATCTATACCAATTTTTATCCTCAGGAAGTAGTTGGACATGATGACCCAGACTATGTGTGCTGGCTGAGAGGCAGCGTGTCAAGGCTCACATCGAGGAACAGTGGCATTCTGTTTTCCCAAGAATCTATGAAAATTATAGAAATTGTAACAATTTTGATCTGCTTTTGTTTGGCCGAGTAGCAGTGGCAGCACCGGAACCGGAGCCTTCTTAAATACGGACAACACCCATATCAGTTTAAACCTGCGTTCACTCACCTGCATTGAGAGTTACAAGAAAACTTGTGTTGAGGAATAAAATACTAACTTTTTTAAGCAACCTTCTGCTTCCTTCACAAGAAGTTTTCTGCTGCTTAAAACTTCCAGGGAAGTCGAGTTGTCACTTTGAGTTGCGTCTCTCAATAGTTCCTCTGAAGTTTATCCCAGAATGTAATATTAATATGCAGAGGATCATCATTTCACTTCTACCATTAGCTTTTAGGTTTTGTCTGCTGGTAGGCATTTGGCAGCTAAGACTTAGGACTAGGAGAAAACTAGAAATTGTTACTGAGAAATCTTCATTTAAATACAGAGAAGAAGGAAGGATTTTGTTGTAGCAGGACAGAAGAGGAAGAGGAGAGAAAGGGCAGAGAAATGAAGGGAAGGAATTGTGACATTTATTTATTTATTTAAATATGAAACTCTGCTTACAGTTTCTAGGTGGACTTGGGAGTGAATTTAATTTGTTTGGAGAAATGAGTGTTTCTCATTGTGGAATATAAAGTGTCACTGAATGGTGAAATGGGGGGAGCAAGAAGAATTGAGAACTATTCAAATGAGGTGATGTTTTCAGTTGATATTTAGGCTTCTCAACCCAGCTTCTTCTGGGGAGGTTTCATTTTCTTCCTCTTTCTGACTCCCCTGCTGTGCCCCTGAACCTCAGTACTAAATTCTCTTGGTGGTTGTTTTCCCTACTGTCTTCAGTTAATGCTGCTGCTAATCAGTACTGCAAAGGGAATTTTATGTTTAAAAATTACTGGACTTCAATGTATGAATCTGCTTAATTCAATATGATTCATGTTGAAGGTGCTAGAAAGGTATATGCCACTGGATAGAAATAAGAAATGAAAACCAATTATTCTAGCATTATTAAATACCCAAATATGTGTTCTTTAGATCATGTTGTTCTTAAGAATATTAGCTTTCATTGTTTTGTTAACAGAAGGGATGTATGAGGCTTCTTGGTATTTTTATATAAAATGAACTGACATTAACCTTGAGACTCTTCAAGCAGCAGTTAAATTCTGTATTTCTGTAGTCTCATCATTTTTCAATCCTAAAACTAGTTCTAGAGTGTGACTCAGATTTAAACCTGTAGGTTTTCATTCATGTAAGACAAATTTTCAAAGATAAAATATTGGCTGGCATGCTTGGGAATTCTTAAATGAGATAAAGATGATTCCTACTGCTTTAAAAGGGTGCAATTGTCTGTATTTTTGGATTCCTCAATATTGAGCATATTGTACAATTAGATGCTGTTTTATCAAAGTAGAGAATTGGAGCATTGAAAAATGAGGTCCCTGTACAGGTGAACATTTTTTGTTGCTATTATTGGAGTATGTTATAACTTATGTCCTTGATCTTGATCTTCCAGAACTCTTTAATATCAACTACATTTATGAGAATTCTGTTCCTCTTCAGTGACTATTCCAAGTAGTAGAAATCAGTAGGTGATGATGTTGTGAACAATTTTTAGTACTAGGAGAGCTGCATGTTGACATTAACTTCCACAAAGTAAAAATGATCGTTTAAGAAGTGGTAGAAGCTTTAGTTTGCAATGTCTTCCTCACTGAGATTCACATTGTCAAAATGGGGGTGCTACATATGAAGAAAGAAGGGAAAATATCAGTACTGATACTGAGTGTGTTGGAACATAGGACATGCTAGTGGTTGAGCCAAACCATTTGGTAGTGGACAGGTACCTTGAGAAAGAAGCAATTTGTATGGGAATAAATTCACATCCTTCCGTAGTTGCTCTCAGACATGAGGCGTGAAGAAGGGAGTATAGCCGCAGTGGCCTAAGTTCCTACCTTTCCTTCCAAACATTGCAGTCTGCCTGCCTTTTCTCTTGTTCCCAGTATAATGCTGCTGCAGCTTAAAGGCTGCTAGATTAAAATAGCAGCTTCTAGCAAACTTCTGGGGTCATTCAGACTTACAGTGTTTCGGTTAGCCATGTAGATCCTTCATTGTTGGAACACCTCCTTTCCACATGAAGGCATTGCTTTGGGAATGATTCCTCCACAGCCAAGATCAGGATGCTTTCCAGCTGGTTCAGACAGTGGAGAACTGTGCACAGTAATGTCTTGCAATATGGTTATCAGTGTTGGAATTTACATCTCTACTGTTGTTATCCAGAGTTTTGCCCCTTAATTTTGCGTGCTGTGCTGGGGAAGTTGGACTTAAAATCTCAACTTGTTCATACTACCAGTTGCCACTTCTCTCACACCACTACTCTCAGCCTGGCACCTGAGGTATATTGAACTGCATCAAATACTGAAAGCATCTGAGGTGCTCTTTAGTAAGCTTAGATCTTGATTTATATTACTGTTGCAATGTGAAAAACTGTGCACAGTTGGTGAATGGGTTGAGAAGAAAGATGTTCCTAACATTTTTTCTTTATTAAGATGAGCAAAAATAGTAATATTGTGCCACTAGTATGTAAGGAACGGAAACTGATGACAGTATTTTTCATATGCAGAATAACTCTGCCAATTTCCTAGTCTTAGACATGTTGTGGAAATAAATCAGGTTCCTGAATGCTTTACAGAGCTGCTTAGAGTGAGGAAAATGACAGTGTAGAGAGATAAACCCATTCTGTGACAACAAACTGATGCAATGCAGGTGAAGTGATTTGAGCAAAGTTTCCCAAGTGGTTAATCAAAAAGCAAAGAGCAGAACTCTGGTTTCCTGAAAGAGTCACTGTCCTGTGCCTTAAACAGGTGAAAATGCCACTGTCTTTGGCAAGAACTATTGCTTAATATAGTTGTGCCTTAGATGATAAAACCAAGTCCTTAATGATACTTGGCATATAATAATTATATTGTGTAAATATTCAGAATATATGTGCATCTTAAACAAGCAAAGGTTAATTGGCGAATGGCTAAATGACAAAATAAACGGATCACAGTGAAATTTACAAATGCTCTTCGTTGATTTAGAGGCAATGCTGTGGCCAGGGGAAGAAAGGAGTGTGTTTTACTTCTTGAAAATAGAAAATAATGCAACACTTAAAGAAGGAAATGGAAAAATGCTTGAAGGAGTAAATGAATATATCTGGGTATTTAAAGGTTGTAGGTTATTGTTCTTTAAATATATGGAGTTTGTCTATGGTCAGGTGGTGCTAACAACCTAGAGAGTGTAACTGGAAAATGCCACTGCCATTTAGAAGAAAAGTCGCCATAAATGAACAGTAAGGAGGCCACAGTATCCACTGAATTATTGGCACATGTTAACTGGATTAAAAATGTGTCACTTTTATTGATTGCATCATTTTATATCAGTTTTGACCCATGATGAGCAGGGGCAGACACAGAATTTGTCTGAACAGAACACTACTGCCATGTTGCTGGACAAATTTGTTAAGGGTGCAGGGGTGGAGAGAATGAGAGAAACAACATTGAGGTAAATCCATGTTTGCCAGGTGTCTGAAGGTGATGCAGTTTGATAGAGAACAGATTTTTCAGACGTCCTAACGGTCTTCAAATTTTTCATAGTGAGTTTCTTCCCTTTCTGTTCTCAGTCTGAAAAATGCAGTATTACACATCAGCAGTAAAGATTTCTGGACCTGAGGTTAGTATAAAAAATTCTTTGAAATAATTAATTTTACAGCATATTTTATTTTAAGTGTTTAGGTTTTGTTCCTTGGTTTCATCTGTCCTGCAACTGGACACTGATATGTTAAGGAAGGCCCAAGTTTTGTTTCTGTCAAGATTTTTTTCTTTTCCTTTTGTCCTAAAGTATGAAGTTGCTGTATATGAAAGTAATATGATCTGAGAAAAGATCTTGACATGCTGGTTGAAGTAGTGGAATTGTGAATGTAATACAGAAAGCAGTTATTTATTCATTTTATTAAAATGCCTGGAGGCTCGGGTTGAGACAGGGCTCACTGCATGCTGGGTGAAGCAAAAATACACTGAGTGTACCTGAAGGGTACTTTATGGTCAGGAAGGCTGGTCTAAACCAGCAGCAAAACACTGGTTTGTGGCTGGAAGTTTTCTAAAACAGCAGTGCCTTAGAAGAGTGAGGTGATGGTTGAGGTTGGAAGGGACTGCTGAAGGCCATCTGCTCCATCACCCTTGCTCAAGCAGGGCCATGTAGAACCGGGTGCCTAGGACTAAATCCAGATGGCTTTTGAGTATCTTCAAGGATGAAGACTCCACAACCTCTCTTGGCAACCTGTGCCGGGGCTCAGTCACCCTCACAGTAAAAAAGTGTTTCCTGATGTTCAGGGGGACTCTCCTGTGTTTCAGTTTGTGCATGTTGCTTCTTTTCCTGTCACTGAACACTACTGAGAAGGATCTGGCTGTACCATCTTTATACCCTCTCTTCAGATACTTATTCTTGTCATTCCTCACTAGTTTTAGCTCCAGGTGGGCTCTGGCTTTCCTGACTGCATTTCTGCACACTCAGGCAGCGTCTCTGTCCTCCTTCTAGTCTACCTGTTCCTGCTTCCTCCTTTTGTATACTTCCTTTTTGTGTTTGAGTTTTGCCAGGACCTCCTTTTTCATCTCTATAGGCCTCCTGCTATTTCTGCGTGACTCCCTGCTCTTTGAGAGGAATGTTTCTTGAGTTTGGACGAGGTGATCCTTGAGTATCAAGCAGCTTTCTCTGACCCCTCTTTCCCTCCAGGGCCCTATCCCATGGGACTGTTTTCATGCAGGTCCCCAGAGAGACCAAAGCCTGCTATCCTGAATGCTAGGACTGTGATCTTGTTTATTTGCCCTTCTCCCTCCTATTGGTCTTGTGAATGCCACCAGGGTCACTGCAACTTAAGGCTGCCTGTGACCTTCATGTCCCCAAGGAGCCCTTCCTTTTTAGTAAGTATGATGTCCAGTACAGAATATCTCACCGTTGGCTCCTCTATTACTTGGGTCAGGAATTTATCAGTGCTCTCTGGAAGCGCTCTGGATGCTTCTCCCTGGGTGTGTTGTCCTTCCTGCCCATACCAGAGTGGTTTAAGTCCTCCCTCACAAGGACTGGGACCTGTGAATATGAGGTTGCTGCTCCCTGTCTATAGAGGGCCTCATCCACTTGATTTCCTGGCCAAGTGTGCTGTAGGAGATGCTTACTCACTACAGTGTCACCCGTGCTGGTCTGCTCTCTAGTCTGTGCCCATGAGCTCTCACTTAGCTCATCATCCATGCCCAGACAAAGCTCCGTGCATTCTGATGCCTCTCTCATGAAAGGTGTCTCCATCTCCAGGTCCTTCTGACATACCCTTCCCAAGGAGCCTGTATCCCTCCTTTGCAGCACTCTACTCATGCAAGCCATTGCAACGTGTCTCCATTCATCCCAGCAAGATCATACCATGAAACTGCACACAAATCTTGAATTCCTTGTGTTTACAATATTGATGTTTATTCATGCAAAAAATAAATTCCACAGCGGAGGGAAGCAATTCAGATAAAAGCACTGTTTTTGCCAACATAACTGTGACTATTGTGGCAGCTTCTGCTAGCCAAGTGACATCAATCAGCAGTCAGTCTTCACACCATCAACCAATATAGCTGGGGTGTCAGAAATTCCCAACTCAAGAAGGCACTCCTGCCCAAAAGAGCTTAGGAAACAGAAGAGTGTGCTGAAGTGTTTGAAAACTGATAGTTGGTACTTTCTGCTTTTTAAAATTTCTTTTTAGGCTGTCCTTTTAATCTCAGTAATTTGTCATTTGAGTAATGCTTGCTTATTTGTTGGTGGCTTTGTTTGTTAAAATGCCTTTGGAAAAAATACAGTCTGTATTCCTGTGTTGAGATCTACTGAAAGCAGCAACATGGGACAGTTCTGAAAAAATCACTGTAGTTCTGGGACAAAACTGATTTTCTCTGTTAGGTTGCATTTTTTTTTTTTTAAATTGGGGTGGTGTCGATGCTGAAAAGCTTTGGTAGAGAAATCTTTCAGCTTTTCTGCAGCGTTCTGTGAGAACTTTGCAGTTCTCACAGAAGCCATGAAAACACTGCTATGAGTTCTTGTAAACGAATTCTTTATCTTGCACCTGGGTTTGTTATGCAAGATTGTTATGGTTCTAGCTTTCTGATATTTTAGAATAAGTGTCTTAGAGCTTGACCAATCCTCTCAAGAGGTGGATGGCCGAGCACCCAATTGTCTTATGCCATTCAACACACTCTTTGTGAACCCTGTTATAAAGATGAATTAATTAATTAATAAAGGTCAGAACTGCTTCCCTTCTGAAATTGCTGTGCCATTCCTTGCTGTCAGTGCCGCTCACAGCGACAGGATGGTATTTTAAGTATATTTTTATATTTTATTTGAAAGTGCTAAAATAAAATATTACAGTAGTATTTAATACCATTTTTGTACTATCTAAACAAAAACCTTTAGCAGGATTGAGACAGATCTCACTGCACCTGCCATGTGATGGTAATTTATGAAGATGAAATGCATCTAACATGGCAGGAACTGAGTAATTCATCACAGATAGCAAGAAATATAAGTATCCTTGTGTTTTTTGTGCCTTCTTCTTTACCTGTATTCACCATGCATCTCTGCGTTTGTGATACAACTATTTTGATCACGAATAACTCATTGTATTTGGTCTGTTTTGAGTCAGGTACAGAGATCATTTTTAGGACTTGGTGTCTTTGATTAATCAGAACAAAGTGGAATTTCTGGTGAAGTTTTAGTGGGTTGAGCACTGGTTTTGCAGCAGGTCAGAGATAACGCTAAGACAGAGAAGCATTTTCAGGATCTGTTTCTAATATTGATTTCTTTCTTTCTAGTGAGAAATAGCTCTAATTGTTCAGGTTGTCTCAGATCCATTTTCAAATCCTCATTACTTTTACCCAAGGAGATTGTTACATGATACCCTGGGATGTTTTCAGCTAGATAGTCTTGTCAAATGCTAACCTGGAAGCCAACTTCCATGCTTTTTCTGCTGACTGGAGCTTTTATGTGGGTTGACTGAGGTAACCCTGTGCAAATTCCCACTAGTAATCAAGCCTACTGAACTCGGCTGAGCAATGGGAGGACATGAAACCTGTGCCTCTTGCTCCTAGCAAGCTTCTGTTCCTTTCTCAATATCAAGTTCAAGCTCCTAATTTTTCAAAGCCCTTCTCAAAACCTGAATGGTAGTGTTTCTGCCAGGTTCACAGGGCTTCAAGCTGGGCCCTTAATGAGCTGGACGTTAAATACTGAAGTGAAAAACTTGGCCGTTCTCACTTTACTTTTTCTACGATCCGTCTCCCTGAAATCAGTGCTGCTAACAGTGGAGTGAGTGAGGTACTAACCAGTACCTCATCTGACAGGATGAGGACCTGTCAGAGTCCTGCTCTGTGAATTAGCTCACCGTCCATCAGCTACCAGTGTTTTCTGTGGGGGAATACTGGCATGCATACTGTGATGTTTTGGGATGGCGTGGAGTTCTCCAAAGAGACCCCAACATTGATCTACATTAGTAGTATTTGACATCCCAAATGAGTATGAATGTAGCAGATAATGCTTTGTGATGAATCTTTTTGCATAAGTCTTACCTATTAGAGGTGGCTAAAGAGCCACACAGCACCCTAGAAAATGAAAATGGAATTCAGCAGAGCATGCAATGAGCAAACTTTAACAAATTACATCTTTGTATCTAGCATCTTGACTCTGCTGGGCATGCATGCCTTTGGGAAGGCAGTAATGCCAGCTGCAAAGGAAAAACACTGTTCTTAATAAGAATATAAAAGCTTTTTGAATGGTGGTACAGAATAAAAAAAGATGTTGCAGGTTTAATTTGAGAAGAGCAACAGGAATTTCAGTGGAAAAAGTATTAGAATTGAAATTAAACCATGTCTACCAGAATCTCTCAATATTCAGTAGTGTAGTGGTTTTTTGTTGTTCTAGTACTGCAGAACCTGTTTTGATGCATCACTACAATGGAAATGAAACCACAGCTTACAAAACTAAAATATTATCCATCCATCCATTTTGCTACCAACTTCTGCATCCTCTCTTCTTGCTTCCTTTCACTGAAACAATGGTTCTTTTATGTCTTGGCATGTTAATATTTGCAAAGTGTTTTTGAAAGCTGAAATGCACAAGAAAGGTGCTAAGTATTCTTGCTTTCATTTAGAACTAATTTTCATTCAAGTTGTTCTTGCCATGGCTTATACTTTGTGTGAAAACTGGAGGGGATGAAGTGATCTTAAGTATTTTGGGCTTATGGATAGGAGAGCTTTTGCTCTAATTCTGTGGCTCAGGAGTATCTTTTTGATGCAGGCGAAGATCTGTATTCTAGAAGCTGCTTTGCTAAGGGCTGGCATAGGAGTGTATCTGAGATTGTTATATCAGAATGCAGAATGGGATATGCTTGGTGCATTTAATTCATGTCTCTGAGCATCACTGGATGTCCAAGGTGCTGTCGTACTTGGTAGGGTTTTTTGTTTTCTCTCCCTGCATGTCTGTAGCTAACAGATAGACTGAAAGTTTGGATTCATAGGTATTTCTTTAAAAAAATGGAATATTCAAATAATGTAGAGATTCTCTAACCAGACTTGTCACAGTTACTGTAAAATTTGTTGCCATTGTGAAACTACAGATGGGAGGAAGAAGTTCTGCAGGAACCGAATTGGAACACTTGACATGTCTAACTGTCTGTCCCATGTTTATATTTATATATTAAACTGAAAATTAGTGAATGCTCTGGATCTATTAGGAATATCTTCCTTTGAGGTGAAGATAAGTATGAAAAGTTACGTAGTCAAAATTCTCATCTGTAAGGTCATTAGCTCCTATGAAATTATTTAGAAAAAATGGTGATCTGTAGGCAATTTTCAAGGTTCTTCTTAATTGGCTAGGAAATGCACACTCATCTATGTTATTTTTATCTGCATGTGCATCTAAAACATTCAGGGGTTGACGCACTGAAACAACTGATTTTAAACAAAGTATAAACTGATGCAGGTCTAATTTCTGTAAATACAACTTAGGAAATTGTATTAGGCATATTGCAAAGCCATTGAGGTTTGCTCCAACTATGTAGGAATGTAACAGCATGATGTCCGTCAATTTGAATTTTGGAACAGGACTTGAATACATGATCCTGAGAAGTTGCAAGAACTGTTTACTTTGGCTCTGAGTGGTATTCATTACCTCTTGCCTTCAGTAGTTGTCTTTATTCAAGCGTGTTGTGGTTTAGAAATGGTATTCCCCAATTAAGTGTTCTCACTGAAAAGCTCCCAACGACGTGCTGCTTGCTCACTTTGCCTTTTCCTTCCCCCATCTGGCGGGCTGGGGAGGAGAATTGGAGGCACAAAAGATAAAGGTCACAGATTGAGATACGAACTACTTACTGGAAACAGCAACAAAGTAAGAAAATGAACAGTAACAGCAACTATCCTAATGATAGTGTCCGATGAAGAGGTGAATGTACCCAGCTGTTCCCTCTGCCATGCTGTGATACCCTGGGAAGGACCCCTTCCTCCGTTCCAAGAAAGTGACCTGAGGTGGTACAGAATAACCTCCAGGTCCCAGCCATGCCCCTCCTGGCTACTGCAAAAATTATCCCTGTTCTGGCTGGAACCAGGACAAGGTGCGTATTTACTTACCAAAGGACGTGGTGGATTGCTTCACAGGACAGATGAAAGGCTTAGATGGTGTTACATCTCCATGTCTTTTGTGGGAAATTTCATGTCATAAGAAGCATATTTCCTCCTGTACAAATGTGAAATTGTGTTGTAAATGAAATCTCTTAATTACTGCTCAGCTTTGCTAAGCTTTTCACTTTAGTCAGCAATTGCCTTGCTGAAAAGTACCATAATTTTGAAGCAGAAATTTAGGACTGAAGATTTCCAACCAATTTCTTTCTTCTTCATCATTAAGAGAATGGTGGCTTAGCAGTCAGGAAGAAGAGCATTCTGGTTTTGTAAATAGTATTCAAGCTTTCTCTTATTAGTTGATTAGAACAGCATGCTCGTATTTGTACTACCTGTCCTCATTGGCACTCTCACTCTCACTTCTGGTTTTGCTTTTAGTTTTTGGACCCCACCTTCCACTGTACTGCTTCATGTTTTTACTGATCAAGATTTGATCCACATTTTGGATCAAATGTGTGTATGTGTCTCTAGGAAAGAGGGCTTGCCTTGAGACCAAAAGTTTGCAGTTTCTTACTGGTGGGGGGAAGGTGAATGGTAAGATAGGTGTTTGGGATGTATTCTGAAAAGTATTCTTGGAAATTGGGAAGTGTATGTGTCTGTAGTGATGTTTGTAATTTTCACAGGGGTGAGGTGGCATAATGACCTATATAAGATTTGTGGGCTACTTGGTGAAATCTTTTAATTGTCTGCTTAGAGTTGCACAGAGTGTAGATTTCTCATTGTATCTGGAATCCAGGTTAAAATCTGAACTTGTATGCTGTATAATTTGAGCATATTTTCTTAACTCAAGTCTTCATTTTGACTTGGACTGTGAGAAGTTTACACGCTGCAGTCTGTAACGAATATTATAAATACTGTCAATGAAAGTGGTGGTCTTATTTGAGAGTTGATTACTCCCTTGTTGCATCCCCAAATGTATGGTGGCTGCTGATTGCTGTACCTGCCCGTTTACTCTGATTTAGCCACTTGTTTTCCTTGATGGTACCTTTGGGTTTTGTGAGAACCCTTTGAACAAGCATAGTTTCTTGATTAGATATTTGCACTACGGTGAGCACAACAAGAACCGTGGGTCTTTGGTGGTGCCTGGCAACCACAGTCCGTGGTGCTGAGCATAGTGCTCCGTAATTAAAGCATACACAGTTGGACAAGACTGGCAGAGCTCATTAAAAACACACTCTTATGTTAAGTTTACTGTGTGTACCTTTAAAGCTTACCCTACACTCTCCCTTAACCTGGGAGAGGGTTTTTCTGTTTGCCATTCATAACTATAGGGAACTCTAGCCTTCGGATAGCAATGGTAGTAACAGCTGCAATATTAAAATAAAGGTGGAGGTACTAAAAGCAAAGAGGGACGATGCAAAAACCATTCTGTAATCCTCTGAGATAATGACCTTAAGCCACACATCCTTGTGATTTATGCACTTGCTCTATTTGTTGTCTTGGACAGAAAGCTTTGTCATGGAAGAGATTTGATAATAGCCTGTTCAGTATGATTGTAGTCTCTCGTATTCATGTAATAAAACAAATAATTTTGGACCATTTATGGGTTTAGTCATCCTTACTGTATGTATTTCACCTCTGATTTCACTTTCAATAGCTTAGATAAGGCTAGATAAGGACTTTCTGCTCACTTAGCTCTGTTCCATGGTGGTACTACATAGACATGTCTTCCATTTTGTGCTTTGAAATACTGTAACTTGAGTAAGATACACATACACTATACCTGCAGTGTGTGTTATGTGTAGTAGGCATATGTGGATAGAGGTTGGTAAAACTTGCAACTTTGTGTACTTTTGACAAATAGTGCCACCAGTAAAAGCCTATATTAGGAGAAGCAATCTTAAGCAGAAGAAAAATTGCAAAAAATTTCTTTACTTTCCAACTTCACTGGAGCCACAGTTTCACAGCAGTAAATGCTGCAGTAGTAAAATCTATAAAGGATGGAAGTCAGTTCCAGATCTTAAGACACCCAGCTTATTCCAAGAGACATGCACTCGAGTAGCTGAGGAGAATGTATGTGGAAGAAAGGTTATATTCTGGAGCAGGGAACCAGTAGATTGAGAAGTTGCTAATCCGTGTTGCTGTTTTTGAAGTGGAAAATTTATTTGAGAGGAATTTTTCTAGAAAGGAATTTATTCTGGAAAGAAGTACAAATGGCGCTTTTACTTTGCTTTTTCTTTGACTGTGCATCTTCTCACTACATTAAAACATTGCCTGTGTTTTTAAATCCATAACCTTGTGATGAAAAAGGTTGTTCTAGTGCTAGTCTTTTATGTCCTCTAAACTGAGTTGGCTTCCCTACTGTGACTTCAATAATGCATCGTTTCCTGAGTTCAGAGGATTTGATATGTTTAGGGTGAATTTGTGACTTGCTGTTAGATGGTTAAAAGGAAAATAGCTATAATGGATTGGATGCAAAGCTGCTTCCCCAGCTTCTCTCCCATCCCGCCCACTAACATGCAGAAGCATCTGTCTCTCATCTCCTCTTTGCCTTGTGCTATGTGCGAGTGCATTTTGACAAGCATTTTATGAACAGACATCTTTGAAAAACCTCTGAGACAACTAACAGTGGTGAGAAAGGCAAGTAGTTCTGTCTTACTAGATAGCTACTTGTGCAATAGAGGGTGATGCTATGGCAAATAAAAATATTTCTGTAGTAAATGTTACTACAGCAAATGAATCTCTCTTCTCTAGCTCTACTGAAATACAGCATCTCTCCTTTTATAACTGTTACTTACAACTTAAAAAAAAATGCAGGGAATTTTGGCTGATATTCCTCATAGAAGTTAGAAGATGGTTTTTATGTCATTTCATGAATGTGTGTTCTCTCTTTTGAATTATCTGAATGCCATGAAAAACAGGACATTTTCCAGTTGAAGATTATGACTGTGCTGTGCTTTATTTTTAAAATGTCACACTTTTTATATTTGCAGATAGAAATGGTGACTGAAATATTTTCTATATCTTGAAGAAAGATTGATGATGGGCAGAAATTAATAGCAATTTAAGAGTAATTTTCTAAATGTGTAGGATACATGTATTGTTTTATTATTTGGAACACGTGTGTGGTGCTTTCAACTTGGGAGCATAAAGGTGTGTAAACCCCTACTTTTAATTTTTTTACGTGAACTTGCTGCAGTGATTTTACTTGTTACTTACTCCACTGGTATAAGGAGGTTTTGTAGATAACACAGCTGGAAAGAGTGAAATAACATGTTCTGAAAACACTCCCAAATCTTTTGCAAGTAATACTACAGTTTCTAGCGTAGATGAGTAAAACAATAAGAGCATGGCACCAGTGTAAAATCAAATACTTTTTCTTGTTCTTCAGTGTGTGTCCCTTTGCACTGATATACCACGAGTATGTTATTACCATATTTGTATTTTCAATCAATTCTTTGCTTGCTTGTACTATTGCACCTTGAGTTGGAAAGAGGTATTATGTAAATTCAATCCCACTTAAAAACAACCAAACAAAAGAAAATGAGAACAATAAAACTCATCCTTTTTCAAGTACCTGAGAGATCTATATATTGTGAGTACTTTGTCCACTTCTTGTGGAGGTTGTCTCTGCACCAGAACGACCCGTTCAGTGTGCTCCAATCACAACAGACAGTAGAGCTTCTGGCCACAGAACTCCAGTGGAACCAGAAGTGGTCTAACTAGACAGCTGAGCTACTCAAAGCCCAAGCATTCATGTACCTGGCTAGGAGATGTCACTTTCAAATTTAAAGCACTCGATTTACAAATCCATCCAAACCCCCTGTAACTGAATGAAATGCCTCTGCCTTCTTTCACTGATAGGCTTACGAGATTCTTTAAGGGTACAGGTGATTTCTGTAAGAAGAAATCTTGTCATCCTACCAAAGCCTGGGGAGAACATTTTGTGGCCTTCTCTAAAATGATGTAGTTGTAGTTTGGTTTAATTGACTTCATACTTCTGTGTTTAAAAAAAAAAAGTTGTCTGAAGGTTTGACCACATACATGTGATTCGACTTTGATTGTTTGAGGAGAAGAGATGGGTAGACTTCCTCATTTATTTAGGATTTTTATTCTTTGCATATGAACTTCACTGTTGTGCTGCTATAAGATGCTTTTTGCTTTTATTAATTAATTTTGATACAGGTTTTATATTCAGTTTTATTTCAGTTTGATCCAGTTCTGGTTTTCTGCTTCTGCAGTTGTAATATTGAAGCTGACTGTTGTCCAGGATCTATTTCCCTTTCTATTGTCCATCTTTTAAAATGACAGCATGACAATAAATTATGTAGTGTTTTGTTTTCCCCCTAGGGGTAGTTGCAGAGATTAGCAGGACAATCAAATAGTTGGGGAAAGCATCTGGAAGGTAAGACTTTCCAGATGGATATCCTGTTGAGATATAATAGGGGACATGCTTGGTATTTTTGTTTTGTTTTGTTGTTTAGGAGTGTAGGGTGTAAAAATTTTGCTCTGCTCTGCATTCCTTAGTCTTTTCATTTTTCCTTTTTTCTTTTTTTTTTTTTTTTTTTTCCCCATAATTAGATGTTTGCTAATGCCAGAGAAATCAATCTGATTATCTGGCCTGATGATTCAGACTGTAGAATTCCAACAGCTATTCCTGACTACAGGAATTTAAGTGTCCATAAATAAAGATTAAGCTATATCTAATGCTGAGATTTTCATCTTTATTTTTAAGATTTTGAGTCGGAGAAGGTCCCACATTTTATAGTTTGGTCATTGATGGTTTTGTCTTTTACTATTAGTTGTAGTTGTGTTTCCTGTTTTTTCCCCCCAGGTATTTCTGTGGGAAGCCAATTGATCAGTGTTGGCTAGAAGTACAGACCATTCAGAAAACAACACACAAATGCCCGACTGACCTAGAGAAAATACTTAAAGAGCATGAATCAGATCAAAAACTATGGAAACTCAAAAGGTTGGAGGGATAGCTATACCTCTACTGAGGTTAGTAGTAGCAAATACTGAATGGCACAAATGATCACTATTTTTCAAAGAAGCTTAAGAATATGGTAGCACATTTTATTTGTAGCTCTTTGAATAAAGTAGGTCAGGTGGAATAAGAAAAGACTTCACATTTCTCAACAAAACAAAAGGTAACCATATCCAACAGATATTGGGAGAATGGGAGCCAGCTAAAAGTTTAAATTAACTTCCATAGCAAGATTAAATGCTGTACGCTACATGAAATTCCTCTTTCCCACCACCCTTCTAAAATTCCTTTTTTCTTTCTGGCTGGCCCAAGACTTAATATTACCAGTAAAATAACATTATCATCCCACATGATGACTTAAAATTGAAGGAAAAGCACAGTTAATGTTTCAGTACAAGTTCTTAAAATCCCTTTATTGAGATTTAAATGAAAAAATTGCATCCTATATCTGGAAAGAAGCATATTCGTTTTTCCTGTAAGGCTAACCCTTTCTTCTCTAACCCAAGCATTAGCCTGATATTTTTCTGAACAAAGTAAAAATCAATAACTGAACTTGGCCATTCTGCTCCCTTGATAACTACATAGTCCACTGTTACTTTCCTGCATTGGCAGCATTAAGTTGCAACACAGGTCCTTTTTTGGTTATAATAGAAAATCCTTTATAATTTCACGTGAGTTTTCTCTGGTATTTTATCATAATTGGTCCCTTCATTTGTATGGTTGCCTGAGTAATCTTTATAGGAGTGTGAGAGAAATGAGAGAAGGAAGACTACAAGACTGGCTAAATCCCAAAGCAACTCAGATTTAAGTGTTCTGTTTTGGGGGTAGGCATCTGACTAGAGCCACCCCCAGCTGACATCTGGGGAGTGTGTGATCAGCTTTCAGCCATCCCTGAAATTCACTATGGAAGCAGAGATCAGGGTCAGTATCAAGTTCAGAAGATCAGTACTGCTCATCTGTTACCCTCAAGAGGTATTTATTAGTAGGTAAAACTGCACTAAGGGACATTTCTGTGGCATTCCCTTCAGATCCACTGATGACATTAACTACTTCTTAGCACTGTTAAAAACATCATAGCGGATTAAAAACCACGCAAGTTCCTCCTTGAGCTTTTCATTCAGTGGTCTATTATGGAAGTCGTTTCCCTGTCTATCCTCTGAGCACACACGTGACTTTTGGTTGTATTTGTGAGATGTTTTTCTTAGGAATGACAGTGGATCTCTAATGGAGAATTTTTTTTTTTCCCCAAATTGTTCTCCTTCTGCTCTAAACAATTGCACTGTTTGTATTCTAAAAATTTTTATTTAGGTTCATCTGCATGTGAATGGAAAATATTGAGCTGGTTTATGTTTTATGTTTAAAACTTCAGAGGGCTGATGTTTGTTTCATAAATGGGGTAACTCCTGGACCAAGCCAAAACTACTCTTTGACATGTATTTTGTCCTCATATGTTGTGTGCTAGAGCCATTCCATTTATTACCTCTGTTACGAGAGACGGTTCACTAACTTACAGAACCAGGATTGCTTTGCATCTTTCTATTAAATCTGCAAACACAAACGAGGAGCGGGGTGGATTAGTTGCTTCTCCTTAAAAGCTTCACTTTAAAAAAAGTTGAGAACCTCAGTGGCTGCAAATAAAGCGTTTTTTTCCTTGTTTTCTTTTTTCTTTTTTTTTTTGTTCTTCTTTTCACCTCACAGAGGCTTAAAAAATATTTACTTGGTCCAGACTTGGGAATTCAAGAACAGACTGCTACATTAGCATGTTTGGCCATGTTTTGCTTTCTCTTGCCAAGAATTGTTTTTCTGTCTATTAATTGGAGCTGTCACTGTCTGTGCCAAAGTAATAGTGATTTTTACATGCAGAACCAGCATACCAATCAGTAATTAGTCACAAGTTCAGAGGTCTCCTCCCCAGTGTATTGGTAAAGGCTCACGACTAAAGTACTTCCTTCGTCTCATGGGTTCTATTTCTGTGCCAAGTTGATATTAGAAGCGGGGGATAATTCATGATGGTAGTTCCCTTGTAAGTGAGTATTCAAACCAAGTTAATAAGCACCATAGCTTAAAGGAAGGTGGTCTGTTGGGGTGACATCTGGCCTGGACACTGAGTGTGTAAATATTCCTTATGTTCCTGAATGGGTACTTGTAAAGGATTCTTGTACAACACAAAAGAAAGGATATGTTTAGTTCATTGTGCATTTTTCAACTACTGATAATATAAGTTTCCTAAGGTTGATAGCTGGTGCTGTCAAATTTTAGACTGTAAATCTTATGATCCTGCTTGAATGACTGAAGTGTTGTCCTCTTGGATAAAATGTCCTTACTAATTTACTCAAAATACCAGGAGCTGCAGGGGAAAAAAGTAACAGTTTGCACACGTATTTATGCCCAGTGGAGGACAGAGTGAAGTGGTTACTGCCTTCTTACTCTACAGATTATATTATTTTAAACTCATGTCCAGACCGCCTTTATGATGATTTCAGGCTCTTCAAAACCTGAGATCCCTCTGTCAAGACTGGTATCAGTGCATGTCAAGAAAGTGATAAGATAACAGCACCCTTAGACATACTTGACCACTGCTGGCATGCAAGTAGAAATTGTAAAAGAAACACTGAAGTTGTATGAGTTTGGTATGAGTAGTAATGCATGTGTGTGTCAGCACCAGCTGGACCAAGCAAAGCAGTTAAAAGCACCGAGACAATCTACTTCCGTGTATACTATTGTCTTGAGATTTGCTTTGGAAGCTTTGGCTGATTCCATTAGAAAAAAAAATTCTTTTCCTTTTAGAGACATTTAAATTTTCTTTGTTTTCTTGTTCTTGATCTTTGTAATCAATCCAGCTGTTTGTGAACTCTTGACCATCCATAGTATGCAAACCAAAAAATCTGGCAGACAAAGGCTTGCTTTGTTGAATAGCTTCCTTTAGTAAATTTTGTGTCAATCAAGATTTTTAACTAATCTTTGGACTTTTTGTACTGCCAGTCACTGTCATACGTGACCATTCTTGAGGGTGACACATCTGTGTAATGAAGTCCTCAAGAGCCTTTCTAGAATTTTGTGTCTTTATCCTTCCTTTGTTGGGGAAAGGGTTTTTGTTTGGACTTTTTGGCTCTCGGGTGTGTAATTGTACATTTACAGTCCCTTTTTTTTGTCATCTTCTGAGGTGTTCTAAATGTTGTGGTTCCTAATGGTGTGGAATAAAGGCAAAATCAGTGCTGTCTTCTTTGGATAGCAAGTACACAGCCGATTCCCATGAATGTATGTTTTATTCCTGACTGTTGTTATCTATGGTCTTTTTTTTTTAAATTTCTAGTGGCTGGGGGAAACTTTACTTTTTTTTTTTGGTAGACCATGATAAGCTCAAAGATGAAACAGTCAATGGTGGAGCTGTGTTTTGCCCCACTGCCAGCTCTGCTGGGACCTGGAGGCAGCAGCAGATGTGGATTTAGGGGACTCTATGAGACACTCCCTTGCAACTGGGCTGTGAACTGATAGTAGGCAAGTCTTGCAGGCAAGAAGGCTGCTGTGTTCTGCCAAGCCTGAATAGAGATTTTGAAGAAATTGCTTCCATTTTCTGACCTAATTACAGTTAATTGTGATAATTTTGCCTGGAAGTGACTGATGCAGGGATCAATGGGATGTGGCCATGTTCTCATCTGGGAGAAAAAGCTGTTTCCTTGTAGGCTGGAGGTTGTATAGAAGGTTTCTGATGGCATGTGTGTTTGACTCGTATGTTCTTCAGAAATTTTTACCTTTCCAGAACACAATACACATTGCTGTAGATAATAAAGGTTTTTTTGCTAAATCTCTTTATACTTTGCAGCAGTTCCAGCATGTGCTTTCTCAAAATTTTCTTTGTTTATTCCTTTAGAAATGTAGACACGGATGGTGGAGAAATACTCCTATAGCAATTGTTCTTCATTTTGGGCATTGCAAGAGAGGGCTCTGGTTGAGCCATGGGACTAAAAGCAGCTCCGGGGTCTCTATTCCCTCACATTTCATGTTATGTGACAATTACCCACCCACATGTTGCAGGAGAAAATGTGTGCTGCTCAGCTTTGTATAGCGACCCTATTTCTCTCTAGATTTCCACACAGGGGACACTACTTCAGCAATAACGTGGGTCAATGTTACGGACATCTGAGATCCCAAGTTTGTGGCTGACAGTCTGTGCCAGAAATGAGCTGCTCTGCTTAAAACAGCTGTTGAAAAAACAAACCAATGTCAAGCTATGAGAGAGGAAAAATCAGTTAAATGAACGAGGGTAATCAGTGTTGAAATTTCTTGGATGTTATTCTCTGTTTTGTGAGGGCTTTTTAAAATTAATATGTACTGAAATTTATACAAAATAGAGAGTAAAAATGACTTTGCCCCTCAAGTGTTTATGCTGAGTTTAGCATGGTTAAATTCTCATTTTGGGGTTTTTTTAGTATTTTGGTGCCACTAAAGGAAAAATAATGAAATTAGGAATCCAGTAGCAATAGAGGTGCTGCATCTTAACTGTTGTACTGTCAAGTTGCTCAAAGATGTGTCGCATTATAAAACATGCAGGACCATAAAATTAAAACCAAAGCACTTTAGGAAATGTCAGCATTAAAGTTGCCTGTGTGGCTGCTGGTTTAAACATGTTGTGCAGGCATTTCCTGGAGGAGATAGTAAGCAGATATTTTACCTTACAATATAACTTGACTTGACAGCTTGGAACTTTAATGGAACATACTGTTCTGAAGAACATTTTGACACAATTAACCTCTGTGGTACTTCTCAGTTAGAAATGTAATTTTCTGTTTTACAGGCTGAAATAGTTCATTTGGGGCATTTGGTGGCTGTGACTCTAATCCATGTCTTTTCCTAAAACATCTTGAGACACCTGAAAGATTGGCATGTTGATTGACCTCACTGGTTAGACTGCACGTTGTGTGAGGAGAAGTGGTCATACAAACACTTGTTGTTCAGTGATTCATGACAGGAAATGTATAAAGCTCAACCAGTAGCGATGAAATTATACAAGTGATCTCCTTATGCCAGATTTAAAATTGCAAAGCATGATGTAACAATGTGAATAAACTCAGAGGGTGGGGAGACAGGTAGCAGAAAAAACCCCTCAGATTTGGGGTTTTGCCAGAGCTAGAAATAAATGGAAACGGGACCTTGTGTTCAAGGTTGCGTTTACTTTCCAACCTCAGTCATCACGTGTGCTCTCTGAAGTTAGATAAGGAAGCCTTTATTACTGTCTTTTGCAAAAAAAAAAAAGTTATTATCACACTTTCTCCTTTTTCTTACGGTTTTAAAGACTGTTTAAATACAGAATTGGTATACTGGTTGGTCCTGACTAAGCACTCCCTACTCACGCCTCTTCATGGGTCTGGCATAGTAGGAGAATTTCCCTTTCGGCTTGTTGTCCTGAGCCGTTTAAATGAATTGTAAGTGTGCAGAACATATTACTAACACTGGGAAGGGCTGAGTAACCGTCATGGTGATTCGCACATCAAAATTTTTTTCTTCTATAAGAGGTATATAAACAATGTTCACTACTAGAGTGAAATGTTATTTTCTTTGGTTATAGTGGTGATGGGGTCAGTGGGAAGAGGAGTAATGCAAGTGGTAAAATAAAAGGCAAAGTAGCTCTTTAAGAAGGGCTGAAGTTTGTCATCATCTTGATCTGCAGGGCTGCACTGAAGAGCTGAGCTGTTCTGCAGTATTAAATGCACTGTAACATTTTGAGTTCTCTTGGAGGAGGCATGGGTAGCAGTGGGAGCACATTTAGGGAGAAAAAGTTGAGTTCCACTTGTTCCCTGTATTCATGCCTTACAGATCTATGAATGTAGATGCTTTTAAGTCCCACCTTTAAAATTCATTTTTCCATGTAAAAAATTTGCTTGATTTTTTTTTTCTTTTTTGCAGAAATCTGGGATGATATCTGTTATTCTAGAGATATTTTTGAAGGTTTTGTTCATAGTTAAAGACTGTAAAGCTTAAGTGCCCAGGTTGGAAAAAGTGGACCCAATAGATCTACAAGAACTCAAATTCTTGGGGTCCGTATACCGGGGGTTTCTGTCCACCGTGCCAGCATCTTAAGGGTATGATACCAAAAAATGAACTTTGCCAGCATTTGTACTTTTCCCATGCATAAGAATCAGTAGGCATCACACCGTCTGTATTTTTTCCTGGGCAGTCTTAACTGGAATTATTTGCAGCCTTTGACAGTGTTTCTCGTAACAAGAGAAAGCACCAAAAGGTTTTAGCTTTACTTCCTGGAGCAGGGAGGAGTGCTCCTTTCATCTGCAGCAGGCTGGTGAGGAATTAGTGTCATCATTCCTGCCAGTGTGCCCATTTACTGGTGGGTGATAACTATGTTTAGTGAATAATGAGCACTCTAAGTTGCGGGTTTTTTTACTGTCCCTAACTCCCTCAGTGGACAGCTGCCAACTTCATCTATCCTTAAAGTAAGCCAAGAGAATATGTAAGCTTTAAAATGAGCCTCTATGTAAGTGCTGTAAAAGAAGCTGTTTCCCTTAAAATAAGAAGTACAAAAGCCCATAGAGTTGTAAAAAAATTGTGCTAGTAATAAACTTATTTTAGAGGATGACAAAATTGTTATTGTCTGAAACCCACATACTGCCACACTGACAATATGAAAGTTAATCTGACTTGACTGAGTTTCATTATCTATTCCCCCTTCAGAGACAAGCAGAAAACAAGAAGTGGATTTCTAAGATACTTCAAAAAAAGTCTTATTTATTTGCCTTATGTTAGTAAATTTGTTTGCAACAGATAAGCCAACCTCATCATTTTAGTTAAACAAGTCAGTAGTAACGCTGATTCTTTTAAGCCCTTATGGCTTCCTGAATATAAACACAGAAATGCTGCTGTTAAAAAAAGTGGGAAGAAACTATATACCACAGTTTTGTAATGTATTTTAATATGCTTACTATGGCCCACATTTCCACTGTCCTTCCTGAAAGCTGGATTTCATGGCGTGAGGGGGATACGTACCTCTCTTTCCTTTATTGTCTCAAAGATTCAATCCAATGTCTTTACCGATGGTGGAATTTCAAAATCCTGAGTCCTGGCCGTAGTGCCTCTGACCAACCACTGGGTTTAGCTAAGTTCTCATATTTTGATTATTTTCTCTTTTAGAAATACATGTCCAATGGTGTAGATAATGTCATCTTAAACAGTTTTAAGAGTAGAACAAAAACAGAAGGCAAAAAGTATTTTTAGAATAGCAAGTTGTCTACCAGCTTATTTATTGTTTCTAAGCATCATGTCTAGATAGATACAGCTTTAGCCACCAAGCTGTATGGATCTTTCTGTCAATCTGGTGAGACTCCTGGAAGAGCTTCCCCAAAACTGTCTAGTCTTCCCTTCCTTCTGCAATGCCATTTTGAAGTCATGGAAATGTTGATTGTCTTGTGCTCCCAGGTCTCTAGATGTCCAGCAGCAAATCTTATGATTCCCTTAATGCTCTTCATGGATTCGCCAAATAATTTGGCTTGGAAGGAACCTCAGGAAATTATCTAGTTTCACCTCTTGCTCATGGTACAACTTAAATTAAGCCAGTCAGACCAGCTTTTTTGCTAATTAACTATTGAGTTAAGAAAGTATTAGACTTTAGCATCATTTTTACAGCAAAATCCCTGTAAATTCCTAAAACACATCTTACAAATGTTCTACTTTTCCTCGGTTGTATTTTATGAGCCTCTTAATTTTCTCTGCTTTCAAGCTGTACTTTCCTGAGTGTTCTGTTTGTAGCAAAGGAAGCACATGCTGTTGCCTAATGACGTTTATTAAGTTGCAGGCAGCTGGAACCATGGCTGCCTTTCTCTGCCAGTGTGGATAAACAGGGGAGTGGGAGGACAGACTCAGTGTGGAAAATGAAACAGAGAAGGGAGAGAGGAGATAATGAACTTGTGTAAAGTCTCTTTGCATTGCAGTGTGTTAGGGTGCCTTTTCAAAATGTGTTTGGGAGAATCACACTCAATGGCGTTTGCTGGCAGCGTGTAAAGAGCCTGTAAGATTAGAGATTTGGACATGCAGTACCACAGCTTGAAGAGGGTAACTCCAGCAGGGAGGGAAGGGGAAGTGCTGCCAGCTACAGGACACCTGGCAGTTCTCTAAGAAGGTGGATTTTTTTTGTTGTTGGGGAATGAAAGTTCCCTATAATTTTAAGTGTCTATGAGGAAGTTAGCCTGATCACTTAGTCTACTTAGGTTTTTCAGTACTGCTGCCTGTTTTATGAGCACTAAAACTTGGTTGTACTTTAGAGGAAACTAAGCAAGATGTTGTACTATTTCAATTACTAGACAAAACAAACTTGCCAGTGTTCATGGGAAAGAAACTGCTTCCACAGAATCTTAAAAGGAAAAACAAGGAACTTAGCTCATCTTGTGTACCACTGAAGTGATGTTTGTCAGTAAAATAGTTTCAGAATTTGGTCAACTAAGCTGAAGGGAAATCATTACCAGTGTATATGTAGCATTCTGTGGAGCTTTCTAATAAAGCAAACAGAACAGAAATAATTGCAAGTCTTAAAGCAATGTGTGACACCTAAAGGGAAGGTTTAACTGGTATTGTATGTATGATTCATGGCAGGAGCAAAAGGTGGAAAGCTAAGGCAGTAATTCTGGGAAGCTTTCTGATATGTATGGGTTCTTAAAGTAGTGTTCCATTTGTTTAAACAAAAAAGAAAAAAAAGTGGTTTTTTCCTCTGTTGGGAATGCTATGAAACCTCCCTTCTCTCAGGGGCCAGGAGACATGAAATATTGATGCAGTGGGAGATATTTCAGTAGCATTTTTGGCAGAGTACCATGGGGTAGGTCCTTTCATCCCTTTTGTGTCTGACGTGAGTTCTAAAATTCTGTTCTTCAGCCAGCCAAGTTGAGTTCCCTTAGGAAGTGGAAACTTCATCAAGTACTGGTAGTCATTCTGTTAAATACTCTAATTCAGGAGATAAAAAGGGGAGCTGAAGCTTTGTGGAAGAAGGCCTGTGTCTGATTTTAAAAAGGCAGAGTTAGGCTGCTTCAAAAAGCAAAAATAATCCCTCACACCTCTTTCTGTTGTCTCAGGCAGCCTTTCTAGCTTCAGGGAGTGACAGTCTTACAGCAGGGCTTTGAGTATCTTTGCAACCTTATGATATATGTAGATAATGTATGTAAATGAAAATCTAAGATTTGCAGAAGGCAATACATCTTGTGTCCATTTGCCTTGCAGAGTTTCTTATCCACAGTTGGTGAGTGGGAGAGTGTATTTGTTACTGGCAGAGCCTGTCAAATCTATAATACACAATTGTTTTAGAGAAAGTGATATTGTAATCCAACTTTCTAGAATGTTTCCCAGTGCTAAAACTTTTAAAAGAAATGCACTTAGTTTAGAATGGAGATCTTGCCAAGATTGGTTTCCCTGTCTGGGAGTTGGCACTGTTATAGCTGTTATTAGATATTCATTACACTGATGGTGCAATACGCTGTTCTTTCAGTCACTGAAATTATTTATCCTGATCCCTTTATGTGAAAAATTTTGATCTGCCTTTCTATCTTGCCTGTCTTAGCAGTTCATGATGCAACCTTTTTTATTCAGATCAAAGACAACTTTCTGGATCTTTTCTTTTTAGATATTTTTATATATATATNACATTCCCAAAATTAATTTGACACTGAATATAAAAATAATAATAAATACATATATATATATATATATATATATATATGTATTTATTATTATTTTTATATTCAGTGTCAAATTAATTTTGGGAATGTGCAGTGATCCTTGTTTTCAGGATGAGCTGTTATTCTTCCCTCCTACCTCACACCTCCAGTATGTATGACTTGTGAGTAAGCTTCCATTTCTGCCCTCTCATCTTTGAAGCTGGCAACCTTATCTTTTCTTCGTCCTGTGCATGTGTGCATAGCTGCAGTGTGCCGTGCTGTAGAAACTGTTTACCACAACTTCTTTCAGGGGAAATTATTTATATAGATGGTATATAGTGCCAAGGAATTGTCTCATAAATGAGAATGTCGTATCTTGTATACCTATCAAATATGATTGTCTGCAGATGATCAGACAGTCACATATTGCAATTCTTTTTCATTAACATGAAGATGTTGTGTTTATTCCTTGCTGCAGGAGAGCCTAAGAGTATAGGAAGCGATAAAACTTAACTCTGTCCTGTACAGACAGAAATGGTTAGGCATTATTTCAGTATGTCATTTTACCATGCTGTAGGTGTCAAAAGCAAGGAGGCATTTGATCTTCTGATCTGTATCATCTTGGTGAGTTTTATTATTTAGTCCTATGAATAGACATAGTAGTCAGCAGGTTAGATTGGCTGACCTACTCCTAGAAGAGGAAAATCTGGTCTGTAATTCTACCTAATTTAGGATCTGAGAGGTGCCTAGGAAAATGGTGTTTTGTACCTCGGAATACTTATGTGCCTTCATAAATGGTGTTGTATTTGGTCTTGCCTACTGTGCTGTGTTACTATTCCTTATCCTATTGTACAAAGGAGGTTTTAGATTAATTGTGTTTTGGTCTAAGTAACAGTTCACTTGAGCTTACTGTGCTGTTTGTAAAGGCAGTATTGATATGGAGGTTTGTTACAGAATTTTCTTTTGATCGTGGTTTATTCCACATGAAAATGAATATTAATTCTTTTTCAATCCAAGTTACCCTATGACCTTTTCCCTTCTCTTCCTCACAAAAGCATGCCTTCATTATAGAAGGGCTGGAGACTGCTGGGGAGAGGAGAAGAATTTGGTCTTTTTTGGATAATACTCTGAAGGTCTGAATTCAGTGAAACAGGAAGAGGAGAAAGAAATTCAGCCACAGATGAATTTTTGCAGAAGGGCAACTGTTGTGAATAGAAATTGAGGGATGCACCCTTAATAATGTGGCCCTTCTGGAGATGTGTGTAAATGCTGTATTTTTAGTAAAATGTTGATGGTACTAGGACTGTTAAAATTTTGGGGGAGTTTTCAGCCTACATTTTATGTAATACTCAAAATCTTTACTGTGAGGATTGTGAGGCACTGGGACAAGTTGCCCAGAGAAGTTGTGGATGCTCCATCCTTGAGAGTGTTCAAGGCCGGGTTGGATGGGGCTCTGAGCAACCTGGTCTAGTGAAAGATGTCCCTGCTCATGGCAGGGGATTGGAACTAGATGATCTTCAAGGTCGCTTCCAAGCCAGACTCTCTCTTGATTCCATGATCTACACCAGGTATATCTTAACAGAAGCTCCAAAATGGGTTTAGATGGGAGAGGATTCTTTTGAAAGAATGGTGGTACATGACTCCTTAAACAAGTCAGATTCAAATGTGTCTTCTCGTGCAACAAAGATTTTTGGAAGTCTGGGGTTCTTTGCCCTGCGTGGAAGGCCTGCCTTTCGTACGTGGGAGATCTGTGTTTAAATTGAGGAGATGCCTTTGCTTCTCTCACTGATTGCTTAAGCCATGACCTGACAGCACTGGATAGCGCGTGCCTGAACCCCCGCTCCTTTCTTCAGGGGAGATGCTAAAGCAGTAATGACAGCTAAGTCACCAAGTGCAGTCAGTGCTCCAGATATGACCTTTCATGCCTAGGCTGATACTGTCTGAACTAGAGTAGTGCTCAGACTAATGTTGTCTTAGGTTCTTGCTGAAACATCTTCACTGAAGATACAGGCCCCGGAGAGCAGACTTATTCCCAGTGGCTTTCAGTAGGAATTTAATTCCTGATTTATGTCTACGCATTTGAAAATTCCCCCTCTTCAACCTTAAATTTCAGTGCTTCATCGATGAAGTTTTTTCAAACTACTGAGTTTAATTTAAAAACATGATACATCACTAAAATAATAATTCTTTAAGGCCATGAAAGAGGATAATGAATAATCAAATAGGCTGCTGTTGTTCTGGTAGTTGGAAATAAGGTATAGTTGAAAGATATTCCTTGTTCTTTGTATTACCACAGAGGAAGAAAAATCAAAGTCGTTGGAAGGCAAATTTGGTTAAATCCACATTCTTGCCCTCTGCTCCACTTATTGGCATTGCACCTGAATCTCAAAGCTGTAGGTATATTTGACTTATGTTTGAGAGAAATACAGGGTTCATTTGTCACCTGGACTCCATATTGTGAGGCTTGAAATCTCTGTGAGAGAAAAGAAGCTGCAACTGGAGGTGTCACTGTGCTTGTATGCCTTTAATTATGTGCTTATGCTCACAAGCTTACATACATATATAAATAGATAAAACTGAAGTATGTACAGTCTTTCACATCCAAGCCAACATGTGAGGACATAATTTGTCTCTTCTGACTTCATATGGAAGTTGCTGGGCAGAGCCGGGGAATCTGAAACCCATATAAGTAATTGCATGCGTGAAATTATGCAAAGCTGTGGCAGATAAAAGCCACAGTTGGGAGGTGTGATCGCGGCTTCTGCGAATAAACAAACCCCAGATTTAGCGAGTGTAGGAACAAGCAGAGGGTAGCCTGCAGGTTTCGTCAACGATGGCACTGACTAGTCCAGGGCACCTGATTCTTGAATGTGCAGGCTGAAACCTGAATGTGCAGCCTCAGGGATGACCTTGTCGCTCTCTACGGCTGTCTGAAAGACTGTAGCCAGGTGGGGATTGGCCTCTTCTCCCAGGCAACTGGTGACAAGAGGAAATGGCCTCAAGCTGCACCAGGGAAGGTTCAATTTGGACATCAGAAAGAATTTCTTCACTGAAAGGTTGTCAAGCATTGGAATAGGCTGCCCAGGCAAGTGGTGGAGTCACCGTCCCTGGAAGTGTTCAAGGACCAATTGGAAATGGCACTTAGTAGCGTGGTGGTGTCTGGTCAGAGGTTGGACTTGATCTTGGAAGTCTTTTCCAACCTTAATGATTCTGTGATTCTATGATGTGAATTTTGCTCTCATTCCATGAGTTCCAGTTCCATGTCCTAAAGCAGTGAGCAATAAAGGATAAGCAATCCTTGAACTAAGGCTTCTGTAAAAATTTCATGTGTGATGTCAAGGATTGCACACATGGAGACTTTGGAAAACAGAGCTGTATTATTAAGCATGTCAATTTTAAACAAGTTACTTTAACTTGATTAAATCTATTCTGTGGGTACTTTCTTTTCCCAGTTGAATTGTTTCAAACCAAGTAGAGCTTGTGATTCTGAGCAAGCATGTTCACACAGTCCCTAAATGTAGTCTAGTTAATCTACTTGAATTCCACATGTGTAGTTAACATGAATTGATTGATTTTTCTCAATGTCCCCAGGTAGACAAACCAGTTTCACTGACTCTTATCTGTTTACTGCTAGCACTGATTCTTGAATGCCTGCCTGACTGAAGAAAGTTAGTGTTTCTTCGGTGCTCTCTACCAGCTTTTGTCCACAGAAGTTAACCAAGTGAAAATGAGTTACCCTTTATCTTCTTACAGCTGTCAATTTTGTCTTTAATGTGGTGCTCAGCTGAATACCAGATTTGCTCCCATGCTCACTGACCTTTCCTCATCAGCTTACCAGGATAAAAATGGGTGGTGAAGGGCTAAGTGGAAGATGCAAAGTAAAAATAACTCTGAAGTAAAGTACTTATTGGGTATCTTATCTCCTCAATGAATTTTATGTCTGTGCAGGCGCATGCTTTAAAAATAAGCAACATGAATACGAGAGAATCTTTGAAGCATAAAGAGAAACAAAATCATGTTTAATATATTTACAGAAGTATGATTTGCAGCCCACTCAGTACCTGATTGCTTTGGGACTGAAGACCTCTCACATGGGAGTCGGGGATAAGAACAGCTGAGGCTATTTTTGCAAATGATTCATTTGGTTTTTTTACTAAGTTAGGCTTCTTTTATTCCTGATATGGGTTTTTTCTTCTGCAGTAGTTCTAAACTTCATGCTTCATTGTATACTTCATCAAGTCATCTTTGCAGTTGTGTTCTTAAACTGACAGTTGGTTTTATTTTTAAATGAAAAAGTAGAGAATATTATTTCTCTTCATACAATGAGGTCAAAATAGAAATTTCGAATCAGAATTGTGTAAAATTGTAAAATGTGCATCCATTTATACTAAGTTTTCTAAAATAACAGTGATGAGATGCTGAAAGCCAGAACTGTGCGGCGATGAATGTTGATTGTATAGAATTGACAAGAGAACCATGAACAGTGGCAGAAACATGTAATTGACACTGTCCTTCCTGGGCTTCATTTGTAATGTCTTTTCAATAGTGTAAAATTTCCCCACTTTTTTTTCAGTTCATATTGTGTCTTTTCCCCATTCATTTGACTATGTTGCTGTCCCCTAAAGGTTTTGTCAGGAATAGAACTTAATGTGGCATACAATGTGTTGATGTTTGTTTCTTTTACTTGCACGTGATAATCACCAACTATCTCAGCAAAGATCTGGGAATAGTTTCTTAGCTGCAGCTGCAGGGGAAGTAAAAAAATAAATGTATTTGCGTGTGTCCTATGTAAACGGGCTTTTTAAAAAAAAGAATTTCTCAGCATCTGTTATGACATATGAGAATTATTTTATCTTAGAAGCAGATTTCTCAAGTCTGGAGAATTTTTCCTGCTGCCACGTCTTTACAGCTATTATTTGTGCCATTTAAAAGGCACTATTTTAACCAATGCTTGTTGCATTAATTGTGAAAGGGAAAACTTCATCAGTGACCACCATAACAAGCAGTGTTATCAAATAAAGGCACCTGAGCCAGTTCCCAGTACTGCAGATTTGGAGCAGAATGAGTTACAGACTTGCTGTAATTGAAGCACTTTGCGTGCTTTAGTTGTCATCTTGGTTAGATTAGTGGTGGAAATGCAGTAATTTTGGTAGTTAAAGAAATACGTACTTATTGTACAGTGGTTTGCTGAGGCAGCTACTGTTGTTTGGGCTGTTTCACGGTGTGAATCCTAGGTGGGGTTAGTAGAGGGTGCTACAGCAAGGCTACTGGGTGCATTGATACAAGTCATGTCCTCTATATACTGTGAATTGAACTTAGAGTCTCTGTGCTTTGCATTCTTCTAAGGACTGCATTCCCTTCATCCTGCTGGTATAGTGGTATTGGAACTGCCTTGCTGTAGAGTTTATTTTGTCACATGTAGATGTTGATATCTGGCTTTAGTGAAGAATTTGAAACGTCTTTTGAAAGATGAGAATTGCTGATGAAAGCATAATAGAATACATCAACTTTCAGGTCTTCTAAAAATAAGTACATTGTTGAATCAGAAACAGTAACACATATAGTAATATATACAATATATATTGTATATATTGTATATATTATATATATACATTATGTATATATTATTGTATATATGGTGATCTCAAGTCAGCTTGTGTAAAGAGTTCCTCTGACCCTCTTTGTTGAGGCAGAGTCTCTCTAAACAAAATCCCATTTAAGCAGTGCTGTGCTATGTGCCAGTCACCTCAATTTTAGACTTGGCTCTCCTGAAAATAGAAAGGGAAGGAGGGGGTGAACAAAAAAGCCCCGCAAAATAGTAATAGCCCAGATTATTTCTCAGCTTCTCCAATTATAAGCAGTTTGTGGACAGGTGGTCACTGTTCTCTCTATAACACAGATGAAGTTTACCAATCAAAACCAATTGTGATTATTTGTTGTCACCTTTTCCTCTCAGTTCCACTTCTCAATATTATTTACATTATTGCAGTCACAGATTCTTTTAGGTCATTAGGGCCACAGTCAATGCTTAATTTTACTACCAGTCTTTTAACTGTGAAATCTGCAGGTCGTAACAGTCAGAAATCCCGACTGAAAGTCTGTGCGCTGTCCCTCTATAGCCATGTCATAAAACCAGCTCTTCCTCGAAAAGTTCGTGACCTGACAAAAAGGGAAGTTGGACAGGGGATTAGGAGAAAGCTAGCGTTATCTCATGATGTAGATGGGAAATGCAAACAACTGTAATATGACCAAATTGTGTAGGTCTTGACCCAGAGTTCTATCTATAACTCTACCTCTTGAGTCACAGCCCATTGTTTTCTCTAGAAAACCATCATTATTTTTAATCTTCATCTGTCAGTTAAGAAAGTTAGAGGAGTTTCTGTGCCACTGAAAATTGCACTGAAGTGTAATTTTAAACACTATGGAAGATCAAAGCAGAAGAGGAAGTGCTATTTTTCAGCTCTTTTATTTGACTTCATTGCTTGATCATCATAGGAATTTCTATACTTCAGTGCCCAAAGCTGTGCTTTTTCACTTACCTGGTCAAGGAAGCATTTCTATATTCACTGTTGTCCTGTCTAAGTACCAGGTTAAACAATCTCAGTTTAAGCCTTTTAGTGTTATATTTGAAATTAATTTAGTCTTTTTTTGTCAGTAATCCCGCCTGACTGATTACAGATTTCTGACTGTTTTAAAGCCATGTACTAACTTGTCTGTATAAATACTTCCCATTAGAAATTGCTTTAAAAGTTCTGAATTATGTTTGTTGCCATAGCAATACTCAGTTAAAGATTCATAGAATGGTTTTTTTATTTTCCTCCTGCCACAGGGGAATTCAAAAAGTAGATTCTAAATCTATTTCATATACAGGAGATTCAGTAAGACTGTGTGCAGGGGAGATTGTTGGGAGAAAGGGACAGGAAAAACTTGTCCGGAGTTTAAATCTATTTCTGGAGCACTGACGGTATCTGCAGTGATGGGAAGGCTTATGCTGTTTGGTTCTATCTATTTGGGTTTCAGGGGACCTTGTCTTAAAGCTGTAACTGATAAGGAAAAAAAAAGCACTACAGAAGAAATCAATGTTCTTTGCCCATTCTTGTTTTCCTGCCTAAAATATGATGTGCATTTGTATTTCTTCATTTGAACTTCAAGAATTTGAAATGGTGCCATTCTTCTGTGGATTGAGAATGTAGACTGGGCAAAAATTATGCTCCAAAATGGTCGTTCATTCCTAATATCTCATCAGTTGTCTTCAAAAATCTGGCTTGAGTAGTACCCCTGTCAATAGTTAGGTTTTTGTTGGAGCATCAGCAATTGCAACCTTAGTAAACAGCTGAAATTCCACATAATGCTGAATTTTGAATACCTTTGATTAAGTGTAATCCGAATTCTCTTCCCAGTTTCAAGACTAGTAGGAGGCTTTGGAAGAGTTTGTCTTGAATGAATTCACCCTCTTGCTGACTTTTTCTAGACTTGGCTGTTCACAGAACACTGTACAAAAAAATTCTGGATTAACTGTGTGTGATATTTCATATTTTGTTCTCGAATACTTAATTTGACAAGTGTGATAGTTTACAATGAGATCTCAGGATTTTTATTTCTTCTGTGGAGGATTCCACCTCTTGAAGTCTGAAAGAGCTGTTTGAACTTCATGTGGTCTCAAAAGCAGCTGTTGTTTCTACATGCCCAAAGAGCTGTAGGAGTGTAAAACAGTGGGGACAGTGTTGGAGTTAAGGAGAAAAAGCAAAATCAGGGTCAGTATTTTGTCTGTATCTGTTGATTACAGAAGTGTAAAATAGTGTAATATGTATGTTTTCTTTTTTATTTTTCCTTTTTTTTTTTTTTTCTTTTTTGATTGGAAAATGTGAAGTTTGAAAAAATACTACGGTAATCCATACTGGTCTTGTTCCTGTTCCCGCAGTGTGTCTTTTTTCCTTTTTTTAATTGAAAAAAAAAAAACCCTCAGCTTCCCATTGTGCTGGGAGATTCTATGTAAGGTTTTGTAATGTTGCATTTATTTAAAGGGTTAGTGGGGGTTGGGGGAAAATATTAAATGCTGCACTTCATGGAAGTTCCCCAGCTGCTATCAGAATCCATGTGCAAACTGAGAAATGAGATCAGTCCTTGCAGCACACTCATGTAATTTTTAAAATCAGAAGGTTGCTAAAAAAAACATAGAATTTTTAAATAGATTCTTCTTATTTACATCTGGGTTTTTGAGCTGTTATGGTTCAATTCTTCAAGCTCTTAAAGCTCTTGTGATTTGGAAGAAGAAAAACAAATATCAGGCAAGTTGTAGTAATTGCAAGAGCTGCAACACCGAGATAACAAAATATTCAGAATGCAGTTCCTCTTCACTTAGGCCCTAATTCTGCAAATACATGAACCGTGCATTCACTTTAGTAAAGCAAAGAATCCTGCAGAGAGTGGACAACTCTTGATGGTGAAGTTAAGCATTTGAAAAGGTGTTGCCAGGATCGAAGCTGTAGCTCTCTTGGTTTCAAGGGCTTCTGGGTGTTTCTTTAAGATACTGACAATTTAGTGTACTTTGAACTGATAGAAGACCTATTGTAACTTAAGAAATATGTCAAGTCCGATATATGGCTTGTTTGTAGAAAGTCCAGGAGAACTGTCAGACGATCTCTTTACAGAATGTGTAAATCTGGAGTAAGAAATGTGGAAGGGAAATGTTGCACACTGCAGACAAGTCCAGGTGGTGATCTCTGGTCACCAGTGACAGGACCCCAGGAAACAGCATGAAGCCAGGTGATGGGAGATTTAGGAAAAGACATTAGGAAAAGGTTCTTCACCTAGAGGATGTTTGGGCACTGGAACAGCTCCCCAGAGAAGTGGTCACAGCACCAAGCCTGACAGAATTCAAGAAACATTTGAATAGGGCTCTCAGGCACATGGTGTGATTTTTAAGGCTGTCATGGGCAGAGCCAGGAGTTGGACTCTGATCCTTGTGGGTCTTTTCCAACTCAGGATGTCCTATGATTTTAATTTTCTTGAGCCTGGAGGTTAGCCAGTGTAAAACACTGAAAAATTCCAGGTGGGATCTCCACACTCAAGCTGTGTTCTTCCTGCTTCATATATAACTAGGAATTCTTTTCAGATTCCTAAAGTTATCAGTTGAAACCAAAGCTCTCATCCTACTATAAACTGCATGGTCAGTTCCACATTAGGGGAATGGAATTTTGTGTACCTGTTTCTCTCTGCCTTGAGTTGAACAAGAATCTGGTTTGCTACAGAATAATTTTCCCCATCGCCTAAGAATGCAAACATAGTGCTTCCTGCAAGGCCATGGTAATCTTGGTGAGCAGAAGAGTCAAATGTTCTTTTTACAGTGTTGCTGTCAGTTCCAGAATTGCATATCAGAAACCTGCTTTCCCTCCAAAAAGCAATTATGGGATTCAAACCCAGAGAAATAAGTACTGGGCCTTTATTATTTACCTACTTAATCTTTTAAGATTGTATTTTTCTCTGCTGTAGTTAAAACTAGAAGTTACTTCTTAATAAAAGTATAGATTTTCATTCAGCGGTTTTGTGCAGTGTTTATATGATTGCTGGAGACTGTGGGTCGGGGTTAAAAATCTCCCTCACCTAGATGACTTGGGAATAATAGAAATGCTCTTCTCTAAGTGCAACATTGGTTATGGGCAGGTAGCAATGTGATCTTTGAACTATAGGTACTTCCTTGTTTCTATTGTAGCTCTTCCTTATGATATCAGGAAGGAGGTTTCTGATTCAGGCTCATGCTTTGAGTCCAAGAGATGTTGAAGGTGAGAGGGGGGAAACGGAATAAAGACTCATCTGGATTTTTGATGTTTCCGAGTTGGAATAACTGAAGTTTTGACGCTTCTCAGGAACGAGAAAACTCTGCTGCTTATTAAATACTTCTAGTGGGCTTGTTGATGTAGTCGTGGAAGGACTGGGGGAGGTCATAAAAAAACCCCAGAGATTTAATGGGAGAGGGAAAGAAGATGATGAAAAAGTGACTAGACTGGGCAGCAAATGAAAACAGGAAGGGAGAAGGATAGAGAAGGGCAAAGAGAAGGCATTTTTAAGTTAGCAAATCACCGTGCTTCTTTCTGCCATCTATAAATTATTTTTGAGAAAAATGTCTGATCTGCAGACCTCTTGTTCTTTATTCCTTTGGCACTTGGTGCAGGTCTCATTCATTTTTTCTACCTTCAGCTATCTGAGAGGTAGAACTGTTAGATTTTGCTAGGGTAGGTGAATTCCTCACCAGTCATTCTTTGTGCAATACATCAGTAAAGAACAGGGTGAATTGAAGACTGGCATATTCAAATTGTTTCAAGAAAATTTCTGCACTAACATGACTTGTGAGTTTGTGGTTTGTTTTAATGGGGTAAATAAAACACGATGCTGAAATGGGATCCTGTGTTTTGTGAATGGCCTTGTTTTGAACAGTAAAGGTTGCCCAGTCATAGGTGCTGGTCACAGTAAAATACTACACAGAAATGGAATTTCATGACTATAAATAAAGTAACCATTTGTATCTAAGAAATGGCTGAATTCCAACAGCATGGTTCTAATAGAATGAAACGTGATGTGCAATGTCATGGAACCCGTTTTGAAAGTATAAGCAGAACAAGAAACATTTGTCAGTGTTAAAAAAGTTTTAAAAGGCTGCTAAATACTGTCAGTAGCTGTACTGATTCATTGTGATGAACTGAAGGCAGATGTTCTTTGAATTCCGTATAGGATGTTCAGGTGCACGTGTGTGTGTGGATAGAAATAACTTGTGTGTATTTTTCTTTACTACATATCAGTTGTTGAAAAATATTACTATTGACTCACAGAAAACAGAGCTTGCTGTAGCATTCACACAAAATTTGTGCTCTTTCGTCTGGCATATTTAACAAATGGGAATTCTAGAGCAGTATCACTCATGGGAAGAGGTAGACATTTATTGTTCTGTATTTGATAGAATGATTTTGGTAAAATGTGAATTATGAACTACATAAAATTTAGCTGTGTTAATTTTAATTTTTATTACAGGTACTAGGGAGAAAAGTAACTGTGTCAAAAATAAGGGAATAGAAGTGGTAAGAGAAATAACCACTTGTGTTTGAGCCTTTAAAGCTGATCCATGAATAGCTCAAAATTTGGATTCTTCTATTTTTCAAGTTTGTCCTAGTATCCTGGTAGATCATGGGTAAGTACGGAAAGGAGTTTTGACCTATTTGCCTTCATACTCACATGAGTAAATGTCTGCTTCCACAGCTGGTGGCTGAGGCAGCATTTTGTTGGCAATTGGTGGCAGCAATTGTGGATTCAACTTTATCAATCAAAACAGGGCCATTTGTCTCTGTCTTGTCATTTTTTTTGAGGTGCACTGTGACAAACTCCCAGCTACAAGAGTTAGCTCCCATCTTGGAGAACCAAGTGCCCTTGCAGACAGAAGCAAGAGTTTCTAGTAAAAGGGGCCAGGCCATGTGATAGACCAGTTGTCAGCCATGCTGTGTACAAAGTTGGGAGAATTACCAGCAATCCCAGAGGGAAATACGTGGGGCCTGACTATGATGGAAATAGCTGAAGAATTTGGAGCATCTAGAGGTGTGACAAGTAGTACAGGTCATGGAGTGTCCAAGCACTAATTACCATTTTTCAGAAATGTGTTTCATTTTTCATATTTTAACCTTGTATGATTTGTGACCCTAGAAGGAACCGGCTCGTAACTTCAAAAACTGTAAAAAATGTTGTGGAAATACAGCCTAGGGGGTTTATGTAATTACCTGAACGCGTTCTTGTGTTCCAGCCCAAAGGACCCTTCGTAGTTAGGATTTTATAGTTGTGATAGAAAACAGGTGCATCATTATGTGTTGGTCCTTGCACATCTGTTTCTTACACGTTACCTGTTACCTTGCAGAACAAAACTGCCTGGAAGGCCAGGATGTTGGTTATTTCCTCACTTTATCAATATGACCTGTTCATTCCTATTTTATGCAGTGATTGCATTCTCTTCTTGCCTGTCATTCTCAAGGGAAAGTTTCTGGTTGACTAATTAAGCCCAGAAGCATATGGTAGCAGGGCAGCTTCATGCACGTTTCCAGTATCCTTGCCTTTGAAAAAGTTAAACAGCACCATTCCTATCTCCTCCTGAGGAGTGTGTTACCAGCACGAGAATGATGTGTGTACTCAAAAGGGCCCTTGGTTAGTCAGGTGGCAGTCTCCCATGGTAGCTTTTTTTTTTTTGGATGGGGCAGGAAAAAAGGAAGCAAATACTTCAGCTTGTTCATTGTTCACGAACACAAGAGAGACACAGTGTTGAGAGTAAGAGATGAATAGCAAAATGAATATTTGTTCACCAAAGGCTTTCTAGAAAAACTGGACAAATGGGCAAAATCTAAATTTTCTCTTGGGCCTGGATGACTTTCCATGCAGAAAGTTGTATTTCAGGATAGAAATTGATTCTGGGAAACTGCATGATTCTGGGTAGCAAGGCTGGAAGATAATTGGCTGAGCTATATAAGGTCTTCATTAATTAACTTGACACTTGGCTGTTACACAGCTTGGCACAAATTTCCATCAGGATTCCTGGGGAAATTTGTCATTTCTCTAATGCAGGTATGGTTTTTATTTTACCTTGGGAGAAGTAGCAATCTCTAGAAAGTCCTGCTGTTTCCATACTTGCAAAATTAAATAGTAAAGAGTTATTAAAAGAGACTATAATGTGCAACAGCAGCTAGGACCTCAGCTCTGTCTTGGAGTGAGAAGCAGAATTATTCTGGAAAAAAAATTTGTAGACGAGCAAAGGACTTGCCTCTGCTCATAAAATGGTAATCAACATAGTCAGTGAAGTGCGATGTAAACCACTGCGGGACATGCCCACAGTAATTTGCTTTTGCATTTGATAATTTGCAAAAAAGAGCTTACTTATTTATCACCAATTCTGTCATACTGCATTTAGCAATTTGACTTTCTCTTGTGGCTTGAGTTTCCCTGCCAGATTCTGGATCTATTTTCCTTTCAGGGGGATTTTCTAGTACGCTCTTAATTTGTTTCAAACCGTCTGGTCAATTACTGCTGTTGCTGTTTTTTAGATCTGCTGTTTGTGTTTCTAATGAGGGTAGTCAATATAGCACATTCTCCACATTTAGCACATTATCCAAACTCTTTTAATAATGGGGATTGATTTTTAAGCAAAAAACTGGGCACAGGGATTTCTTGTTACTGTCGATTTATCTAGTAATACGTTGTGATATTTAAGTTTATGTTGTACTACTTTATAAAGTCTCTAATAATTTGGTTTGTAAGTACTATTGCATCCATTATAGCATTATCAGTAAAGCATAAGATAACAAGGGTAATTTACTCATACATTTTCAGGAAAACGTATTTTGTTCTTCACTGCTTCTTTTTGGATTCTTCAAATGTTTCAGTTATGTGACTGTTTTAGGTATGTGTTGCAACGGCTCAAAGTACTAGATAGCCCCATCTAGGCTTCCTTTCTCATGGAAATTTGAGTTAGGTGACCCTTCAGGGTCCATTTCAACCCAGGCTGTTCTAATATTCTGTGGTGCGATGTGACTCTTAATAAAAATATCGGGTTTTTTTCACAGTAAAAAAACAGAGGAGAAAGAACAATATATTCTCATCTTTTCTGTGTGGGTAACAAAGAGATGACAGACATTGGCATGAAGTTGGTCCTGGTTGAAGTCTGTGTATATAGTCAAATTTGGAAAGAAGGGGTGTAATGAGAAAAGATAAAAAAAGGATTTGCTTGTTTGTAGGCTTTAGTTTCTGTTTCTGTAGTTTGACAGTTTGACTTCTATGCCTTCTACAAAGTTACACTTCATGACCTGAATAGTTTGCATGACAAACAGAATTAATTTCTAAATAAAAAAATAAATACAGAATACTTGAAGTATCAGTCTGGGGTTAAATGTTTTTGCTTTTTTTTTCTTTTATTCCATGAAGCAGAAGTACAGGCCACCCAAATCGAATCAGTAGCCTCCTCCAGCTCAAGATTGTTTAGGTATTGGGTTTAAGACCCCAATTTAACCTTCTTTAAGCGCATGGTTGCAGAGACTAACTCAAGAAATTTCTGCTCTGTGGGTTTTACACTAAGAATTTTAGAAGAAAAGTCAGCTTTCCAGCAAGTGTCGGACCATGAGATCTGGGAAAACAGGAAAGAAAATCCCAACGGATGAGAAAGAAATTCCCTTAAGGTGAACAGCCTGTGTATGCAACCTGTCTTGTGTGGTTGAAGTGCTCTTTAGAATAAGCAGAGATGTAGCTGTCTAGAGCTTTGTTTTCCAACAACAGCAGGCAGGAGAAATATGTTAAACATGATCAGTGCTGAAATTTCCATCTTGGTTATGAGTCTGTTCTATGTGATTTACAGCAGCTTGATCTAAATGGCAGCTCATGGGCCAGTCTGGCCTGTATCATGATTCCATTCATCCTCCCAGCTTTTCCTCAGGGAAGATGGACAGTGACTCTTCTGGACTTGAAAGTCAAATGACTCTTTATACATAGGCAGCTCCTTGGAGCAAGACCTGTTACCAGAACAATACTGAATAAAAAGTGATGGGGATTAAACGGTGGCATGCCACTCATTATCCATGTCTTGTATGTTTCAGTCACAGTTTCCTCCCTGGAGCAGCTCACAGCTAGGATGTAAGAGTCTCATAGTTGTGATCTGGAAGTTTAGCTACAGAAATGGAGTCATGCAGATTTAAGTTTCGATTCTCTAAAGCGTGACTTGTACTCTAATCTGAAAGAAATAGTGGTATAGATAAGGGTAGGAGGGTCTTTACCTGAATAAAGAATAATCATCTGGCTTTACAGTGGAGGCAGTTTGTACGAGACTTTTGACAGGGTCCTGCTTTGTCTTTGGCTGAACACCAGTAGGAGTTGTGTTGACTCGGCTGAAGAATTACTTGCAATGTCTTCTGACTGGTTTCCACCTCATTTATATATCATTTATTCTATGCTTAACTCTATGTCCTTGGTTAGTCCCACTGAGGTACTAATTTTTCAGCCATGCCCAGAGCTACCCAGCAGTCATCAGGACATTTGACAGCAGTGTGCCAGGATGCTGGAAATCTTTGCCTGTGTCATTAGTCCCCCTTATTCCCTCCCTCCCTGCATTGCAGCCTTATTGTGAGTTCTTCTTGCTTATTATCATCTTTTCTCATGTTGACTCTTGTGCTTAGAGTTTCTCTCCGCATCAGAAAGCTGTTCTTACTTTATATGTATTTGCAAACAGTAACCTGTCTTTCTTGACTGAATTCCTTCTTAAAGCACACATCCTCTGCAACCCCGTTGTTGTGTGCATAGAAGAAAAGAATAATGTTATGTGTATTAAACTAAAATCTATCAATTTCACTGCCTGTTCTGTACTGAGCACCTAATTCATGTTCCCTGTTTTTATTGCATATTTTAAGTTTGCTTGGACAGAGGTCATCTCTTTCAGTGGTTTGTCAAGTGTCATGTAAGTTGATTGTAGTAATAGGATCCTGTTAAATTTTAGCTTTTGCCTTTGATGCTGTGTCTTTGAGAAGGGATCAGTACCAGAGTATTCAGCTCCAAGTGAAAGAGTTAGTTGTTCTTATTCTGTTGGACATCTTTTCTCAATTCTAGTCTGTCTGCCATAATCTAGGACCCCTTTTCAAGGGAGATCTGTAACTAAAATGAAGAGTTACTGCAGATAAAGAGAGAGATGGCTTGGCAAAGTTGGGTGAGATTTGCATACTGCAACCTTTTTTCTTCAGCCAATACTGCAGTTTCCTCATTTTGTGTAACTTGCAAATCAATGTAAGGATAAATAAATAAATAAAATTTTAAGTATTGCCAATTACAGCATTGTTCTTGGCATAATGTGATGAGTTTTTACTGGGGATTTTGTACTGTTTTTGACCTGGGTTACTAAATTTGTGAGATATATATTAGCACTGCTGTATTCCTCACTGACAGTACTTTTCCTCCCCAAATTAGTAATCTGAAACAAGCAAATTTAAGCCTATAGACACCGCATCCATTCTTCCCAGTTACCTCCTTTGAACTGCTTCAAATTAGTCCACATGTTCTTGGGGTGTCTGCTGCTGTGTCTGCTGAGAAAGACACAAGAATTTTGCATAATAGTACTTTCTAGACTCTGAAAGATATTTAGGGAATGGGGAAAAAAGTTGTGTTGTACTGATTTTACATAGGTTTTCTCTTGTGTTGTCAGATCCCTTGAATAATTATCCTGATAAATAGGGCACAATTTTTTTTTATTTGCCAACTGTAGAGGTCCGAAGACTATACGATTAGTGTATAAAGCTATTATGTAAATCCTCTTTGCCCCAGTTTAAGTTAATGCTCTACATATGGCATGCCTGGTAGGATGAGAATTCATGTTCACTCCTTCCCCAATCAGTGCATAACTGTGCTGCTCTTGGCATGTTGCTAGAATAGGAGAGCTGGTCAAGGGGTTTGTAAGTACTGAAGCAATCATTTTAGTTTTTCACATACAGGATACAGATGACTCACTCCTTCTGTGTTTTAGCACTGACATGAGACTGTTCTGTAAATAGCACATGTTCAGAAATAGGACATCTCCCACCCCCATTAGCTATGAAATCAAGGTAATGTAGTTATTTAATTTTAAAACAAAAAGCAGGAGCAAATTTCAGCACTAGTGGCGATCTAGAACTGCAATCTGAGATCAGGAAAGAATTTATTTCCACTTCTTGACAAGAGGCCAGATTACTACTTATCATCTAGTAGATAAAGAAAAAAGAATTAGGGGTGACTAAGACACAATGCCAAGAAGACTGGTAGGAGATGAAGAGAGGGTTTTCTTTTTTTTCTTTTGGAACAGCACTTCAAGGTTTTGCAATAAACTTTGAGAGTTTCTGAAAGGGAAAAGTATGATTGGTAAAAGTAGTTTACAGGGTAGCGTGCTGATAGCTGAAGAGTTTGAAAGAAGTTTTGTTATGCTGCATGCATTTTTTTAATAGAATGACTATTCTGTGTTGTGACTAAGAATTCCTTGATTACACAGCTGAGAAAGGAGAGAGTCACACCTCGATCTCTCTCCTGGAAATTCCAGATTCCTATTACATTTACCTGTGTCTCTCAACCTGGATACAAAGGGGGAATAAGAAAGAACCCAAATCACGATGGGAATGGAAGGCAAGTATGAAGTCCTGTGCCTGGCATGAAATTAATTCATGCAGTCACTGCAAAATGGGGGCAGATGGGGTGGAAAGTAGTTCTGCAGAAAAAGACCTGGAGACCCTGCTTGATAAAAAATTGGACATCAGTCGACTGTTTGTCCTCAAAGCAAAGAAGGCCAATTACATGCTGGGTTGTATTAGCAAGAGTGTAGCCAGCAGGATGAGGTAGATGATTATTCCCCTCTGTTCAGTGTTTGTGAGACTGTGTACAGTACTGGGCCTGAGTTGGCTCCACAGCACAAGAAAGCCAGATGTGCATGTGTGTTGTGGTGCACTACCAGTAACCTTCGTGTAGATTTAGAGGATTCTGATACTTAAGCAGATTAATATGAATAACAAGATTCTGTATTCCAGCTACCTGTGTTGATTGTGCACATGCTTACCCTGACTCCAGAAGAGTCTCTGTATGGCAGCTTCTTTTTCAGCTGAGGACTGAAGTGCCTCACACCTACTGTGTTTTAGCCTAGGGTACAAATGTGGATATTGGTTGTTTCTCAGTAGCTGGTACAAGTTAACTACCTGCCTCCTGGTAACCTGTGCACATATCACGGGTGAGAATTAACCATTTAGTTGTACCTTGCAGCTGCTTTCTGAATCATTCAACTTCACATGTTAGTATTTTCCTCATATATTCACTGCTGTGAAAGAATGACCAAGATCTGTTCAAAGACAGTGATGTGAAGATCCAGCTTTATGTGTGAAACTATTCAATATATTTAAAAGCTCCACAGCTTCTGCATGGACATCTCTGTTACTTCTCTACACGTATTTTTTTGCTAGATCTCCATAGCCCACTTTTCAGGTTGAAGGGTGTACCAGTTTCACAAGTTCTTAAACTTTCTTCTCTTTTTTGGGATTAATTCAATGACTCCCAGTGGTGAATGAGATTTTTCCTATTTATAGAATAGCCTTCAACACACATTCAGTGCTGAAGTTTGTCACTAATGCAGACAAGTAGATCTCTTTTTAAAGAAAGTCAAAATACATGGTAGGCAGCTCTGTAACTCTTAATGTAATGAGAGGATGAGAAAGGAAACATGAAAACACCGTACAGAAATGATTGGGCAGTGATTCGAGTGTAATCTGCATCTGGCCTGAAACCTAAATGAATGCTCTGATGCTGTTTACAGTAAAGATGGTAATGTAGGGTGTGTAGGGAAGGCAAGCTAGCTCTTGGGAAGGGGTGTATCTACCGACATGGAAATTACCATTTGTGAGGTGAAAGCAAACTGCAAAGAATTTAATGTGTTGGAACTGAACAGACCTGATAATCCCTACCTCAGAATATTGAAGTAACCAGCCCATACTAGTTGGGATTTTTTTAGAATTGGTAGATAAGAGGTTGTTTTATATGGCTGGAAAAGGGTAGCTGTGGTGTCTTAAAACCAGAGCAGAGATGTTCCCCTGACTGCATTCCCCTTATTAGTGTGATCTCAGTACATTAGTTTAGAACACATTTTGAGGAAGGGAATGCTTATAGACATGGAGGTGAACAGCAAGTGACATAAAATGCATCAGGAGTTTACCAAGAGAGATGCTAATACCACCCTAATCTGCTACCTAACATGGCAACTAATTTATTTTAAAAAGGAGCAGGAGTCCTTATTTATCTGGATTTCAAAACGTGATGCACTGTTACATGAGAAAATACTAGTGAAGATTAAACAAAATGAAGTTTAGAATAAGGAGTGAAAGGTGGCAAGAGAAATTAGTGATGATGTGGAGCACTGGAATAGTAGACAGGAGTGCTGGACAGGAAAAGAAGATGCATTATATGGATAGCATGCAAGTGTAACACTCCCATTGTTGGAAATGCTGTTGTTTGAAAATGACTGATGAAGGGGAAGAATGGATTACGGCTGTCAACTGCAAGGTGATTATGAACTGTGTGTGCGATGCAATCCTAAAGGAGTGCAAATGTGATCTTAAAAAGGATCGGGCAGGGAAGGTGTTTTTGCAAAATTTGGAAATACTGAAACCATTGTACTTCTGTAGCTTCCCTGCAGTGCTGTGCATCCAGAATACTACATAGTGTGTTTAGAAAAGATGATTGTAATGTGGAAAATGAGCAGAGGGGAGGAGGGTATTGCTTTGGCTTGTCTGGTTATTGAAGTAGTGACAGAGGAGTGGTATGCTGCCTTCTGTGAATGCCTTGTGGAGAGAACAGCACAGCTCTAGGAAGAGCTGTCTATGCTGAAAGGAAGTACAGTGCCATCCTTGAGGTCTAAAACACATTGCCAAAAATACTTCTCTGGATTATGAGACATTTAAATATTTGATATTCTGTAAAAGGTTGAAGATGATATTTTTTAAGTCTGTTACTGATGTGTTAGGAAAGTCCCTGGTAAGTTTGCACGTTTTCCTAGAATGAACAGCATTGCTGATCTTGGAGAATAGGATGCTTCTACTTTTTTTCTCATGTGACCTGGTAGCAGGAAAAATCACATTTGCAAAGTTAGGATGTTACTTGTCTTGAGATGTACAAAGTAGGTGTTTAGGGCATTATCTGGATAGTTGTGTTATTTATTGAAGGAACCTCTTTTATTGAAGGAACCTCTTTTAAACTCTGAACTATAAACAGAACAGAGAGAGCTCTTGAATCCCTTCTCCCTGACGCTCTAATTTGGCATTCATTCAGGATGGCGAGGAAGCTCAGATCTCTACTTTCATGACACCCCTCAACTAGTTGCCTTTCAGACTCCTGTCTGATACCTCTTTACAGATCTTCTGGGTTTTATATCAGTAAAGAGTTGTCATAACTCTGACTAAATTTCTCCCTCTTTTTTGATGGTTCAGTTTTCAATCTCTTCTAATGTCAAAACACTATTTGTTCTGCTAACCACAGTGCTCAATAGTACAGTGAGCGTGGAATTTAAATGTAAAGCAGGATGCTTCATAAACAGCTGAACTAATGAGGACTGATTTTCTATTGAAATGTATCCTGTTATCCTAATTTACCTCTCTACAAAACATTCACAGATCCCACTCATATCACCTACTTGGAGAATTAACAACAGACAGGGTGGTTAGTGCAAAACCATTTACATGCTAAAGTGTTGGATAAAGATTGAGGTGTAATTACCTTCCTTCACTGGGAATGTGTGGTGTCTTCTTCTTCCTATGTTCTTCTTCCCTCTCTTAGTTGCCGATTTTTACAAAACTAGCAAGAATTTCATCTATTGAAAATGCTGACAGTCAGTCAAATTTAGATGAAATTAGCCAGAAGTTATGAATGGGAAATACCTAAGAGAGACAAGCATTCCTTTTCACAAGAAAACAAATTGAAGACCTTCAGAGGAAGCAAATCTGCAGTCACTTCAGATCTCAATCATACCTAATAGAAGAGGTGAAAGCCTCTATGTGTTTTCCATCACAAATGATTTAAAAAATACAGCTCTGAAAAGTCTTGTGAGGAAAAAAAGGTGATGCAGAAAGTTGTGTGGTGCAGGAGAGACAAGTTCTGATTATGTCTCTCTGTCTCAGTCCTCTGTGCTAGATACTTGCAGGCAACAAAAGCATTTCTTTGGAGACATTGAGGCGTGCAGCTTATTTGAATCTTATTTCAGACAACAGGCGTAAAGGACTGACAGACTTGTAGGTATTCCTAGACAATTGGAAGAAGCAAAGGAGATTCTGGAGAATTATAAAGGACTTGTTTTTTTTCCCTAAGTCTGAATTATATAGCCAGGATCTGGATCTTTGCTTACTTACATTTTTGCTGTATAACACTGAGTTGACAGATTCCACTGGATCTACTCTGTGTTTGGTGAACACTAAGAATTAGATAGTGTTTTACCATTCTGGTCAACAGACTCTCAATCAACTGTTCCATCTTTCTCTATGCTAACTGAATGGTAAAACTGAATGAAAGAAGACACATTTTGTGATAATTGGGCTCAGGAGGCTTGCTTTATCCTTTTTTCCTCCAAAATGGATAAGCTGTTGATGTTCTTTTGAAAGTGCTCATGATATGTGAAATATCTAATGTTTTTTTAGAAATATATTTCCTGCTCCTAAAAATACTGCGTGTATAGTGTGTATGTTTTAAAATGTCAACCCATTTATTGACACAAGTGTGAACACAGTAGACTTAAACAGGTTGTGTATGTTTTATTTAATACAAATGCAAACTGTTTATATACAGAGTAAGAAGTGTGTATGTTTTTCTGTATCATGTCTGTGCATAATTCCCTGATTCCATAGGTGGGCTGGATGGCTTTGGAGGTGCTGAGACACAAAAAAATTTTGTGTTATGCTTCCAAATAATGGGATGCTGTTAAAAAGGTTCCTATTTTTGAAATTCTGGATTATTTGAAAATGAAAATATTTAAGGTAAATTTGGGTTACTTGATTTTTGCAGACTGCGTATACTTTCCATGTTAGTAGAAACCAGTTATAACAGCAACTAAATGCTCCTTTTCCTACGTGCTTTGAATTCATTGAAATTACCATGTAACTTGTTTTAGACAGTTTGAGTATTTTTTTCCCCCCAAGTGCTTTTTGCAGCTGGAATAAGGAAAGCAGGAAATGGAGCAGAAAGAATGTGAATCCTTTCATCCTTTTGGCTGGATGGGAGCTGGATGTGAAACAGGTGAACAAGCAGGAGAGTTCCTCATAGTCTTCCTACACTTGCCTATAGAATTCATGTAGCTATTGTTCCAGGTATTGGTGGTATTTCTGGCTGTAAAGAGAGCAGGTGTGGTTTAGTACACTGTACGATACAATTCTTGTTCTCCTAAATTCTCATCTCGCCTTGTTTGTAGATTTACTGATGATCCTAAATGATCTCTGCCTCAGGTTTCCCTTCTGTTTGGTGGATGACACTGCTTTGAAAATGTAATGAGCAGCAGTCAGGGGAATTTGGGTAAGTCAGGGGTTTGTGGGTAAGCGGGGGAATTGAAACTTCATTTTTTAGGCGGTGTGTGTGTTGCAAGGGGAAAGAATCCATGTTCTGTAGTCCTGGGCAACTATAAAACAGCTGTTGCAGAAAATTAATTTTCAAAAATTCACTTGCTTCTAAGGACCAGGCAAGATTATCAGTCTTGAATGTAGGTAACTCTAGAATAGTACCATTGCTCAAAATTTAGACTTAGAATTTTTCTTCTGTTTACTTTGCTGATACATGCAGAAAGGAGTAGACATAGACTTTGACTCAGGCTGCTTTTTATTTGGAAGCCTTAATTTTCATGAAGGGATTAAGTTAAACTATATAAATCTAAAGGATGTATATACACACATTGTATTGTGGGTCTTACAGGCTTTTTCATACTTTCCCTTCGCTTTGATTTCATAGACAGCTCTGTATGAATGATTCTTGGAAGAAGGACAGTTAAGTGGTAAAGGTGCTTTTCTCCATAGGATTGCTTAAAATAGTGAATGGAACTATGATTCTACTTCATGCTTCTAATGGAAAACTTCAACTTGCAAATTGAGATTGGAATTCAGATACCCCTTAGAATAAAACTGAGAGCAAAATGCTGTTTTCAGGACAATGCTTTTTAAGAGCGCTCATTGTTGTTCTGTTTTCCTCTAGGTCAATAGCAAAACTGTCATCCTTTTAAGTGAGAGCATAGCTAGGCTTGTACTGAGCATTTTTGGAGATCTCAATTTTATATGTTGTCTAAAGAAGGAAGTACTAGGGCGGAAATGGAGGATTTTCACACAAGGATAAAACAAACCAACCCTCTCTTTATATGTTTGGGAAACTGGCCAAATACAGTGAAGGTTGCTTGGATAACCTTTACTCTGTCAGTATAGTGCTGCCAAGCTTCTCACATCCCACTTACCTGATCCTGTGGACCTTGTTTTGGATAGCAGTTCTTCAATGAACTGGTTTACAAAGCCTCAGATGAATTTCTGTAAGACTGCCGATGTCTAAAATTGGAAGAGTTGCTGTAGATTTTGTGCACTGTAAGCAAGGATTTGTGTGAAGTCTGTGTTGGCCATATCCATGTTTTGTTTATGATGTTCTTCCCTGCCTGCTTCACAGCGCTATTTAGTCTGTGTACCCTGAGCAGTGTGTGCAAACTACAGAGGTACTGCACAAAGCCTTTTCTAGTATCATCTCATCAAAATCATAGGGTAGATGGTCCAAAAATTAAAAAACTAGTGGCCAACAGAACCCTTCCAGCAGACGATTTCAGAAGCTGATAAGACCTCTGCTGTAGGGAATGTGCTTTCTTGATAGTTCTTGCTTTTGAATGATGATACAAGAATGAATGAATGATTTCAAACTGATACAAGATGCCAAACAGATACTGAAGTTATTAGGGACAGCAAAGAGTAATTGCACGAGCTTTGTTTCTTTAGGAAACTTAATTAAAAACACAGGTCAAGTTGGGCTTTAACAAGGTAGTAGTGTGTATTTTGCTCATGGCATGTTTTTTCTAATGACAACATTGTAATACTTCCCTAACAGTGTTACTCTAGTTCTGTTTTGTGTTCTGGAAGCATTTTTTTGTCTGTTTATTGAACCCTACTCCACCACAATTATTTTCTTTCCTGAGAATTCCTTTGACTTCTTTTCCATTTTTATCAATAGCTAAAATTGGCTGCATTTGTTCTAGTTCATCTTTTATTGTCCCTGTGGACTGGAATGTGTGTTGAGCTTATAAACCCTTTGGACTGCACAGAGACCTGTTTGTGCAGACTTTCTAATCATGACACTCAGTTGGAGTGAATATTTAAAAATGCACACCATATATACTCTAGTGCCAGAGGCAAGCTCATGCTCACATTGTAATGTGAGAGGTGATTAATACAAAAATTATTTATGTGTAACTATACATACAGGGGATTCTTCTCCTGCTTGATATTGACACTCGTTCTTTTGTGCTCTTAAACTGGTTAAAATTCTTACCTGTTGATAGACTACAAGCATAAAGAGGAAATCAAATGGATGTGAAATTACTTTCCCTCAGAAATTGTCAACAAAGGGCCATTCTCTCACTAGATCATGTATATCAATGTCCTTGCAAAACATGATATGAAAGTATGATTTTTTTTTTTTAGTTTTTTTGATTGTTTTTCAGAATGTTGGGTACTGCTGCAGCAAAATACGAGATTTTAAGTAGGCATTGGTTGTTTACTTTGATTAGATGTAAATAGTATTATTGGATTTCCCAGCAACTTCAAACTTTGTATACACGTGTACATAATTCAGTAATGATCAGATAAATGCAAATAGCCTACTTGGTTTCCTTTTTTTTTTTTTTAAAGAAAAACATAATCGGATTATGGATTGCATCCTCCTAGCTTCTATGGTGGGAATTATTGTACTGCTGAAGTTAGGACTGAGATTTAAGTATGCAGCCCTTTCATTCTCCTCTTAGGCCTTAATATTTGGGTCACCAGGGCAGAGGCCTAGACTGGGAAGAGAGTAACTACACACACTGTCTTCTAAACCTTACAATATATCGTCTTTCAAGTGCAACAGCATCTCAAAGGAATCCTGATGCTTTAAATACATTCATCAGTTTGGCTGAACCTTACTTTATTAGGGCTTTTTGAGTTACCAGTATTCAAGCTACTGTGATAGCAACTCCTAACTGCTATAATGAGCGATTTGTAGGAAATGTGGTAATGCTGACAGGTTTGAAACCAGGTGACTGGAAGGGCAGTGGGATGGTCTTTATCTGGTCTCGACATATGGTAAACAATCTCTATTAACCACCAAAATAACTCTTGGGCAGCTGCTGCTCTTTCAGCTGTTCATTAGCTGCTACAGGAGAAGCCCCGGGACTTCCAGGGAATGTTGCCCTATCCTGCAGTACTGGGTACCTCCTGCTTAAGCCAAAGCCACTGAATTTCAATTGTGGCTTGGTATTTACATGCCCCAAATCTGACTGCGGTGTAAAACATGTGAAAATTACAGCTCTCTGTAATTAGGACAAGGTGCAGAAGTGACAGGCATAGGACTGAGCTGAAGGTCTCTGCTTTACACCTCTTCTCGTTAGCAGTGGAATTTCATTTGAATTAGGAAAGTTGGTATTGTTTCCTCTCCTGTCCTAGATGTTACCCTTTTGAAAAAGGTTGCTCCTTCCCCACTCTCAGTAGTGTCATGGCATTTGGATGTGGGAAGGAATTGTTCTATGACAAACAAAAATACATCTATTAATAGTAAATTAAGGTTAATAAATTTCAATGGATACATTATACACTTCTATTTTTAGAAGATTGTAGAAATAATTTTAATCAGGTAAGTCACAGTCCTGAATTAATTTCTTGTCATGCAAAGGATTTTATCAATATGAATCCATGTTTCCTGGGTAGAAAAAAGAATTCATGAAAAGAAAACCTGAAGAATTATCTTGTCTGAGAGGGCTTCTATTTTCCCACCTCTGGCAGCTGTGCCTTACTAACAGTGTGGGTGTGGGACCTTACAAAAACCTGCGCCAAGCAAAGTGTGGTTTTCAGTCTTTCCAGACTGAATTCCCATGTAAATAGTTTCAAAAAATAATTTTCAATACCTTTCATCCTGTTTGATCTGGTTTTCAGATATGGAGATAACTGCAGCATTTATTTATATGAATAGACCCTTGGCCAATCTCGTGCCCACATATCAATAGTTACAATACGTGATGTCTATTCAGTAAATCAGTTTTGTCTTGGAGAGTGCATGAGGCTTCTTTCTACCTTCTTGAAGACTGAAACAAATGTATTTCATGAACTCTAGGTGTATTATATATATGCTGATAATCTAGTCAAGCCATCAGCAGTTTGTCTGTTAGTTTCAGTGGATCGAAACTGGGATCGAATTGTAATTTTATTCTAAAAGACATTGTTTGTTAGTATCAGAACTGATAAGACATTGTAGAAAATGAAGAAAATAAAATTCTGGTACCTGCTGCAATCCTGAGATTCTGAAGGAAGGGCCCAGCTCATTTTCTTTCTACCTAATGCTTAGAGATAGTGGGTTGGGTGTGCCTCCTTCTAACTGCTGTTCTAGAATTGACAGCCCTCTTAGAAAGGCTAAAGTTGAGGTTTGAAACCATAAGGAAAAAAAGAAAGTAAATTTTAAACTCTACTACAACATGGTTGTAAAAAAACGTGTATAACGTCAGAGTGGTTTGGGGGTAAACCACAACAGGATTCGTGTTTAGCAGAGTCTTTTCCCCCAAGCTGTTCTCACAGTGTCCCTCCTCTCTCCTTATTTTCCCCCGCCCCCTCTTTAACTTGGCTTTACTACGGGAGTGGAATTGCCTCTGTGGTCAAAAAGCATTTTCTCAAGGACTGGTCTCAGCCTGTAGTTGCATTGTTGCTAAGTAGAGATGTATAAAGCCAGATCTAGTGTATTTGCAGGCTTGTTCTGCCGTTCCTTGGGAAGTTCTGCTCTCCTTTCAGAGACAATGAAAAGGACTGCACTGACAATAGGTAATACTGAGCCTTTTATTTAACTAGGAGATGCAGAAAACACATGCACACTTTAATTGCAGGTTCAAGGCCGATACTGTGAACTGTGTTGACAGCATCTGTGAGGTAGTTGCTTTTTCTCCCCTGAAACCTAGAAATGGCCATAGCAGACAAACTGGATCAATTTGAAAATGCAAGGTTATGGACTTCACATGGAAGATGCACCCTTTAGTAAAACAGTGTGGTATTTCTCCAGGGCAGAGTGCCTAAATACAAATGTCTCTGCTGTTATACTGCCTGTGTTCTTGCATGTTGTAATATCATCCCCATTCATCACACCAGTGATGTAACAGCATTGCCCGTATAATACACTTCATTGTTCATACTTCCCGTCTCATCGTGGAATACAGAAACGAGTGCTCAGAGGGGTTTGTTTCAAATGTTGTTCTATTCCCTTGACAAAGAAGGACAGACAGCTCCATCCATGCCTGAAGTACTTTGTTTAATACATCATCTTTCCAGGACACATTTTGAAAGGGTGCAGCCTTAAATACGGTGCTGTCAGGGAGAGTTATGGCTACAACTTTTATTATTGCTACTTGCAAGAGCAAAGAGATAAAGCACAGGAAACATGCACTAACGATGGACATGTTGTTCTGACACACGCTACTGTAGCTGCAGTCACTGAGTTTTTGTTAGTGGAAGACGCTTCCCAGAGTATAATGGCATATCGTAGTCAGAATGCTCATGGGAGGAATTACACCATTTGAAAGCTTTGTTAAAAAGAAAAGGAAAAAAACCTCCAACATCTTAACAGCTGTTGGAATTAGGGCCTTCCAGCAGTTACTGAACTGAGAAGGAAATGCGCCAAAAACTAGACCTAGAAAGATTTGTATGCCGTTACCAGCCTTTTTTTTTTAAATCACAGTGATCTGACTTCAGTAGCCAAGGTAGTGGCATCAGTGTTTTGGTATCTCCACGGTAGTTGTACCGTCTGCCATCCCACACAAAGCAGCAGACAATTTTTCCCGGAAACTGCCAGCAGCCGAAGGCACCATCTCAGCACACAGAGAAGAGTGGTGGGTGTCTTCTGCTCAATGCAGAAAGCTTCCTGGTGGTCCCGCTGCACTTGGCAAAATGGGAGACATGGTAGTGCAAGTGTAAACAACCACCTGTAATACATGTTTCTCTTCCCACCACTTAAAAAAACACTTGGAATGAATTAAAAATAGCTGTCTGGAATTCTGTGATACTGGCTGGGACTGCTTTAATGTCCATGATGCAGCTAGCTTTCTAAAAATACAGATCTTGCAAGCTAACCCCATAATGTAGAAATGCAATTGATGCTATTAGATGTGAATTTCTACAATTTAATGTTAAGACTCCTGCCACTGCCATAACACACTTTTGTTTGCCCTTTGAGATTGTTACCATCTTGTGTCAGCATCCTACAAATGCTGAACATCACCATGAGCACTGTGGAAGAGTATGATATTTCTTCCTTTGCTTAGACTAGAAAGAGCTGAAGTTTGAATAAGAAATGCAGAAGCTACATGTGGATGGCTGAACAGTGGGAGATATTGTTCTATAATTTCTGTAGCGTTAATGAAGTCTTCTGTGTGCCACTGTTGCAAAGGTTTCACCAATGATAGGAGGAATAGTTAATCCTTTAACTCGGTGTTTAAGTGTAACAAATATGCTGGTCTGTTGCAGTGTACTCTTCCAGTATGCGGTGCAGCCATGGCTATTGCCATGAAGGCAGCTAGAATGGGATCATTATGGCTCCAAATGTCTCAGTGCTTCTCCGTTCCCAGAGAGCTGAGCTGCCTTCAATAACAATCTCTCATTTGCTGGCAGATCGCAGGAGACTGACTGTTGGAAAAGTCACTCTGTCAGTGCTCTGGCTGCAGTGCTTGTGTGTCATGCCTAGGGTGTCCTTATGCCTCAGTCCCTGTACTGAAGTGGAAGGAAGTCCTGACAAAGGGCTAGAGCATCTATCAAGCCTCTTTCAGTATCCTGCTCCTCTTCAGTTCCTTCTCCATTCTCCTTTATTGCTTTCTCACCTTTCATTTCCTTGCACCACAGTAGCTAGGAGAGTCTAACAATGTTTGATTATGTCAAAAAAGGAGGGGCAAAAAAAAGGTTGTGGATAAAGTTGTTCTCAAGCCAATGACCAAATGGCTGCAGCTTTTTCAGTCACTTTCTAACCTTTCAAATACCTAACTGCTTGCTAGAGTACCTAATGTTCCTTTGAGTTTTCATGCTGATTTCTCAGTGATGCTTCATAGAGAAGCTCACACTCTGCTGTTGTGTTTTAATACTTATATGCATGAAGCTTTCCAATAAATTACATTTTGATTCAAAAGAAAATACACAGAAGGCCAAGAAGGTACAGGATGTACAGACTCAGAGTTACCATGGATAGGGCTTAGGCTCAACATTTGATGACCACAGTTGAGGCTTGGTGGCATAGCATGTTTCAGGTGCCAGTTTCCTTTTGTCAGAAATGATGCAAAAGTTTCCCTCTGCAGAAAGCTCTGATTTTCTTGCACTTGTTTTTAGCCTGTCAGGCATGTGTGTTTAACTAAAAGGGGCCTGATTTTCGTGGAATATTGGATTTGACTTTATGAACGTGGAACCTCCTGCTAGGATGTCTTAAATTAGATTCTCACAAGCAGTGATTCAAAAAGCTTTGCTGCCTTAGGAACTGTGTATCTCTATTACGGATTGAAGTAGCAGAGAATATTGAAGGTTCAACAGAGGTATGCCAGTTGAGGTATAACACTTGAAGAAATGCATACAATTCCTGCTTGCAGAGGGTCTGTGCAATACCATTCATCACTACACAGCCATTTTTATGGATGTTAAAAATCTAACCATTATTTGAGACAAAACAAAGACAAAACAAACAGGCTTAAACCCCCAAGTAATATGAATAGGTAGAAGTTTTAAAAAATGAATAGTATTTGAAATGAGTCAGTAAGTGCTATCAGTAGAACTCTGGAATAATCATAGCATTAGAAGCAAAGAGAAATTACTTGTATTCATAGGCATTGCTGCTGTATAATTATCAAAAGGCTGAGTCAAAACCAAGCAAGTCTGTCAAAAATTCAGCATGTGTCAGGAATTATTTCCTAGCTAATAAATAACATGGCAAAAATCTTCCCCTGAAGAAACTACCAGCTCTTTTGCATATCTGAATGGTATGTAATGGGAATAAGTGAATACAGAGTCAGCAATTGTGTGAGGAAAGAAGCCACCATTACTCCTTTTATTTTTGGCTGTGCCTGAGGTCAGAAGTTTCTTTGTTCTTTCTTTACCTCGCATTAGAGCAAACATAGTCTGCTTCTTTTCTCTTAAGACTCTTCTTTTCCCCATCCAACTTTTTTGTTTTATTTAAATAAAGTAAAAATGTCTATCTGTGTTGCGAATTATGACTGTGTGGGCTCATTATTTTCAACTCTTGCATGTTAATGAAATGTTGCCTTATCCTGTGTTGTAATAGTTTTCAAAGGAAAAGACCTTATTTAAAGAGGCAGAGTAGTGGAGCTGTAATTTATTGAGTTAAAACTTCAAACAGTAATACTTAATGTGCATGTTGTTAAAGCACTAACCGTGCATCAAGTGTTTACAGCGTATAAGGCTACTTCTGTAGTAACAGCCTTACTTACCAGTGCTTCCACAATTTTGCATGCTAGAGCTTTGTGGGAAATTGACTCCCTTTGTTTTGCCTTTCAGCTTTCAAGCTCTTTGTGACCCATGTTATTGTTTGCTTGAAAGTCTTTACTGCTCCATCAAATGCCGTGGGGCATCCATTCATTCCCTGTAGATGCTTACAGCAGGAAGAAGTTAAATAATATAATTGAGTGCATATGTTATGCCATGTTTGTAAGCATAGTTTCATCTGTGGAACTGGAAGGGTGAGCAAAAATGTTTCTTGGATCACTGTTAACCAGTGTCTGAACTGTAACAAATGTGTAGCTGCTTCATGGTTGTCACTCTGTCTTTACTGTGACCGTATGGAATTTCACAGTGACAGCAGGGGTAGGACTTGGATCTGCATGCATCACAAATCTTGGCCTGTTGCCACTGGAGGAAGGACTCTGCCTGGTTTTGGTATTCATGGATGGAGCTCCACTAGTGGAAGCTGCCACGTGTGAGAAAAGGGAATTAATTACTGTATTAGTACAAGTAATAATGGTAGCTGTTACTGGCTTTTATTGGCTGTACAGCATTTAGTTGCTGTACCCTTTCCCAGTCATTCATTTTATAAAAGACAGCAAGAAAAGGCTTTCATGACAAGGGTATTTATACTTGAGTGACACATAGCTCATTTTCTGTTTATGAACAGATTTCCCTAATTATTAAAATCCCAGCATGTAAGATGCTTATGGATAGTTATTTGATTATGTGGCATATGTTTTCACATGAGACTATGCAGTAAGCATGCATTTGTGAATGGGATCCTATGATTGAGCATCCCCAAGTATGTTGGCTTCTGCAGCAAGTACTAAGTTCGCTGCTGTGACAAGGCATGGTATGACTTTTTTCAGTGTCCTGGCCTGGGAGCGCAAGTGATCATAGGTTTAGCAGCTAGTGTAACAAAATATAATGGGGAAGGCCTGTAGAAGGGAAAGGTGATTTTACTTTAACAAAACACATTTTTCCTTCTCATACTTACTCTTTCACTGATTTCACTTTCTTATCACATACTCAGAAGCACCAAGATGTGTGATCAGGTGATGGGGCTGGGATTACTTACAGGGACAGGAAGGATAGAAGATGCTGGCTATTAAGTCCTCATCATATCTGCTGCATTTTTTTCTTGATTGGTGATCAGCTGGGGTTTTTTTGACTGTACGTTTTGTACTCTTTAGGAGTTGACAGTGATTGCAATCTTAGCCCTTTCATTCTGTACCATCACTGTAAGTCAATAGGCAATGCTGCTGATTTCCGTACTGTCCTTGTCTGGGTGGTTCATAGCTCTAATCCTGTTCTTTATCTTCCTGTCACCTCTTAATGATTTAATTTTGTCCTTTATTTTCTAAAACCAGACCTCTTGAGAAACTGCATACAGAAGTGCAGTTGATAACTGGTGTATTTGGGGGTGCCCATCAACATGTGATATCTCTTACTGATTTTTTGACTGTTCCTTTTGGTCCTTTCACAACACATAAATTTCCATTCATACTTCATTCAAACTACTTTTCATAGTCCTCTTCTCTCCACATTTAATTGGTTGATGGGATGAAAAAACATCTTTTGATGAAGTACAAGCGAGTTCTGTAATCCCTTTGATCTCTCTAGTTCTTGAAGAGATATACTGTAAAAGCTGTAGGTATAGCCTCTGTTTTATTCTCTCACAGCCTTGAGCAGGGACATCTTTCACTAGACCAGGTTGCTCAAAGCCCCATCCAGCCTGACCTTGAACACTTCCAGGAATGGAGCACCCACAGCTTCTCTGGGCAACCTGTGCCCGTGCCTCACAACCCTCACAGAAAAGAATTTCTTCCTAATATTTCATCTAAACCTGATCTCAGTCTGAAGCCATTCCCCTTTGTCCTGTCGCTACATGTCCTTTTAAAAAATCCCTCTCTATCTTTCTTGTAGGCTCACTTCAGGTACCAAAAAGCTGCAATTAGGTCACCTCGAAGCCTTCTCCAGGCTGAACAAACCCAATTCTCTCAGCCTTTCTGCGTAGGAGAGGTGCTCCATCCCTCCAATCATCTTCACGGCCCTCCTCTGGACTCACTCCAGGTCGATGTCCTTCCTGTGCTGGGCACTTCCCTCACCCTGCTGCGTTTAATGCAGCCCAGGATACAAGTAGCTTTCTGAGCTTTTTCTGGTCCTTTATTAATTGAAATCTTTGCCTGAAAAATGAGACTTTTACGCTCCTTTATAAAAGCATCCTGAACTAAGAAAAAAATAGAAGATACTGACTTCATTAGCTTATATTGTAAATAAATGATCTGAGAGGAAGACTGTGCATATATTACATACATAATAACCAGAATAGATAATGTATTGTATAGGAAAAATTATTTCTGTGAAGAGGTTGGAGGATGTTTATTTGTTTTCCTAAGAGGCATTATCAGTGCTAGAAATGTGAGTCAGAATACCTATTCTGCAATAACAGCTAATCTTTTATGGAGGATTTTTGTTTCTTGCTAATATATGTGAGTGATAGATTATGTGTCTCTTCTATTTACAGAATCTTGTATTATGTTATGATTCCCTCTTGCTTTTCCAGGGCTAAGATCACAGCTAGTGAGTGATGAAGCAAATTTGAGCTCAGATAGGGAAAAGGTCTTTCATTTCCTTTCCAAAATACTGGTATTTGCTAAACAATATGGAAATGATTCAAAATTATGTGTAAAACACCCACTAAAATTAAAATAAAAAGGTAAAAGATATTTTTAATGCTTCTACAAACCCTGTCTTCTTTTTACTGAGAGAAGGGGTGACTCGACCTTTCCCTTCTGGGGCCTATTTTTGCATTATAATGTAGGTCATAACTTCTTAAAACCTACGTATTTGAAGCTAGTTGCTAACTCTATCTGTATTAATTTTACTTCCGAATTTGAGACTTTGTAAGACCTTGTTTTGAGTGCATATAACTTCTGTGAAAGTCTCTAAATCTAGAACTTGTGACCTTTAATACAAAATGATCATTCTTGTTCATAAAATCAGAGAAGAGCCCAGGTTAGAAAGGGCTTAAAAGGTCATTTGGTCCAAACTTTTGTGGAAAAGGGAGCCTAGATGCGATTATCTGGTACTCTGTCCAGTCGTGACTCGTTCAGTCTTTACAAAAGTGGATTTATTAAAAGGTAGACATCCTACAATGGCAAAGCATATTTTTAAATATAAGTATTTAATTTTGGACTTCCTACAGGATTGGCCTCTAGATCCCAAAAAAGGCCTCTGTAAAAATAGTTCATTTTTTTCCTAAACTACCTTCTGTTTCTGCAAAGCTAAAGCATGACAAAAAAATTAATAGGTCTTTTTTAAGGTATTGTCTTTTAGGGATTTGATAAAGGATAATGAGACGACCGTCTTCAAAAAATAACTAATAGTCTGTCTTCCATGATTAGCATCTAGGTTTCCATCTTCTGTTTCTTTATTTTGCATTTTGATTTTTCTGCTGCCTTCCTAAAAAGCAGAAGGGTATCTCTCAGCCACTGCTTTCTATCTGTGAAGAATTTGGAGGATAATGATGCTCCCATAGGTTCAGATAAGATTTTCATGCTGTAAATGTGAGAATTATGGAGGCTTAAACTTATAATTGTAGTGTCAGACTTAAGTGTGAGTGTGGAAAAAGTATGAACTAAGCGTGTGTGGAAGGATGTGTCTCGTGTTTGCAGTTGCCAGGCGTCAAGGGAAGCAATGATTGTTAACAGTGTGTGGGCAGTACAGAAATTATTTCTTTCATGTGGCAGTTTGTAAGGTCATTCCTATCAGCTTCATCAGTGTCCTTTTTGCTTTTGCCATCATCCTATTTGGGTATTGAAAGATAGTGCTAACCTTTTTCTAGTGTTTTATTTGCAAAACACCTGTTCAGGCTGTAATCTCCCTTTTTGTGATTCTCCACAGAGCAAATTCAAAAGCTGTCTCAGGAAAAGTGAGGTTAGCTCAAGTGTTTATAACTGTACATAGCTCCCCAATGAGACTGCTTTTTCCCCTCTGTGGCCACCATCCCGTGTCACAGCTCTGGTGCTGTGCCCTAAAACCATGACACTGTTAACCAAATAAGATAATTTATGTGTGTATTTTCCTAAAGCCTAGGTCGTGGAAATGAGCCCCATAACTCATAAAAAGGAGCATCCACTTCCATGTCTGTAAAGCTGAAATGTAAACACAAATTGTTTCGGGTTAGTTCTCTTAAATTCTTCATGCACGTAAACATGAGACACCTGCTTGTGTTCCTGTTCATATGCACAAGGTGGCCAGTCGTAAATTAAAACAACCCACGTAAGCTTGGAAGGAAAGAACGGGATGATTATTGTAATATCAGTTTTTAAATACTGTGAGAATGTGCATTGTCAGTGGAAAGGATATGAGTAGGCAGGCAAAATCTAAGTCTGCGCTGGGTTCTTATGTACCATTGAGTAGGGACGGACAGGAAAACGTCAGATCATCATGATCCTTAAGCTAGACGGTGTCTGGACGGTGGACCTGAGCCTTTTCTGTCCCCCAGCACAGGAAGAACATACTTCCTTTGCTTTTTGAGTAGCATCATGCAGAGCTGTTTTCCAAGTGTTTTCTTTTATTTTTTTTTTTGGTTTTTTTCTTCTTTTTTAAGGATTGTGTTGGAGTTTCCTGGGTGAGATGGTGTTAAAGTCACCCCACGACATATGGATTCTGACCAGTTCGTTAAAAATGGAATTTATCTCTCAATACATCTGTAAACCGCTGTGAAAATTGCCATTTCTTTTGGAAATGATGTTTCATTTATTTCCCAGAGCTGTAATTCAGCAGTTAATACTGGGCACATGCCAAGTTATAGGACTGCAAAATAGATTTCTGAAAAAAGCCTTAGACCTTCCTATGTTTTAAAATGTTTTGAGAGAGAAAAAAAACTAGTAACTGTTTAAGTGTGACACTGAGAACTTCCTAAAAAAATAATCATCTCTTAAAAAATAATATGCAAAAAAACCCAAAGGAGAATTAAGGTGTCTTCTTGATTGTTAATTTTAGACTGTGTGTAATGTCCAGCTGTGTTGCTAAAGAATTTGTTGGTGAGTGAGAGAGCCTGAGCTGGTAGGTTCTCTTAGGTGGTGAACTGGGAAGGACCATCTGATCATGGCATGAAGAGTTCTGTGGTAATAATTCATTTAAAGAGGAATAATTTGCAGTTGAGGTGGTGAACTCGGTCTTCAGAATCCATTTTTAAGGCCACGTTTCAGGCTTAGTCTGATTATAGACAAGGGACGTCAGTCTGCCTTGTTATCCTGTACTATGGAAGAACAGAGTATTTTCTTTCTGCATAGTTTTAGACCGAAGTCTGTAGGGACAAGAACTTGCTCTGTTTGCACACCACTTATTAGATACGATCCTCCTATGCTAAGGCCCCTAGGCGTAGTGGCACAAGAAGGAGCTTCCACGCTGGGAAGAGGAAAAATGTAGAAATTTTGCCATTTTGACTGTAACTAAGCTTTTGTTTGCACAGTATTACTGTTATTTGCACTGCGCGGGTAAGCCAGCCGCTGGCTTCTAGGATTCAGTGGGACGTTTTTTCCACTGCCTGGCTAGTGTATGTTTTTCTGCAGCTGGCAAACGCGTGCCATCACCTTTTACCGCCTGCCGCCGCGGGGGGATTAATCGTCGTTCCCCGTCGCTGCCCGCTGCCCCGGGCGCCGGGACCCGCCGCTGCCGCAGCCGTGGTGCTGAGCGCCGCGCCACCTGCTGTCCGGCCGCCGCACGCACCGGGAGTGCGCAGCCGCCTCCCGCACGCTGCCCGCTCCCGCTTGCAACGCGGTTGTTTGCTTAAAGGGTTCGGCACGGCAGCATCCGGGCGTGTCACTTCTGTATGTCACCTTCCTAGCTGGAAGTCGGTTATTTTCGTGAAAGCATTCAGGGCGGCAGCATCAGGGTGTGTAATTTCTGTATGTCTTAGGTAAAAAGTTTCTCTGAAGTACTGAAAGTTGGAATACGTCTGATTCATTGCTACCTTTGAGGAATTAACTGCTCTAGAATTTTAGATTTGAAGGGAAAAAGTGTTGATGCTAAATAAGTAATTTATCTTTACCTCCTTTGCCTGCTGTAAATGCAAACGCAGGAAAATGCCCCAAATAAGCTACCTTTATCAAGTACCTAATTAGCTGAGCTGTTATGCTTCAGCACAAGACAGGTTATGACTGGGATGATAAAAAAGGGAATTCTCTTATAGCCTAATTTTTAGATGAAGAAAAAACATGCATTTGATCACAGCCACTGATTTTTCTGACAGCTCCACAGCCTGTGACTTGTTCCTCATTAATACAGCTATATGAAACTGTTCTTTTTCATTTCACCTCATATTTTGTGTGGCTTCAGCATTTTCTGCAGCTTGATGTGGTGCAGCTTTGTCCATGTTAACAAATACTGAGGCCCAGCAGGAGTGGATCTGTAGAGTGAAATAATCAGTGCAGAGGACCAGATACACAGGCTGCATTCATTCAAGGTTTTTACAGCAGTCAAGTTGCAGTCTTGTCCCAGCAGCTGAGCATCCTTTAGCATACACTCTGGAATGTATCTTCTGGTTTTGCTTCATCTTAAGGGTATCCAGTTTGTCTTCTGTCAGTCTCCTCAGTCATGTAGCTCAGTCTAGAACAAGAAGGAATGCTTGGGGAGATCGTGTCAAAAGAAATGAAGGTATTCCTCCTTTGAATTAAAATGCTGGTGTAAACTCACTCATTGAATTCTTTCTCAGTTGTAGCTGAAACTGCCTGCTTCCCTGCGTTTTTCCACATTGATTCACCAAAAGGAATAGAAATTGAATTTGTGAGACATATGTCATGGTAGCTGTAGGGTTTCAATTGATAATATTGCTGCTATTAGCATGCTGATGGAACTTTTTCCCCCATAAACTTGAGAATTTTTATGCCTCCAAGTCATTCATATTACTCACGTAGCAAAACAATTTTAGATGTTCGTATCCAAAATCTCTTAACCTCACAGATGGCAATAAAACCTAAACAGAAAATCCAGCATGTTATTATGGAAAAAAAAATCCTAAAAAAAATACACAAAATGTGTATATCTGATTCATTAATCTTTGTTAGTGGCACTTAGACAATATTATTGAGCTACTGTGGTAAAATATTAATGAAGATTGAGGTATTGCTTAGATGAGATTTTCACTGCAGTTGGGCTTTTTGGCTGCTTTTCTTAGCTTTACTATTGACTTGCTGGGAATTTTCCTTAAACTCTTATATTTTTTACCTTAAGGACCTGAGGAATCCCAAAGGTATTTAAATATTATGACATTTAATTTAAGGATCCAGGTACCTTTATATCAGGTTATGTTACAGGAATGTTGGAAATGCTAAATAATTTGAAACCTTTAAAGGAGGGATGAGAATAACTAAAAAAACTGTTTCTACTGCTGAAGTATTTCAGTATCAAAAATAGTAAAGATTTCTCCCAAAGTTCTTTCTCCCAAAGAACTGTTGTAGTGTTCCATAGTTTTGCAGCTGATAAACCCCTGCGATCATTTCTGTTCAAAAGCCAGTTTTCCCCCTGAATTCTTTCATGTAATTATTTGCTAGCATCACTTTAAGTATTAGAAGAATGACACGTACAGTGTTTGATCATATCATGGAATATAGCTTTGAAGATGACAAAAAAATACCTCAAGATGTATTGCACATTCCACATTGCTTCTTCCAAAGTGTTTTTACACACTAAGAAGACATGAGTCAACCTTTAAAATTTTGCTTTACTTCATAGAACTGGTTTATGATATCCATCTGTCAAGTTCTTAACATGGATTCTTATTTGTATGTGCAAAATTGGTAAGGTCTTCTCAGTAGTTAAAATATTTAAGGAGCTCTGCCTTGATTGGTTACAAACTATTCCAGGCATCTGTTTATTAAAATTAATCAACATTTTTCATCACAGGTATGTGTGTTTGGAAGTCAGTGAAATACAGTAGACACATTCTGTCTGAATCAGACTCAGGATTCAGATCTGAATCAGACTCAAAAGCTGCATGATAAGAGCCTGAATTGTATCAGTATCAGGTAATGGTTGGCACTCTCTTCCAACAGATCTGTGCATTTCCAGTAATGCCTACAATAGTAGTACCAACCCCTATGATTTTCTCAGAAGCCGTGAGGAGGTGGCATTTTATGTGAAGTTCAGTTCTTGACGTTCTAATAAAACTTCAACATTCATACTTAGTAAAAAAGGAGGAGTTACAGGTTTTTATAGTTGCAAGTATAATTTGAGAGACAAGCTTTGAAAGCTTTCTGATCTGAAGGTGCTGTTTAAGGAAATGAGAAGAGCAGTTCCTTCTTCCCCTCCTCTGGTGGTGGGAACTCTCTTCAGTTCTGAGACACCCAAGGTTGTCAGGCTGCTAATGCTTGTTATTGAAATGGCCACTTAGGCAGAAAGAAGATATATTTCCATAGTTTAAGGGACATTTTACAGGAACACCATTTTCTTTAGCATATTTTTCACTCTAGTCTACTTTTCAGTAGTGTTTAGCCCTGCTGTTCAATTACATACAGCTTCAGTTTCTTATTTAAAATGGTGTTCATTGTTGCTTTCAGTATATTTCACTGTCTCTGTTTCAAAATCAGTTTGTAAAAGTCTTTGGCTGTAGAGATGGCATAATTTTAAGATCAGCTGTATCAATAAATATTAACTGGCTTCTTTAATCTGTCAAAGTCTGTTTAAAAAAGTAAAGTATTCTTCCTACTGCTGTTTGTGAGCTAGAAACTAATATATCTCAGAAGTTTCCAAATGTGGAACATTTTTCCATATTCTTAAGCAATGCTAAAACAGTACATAAACTTTACAAAATACGAACAATTAACATCCATGTTAGCATTTAATCAAGTTGAAACCTTTCAGGAATAAATGTATTTTCCTTTTAAAAGAATATTTCCTTTTAGGGAAATTGAATCAAATGTAGATGATTTTGCTTGATGCCATTGAAATACAAAGTCAGTGGGTATGCATTTTGGAGGTAATGCATATTACTGGCACAAGCCTTTTCACTTTTTTTCCTGCTTTTACAGGTTATTTTTTATGTTAGATAAATAATTTAAAAACTTGTGGCCAGAGAATCAACCACTTAGATCATAATTTGCCCTGTAACTACAAAATTATGTCTAAATATCAGCAAATGCCTGAAGACTGTACAGGGCATTTTTAACATGTTATGGAAGAGGCATTTCAACAGCCTTATTGTTGAAATCTCCAGCCTGGTCATTCTTAACACGCTCACAACATGCATTTGAGCTGGTTTCACTTTACATAGCAGAGCACATTCTAATAACTGAATACATTTTAAGTGTCTTTTAGTAGCATGGTATAAAAACTGTAGTCACTACAAGGTATACCTTGACATTTCCGTAAAACAAGGCAAACAAAATGGGTCTTACAATTTTGAAACTTTTGTGACAAATAAGGAGAAATAATTGCAAGCTTAACTTCAGAACTTTCAAGACCAAATTCTAAGTTGCCTGCAAAATATATGCAACACATATTTTCCCAGGAATTAGTGGTGAAAAAGATACTCTAGTTTTCTGTTAACTTGTGTATCCCAAAATTAACGTTGGTACTGTGTTCTGCAAATGATGACATCTTATAAAAATTCAGACCATTTGATTTGTGCATATTCTCTAAATTTTCAAACTCAGTGCAGTTTCATTGTTACATTAGTAATAAAGGATTTACCTTTTCTTTCAGCTCTCCAATAATATCTGATCACTGCATGTATTCTGTATATCCATAGATCTAGTCCACAGCAGCCGCAAAAAAACCAAAGACATTCAAGCCCTTTTCAGTCTTCTTTAAAAATCTTTTTTATCAATTGCAAAAGTAATTAATATAAGCTTGGCAATAAACAAAACTTGTCCTACCAAACTGTATTCTCATAGCTGTGGGTGAATATTGGAAAAACAAAATTACATAATTTGTTGTCAAAATCAACCTGTCTGTGCAAATCACTATAGCTAATAATAATAATAGTCTGGGCTACTTTTCTTGCCCTTCAAATAACTGCATTGTTATGTCCTATATTTTTGTATCTCCTAGCAACAAAGAAAGTTCCAAAAAGTTTTATTTTTAGAAGTGTGCTAGAATTGTTTTTGCAATCATTGCATTTTCATGCTGTCTCACTGACAGGTTCCCATGAACAAGTGAGAAAGCTGCTGTGCTTAAAGTGCAGTGATCTGTAGGGGTTACTGCTCTCTGTTGCAATACATATTGAGGTATATCTCATCTTGCTGATGAAGCATTGGCCTTGGGGTCAGTCTCATGATCCCAGTCTCTGAACAGTTATAACTGAATTTGCCTCATTTAGTTTATGATCATTTTATCTCTGTTTAATCTGCAGTTTACATGGCCCATAGATTCAAAATATTGTGTCCCTGTGTCCCGTAGGGTTATGATAAAAGATAATGGACCATCTGTAGGTAACAAACCAGACATTATAACCACGACAGTAATACTGCCAGAGGCATCGCCTCCAGAGAACGTGTCCTGATCTGCGTGCCAAGAGGTGGGAAGGGCTTGGCCCCCATGGAACAGACTGGCTGCACCCATGTTGCTTAACATCCTCTGCTTGGATTCCAAGAGATTGCTATTTTACTTTCTTTGTATGATTCATGAAGTCTGCCACAGTTCACCCAAGTCGCATCATGATGCAGAGGGCTACATGTTGCATTTCTTGAGGAATCGCATGATGGCAGTGCCTGAAGGCAGCAAAGCTGCTGAGGCAGTACTGGGGGAGTGTTACAGTGCACAGGGAGCAATCTCATCCATGCTGTCTGTAGGGAAGAGCCCCTGTAGTAAATCTTGTTCAAAAATTCCCCTGATTCTGTGTCAGAAGAACCTACCTGTCTCACCCTGAAAGGAAGCCCGGGAGCTAAGAGCTGTGAGGAGAACCTCAGCAAATCACAGATCTGGAACAAGCAGGGGAGCAAAGGTACTAAAATATTGGTACACATGGGGTTATTTTAACTGCAGCTCCATTGCTTAGACTAACTTTTAAAAAAATAAATTTAAAATGTATAGTTTTGGTATCAGTTGAAATTATATTTATGTGTATGTTTGTAAGTTTTTTGTATAAAGACATATTGAAGGATTTACTGGTTTTGAACTATAAAGATCTAATATGCAGAATGTTCCAGAAATCAAACTTCAGTATAGAAAGCTCAAGTGTCTTTCAGAATTTCCTTTGCAGGTGTGAATATTTGTAATAAAACTTTCAGTCATTCCTGCTTGATTGTTTCACTTGGGTGAAATACTTCCATCCAGTTGACAACAATCTCGGATTTGAGATTAAGGATCTCTTTCAACTAAATTCTTCTCCGAGACTCTTAGCCAGTCTTTGTCCTGCTCTCGTGAGACTTACTGTTGAAGTATTAGAGGGTAGCTTGACTTCTGCTCTTATTAATGATTGCCAGACAAAGAAAGAGTCAAATTGTCTTAAAAGATACTAGAATATAGAAGCAGTTAGGGGAGAGAATAAGAGATGTTCATCCTCTCTCTTTCTCTCCCTTCATCTCCACCAGCCACTACAAAGCATGCTTTTGTGTTATATAACATGGCTGTGACTGTACGTTCCTCTACATCCCTTCATGATCCTCAGCATCATCATTATCCTCTTTTTCTTTTGTTAGAAAAGGTCTGGCAGCCTCCCCTTTGTCCTGAAAATTATGAATTATAACCAAATTTAAAGTGGAATTGTTAAATACATGCATTTGAGTAAGGTAATTCTTTCCAGTGTATTAATTTTCTTTATAAGAGATTTACTAAATATTTTATATTTATTATTTTTGCACCTTCATCCAATTGCAGAATTACAGGAACTTCCGAAAGCAATGGTGATGATAATGAAATCAGTAGAAATTACAAACACTGAAGTTTTCATGCAGAGATACAATGAAATGTTTAGTGAAAATCAGTGAAATTTGAGGAAATGGAGAGGACGTAGGAACACTCTGCCCTTTTTCTCCAGGCAAACCACCTTCCCTCAGATCGTAGTTTTTAAATGAAGAGTAAAGAGCTATCCAAATGATACATTGGTTTGAAAGACCATTATTCAACCTGCTCTGTACAGAGGATTGGATTCGATGGACTCTAGAGGTCCCTTCCAACCTGAACTATTCTATGATTCTATTGAAATGCTAACTCCACACATGGAAAATTTGGATTCTTTAGAAAGTGTTTTTGTCAGCATCTCCTCTTGAGGCTGGTTTTTACAGCTTTGTTTAGCTTTGATAACACCTTTCATAGTCCTTTTGTAATTAAAACTTGTGTGCCATTCTTGTCTAATACCCACATTAGTCTGTGTAGCGCTAAATAAGAAGCCATGAGAAACCTGTGTTTATAAATTCCAGTTTATCAAGCCCTCTTCCAGTGTTCCAGTGTTCAAGAATGTGTCCTATGTGAATTAATCTAAATCCACAGCTGCCTTTCCTACTTAAAAAAGTGTCTGACACCAAATTATTCTGCAAGAGCTTTGCTTCTCTGTCAGGTAAAATGGAGAGTGGGGTGTAAGCACCTTTCCCATTAATTTGTAGAGAACCGACTCAGCCATCAGAAAGCCTATAGAAAAGGATAGTCCTTATAGCCCACTGGAATGGTATAATATTTAAGAAGTAGTAGATACTGGACCTTGAAACACAGGGATTTCAGCAGGAAACTTGGAGAAAAAGGGTTGCTCACAATTCTTGGTGCTATTTGATGTTCTGTAGTAGCATCAAAGAACTATTGAGAATGTATAGTGTGCAATGGATAGGTAAAGTATAGGTAAAGTAGCACTGTGATCGTAGCAAGAGACTTCTGCTTTTGATTATGGCCACATATTTACAAGCACTACACTTTTTTCCTATTTGTTGATTCTTGACTATTGAAATAGGAAATTACCAGCAATTCTTGGAATTTTCATTTCAACATTTGTTTTATTTTATATAAATCTGATAAATATATTTGTGGGCTTGGTAATATTTAGGCAATATATAGTAATGTGGTCAGAACTTTGGTGCTTATATAAAAAATGCAACTTTTCACCAAGTTTGAGAGACAGTCCATATTTTTTGTGAATTGATGCAGGTTGAATTGATCTTACTGAAGCTGTATTGATTTATGCTAGCTAAAAGTTTAACCTGGGATTCTTTGTGTTTCAGTATAATTGTTTATGAGCACGTTCATTCATGCATGGCAGAATAGCTGTTAGTTGGAATTTTGAGGATTTACATTAAATGGCCACTACTTGTTTTATGACTGGGTACAAAATTGTAAAATCATGGAGTTGCATTTGGAAGGCACCTCTGGAGATTGCCTGGTTCAACACCTTGCTCAAAGCAAGGTCAGCTAAAGGAGGTTGCTTAAGGCCAGTTGGGTTTTGAATGTCCCCAGGGATGGAGATTCTGCAGCCTCTCTGGCTGTGTCACTGGGGAGCACAGACCTGGACACAGCATTCCAGGTGTTTCTCACCACTGCTGAGGAGAGGGGAATGATCCCAACGAGAGCTTCACGTATTTCTGCTGTTCTTGCAAACAGAGCAATTCCTCCTCCTGGTCTTCTTGTCTAGTCCTTCCTAAAAATCCTGTATCCATCCATTATCTGATTGCTGCAGCCAGGTGTCTCCTGTCATCAGCTGCACGACTGAATTTCGACCCACGGGATCTATGCACTCCTCATCTCCTTCCTTCTTACTGTCAGAATTGAGGAGAGAGCCACCTGGGCCCATTTCTCTCTTTATTTTTGATAATACAAATATTTACTAAAGATCAATTTGTAAGTACCATGCCAGCTTTTATTTCCATGTGACAAGTAAGTAGCTGCTGTAAACATGTTATAAACACGTAAACATGTTATAAATCCCCATGTAAAACTAACTTGTGGTTTGAGATCTATGCAGTAAAATAAAAGTTGGGGGGGGTTTGTCATGCTTTTTTTTTACTTTTTATAATAGGACTATGCTTCATTGAGAGATGTGGATTTTTTTGTCAGGGAGGAACATTTCAAGAAATAATTGTTTTCTCCTGAGTAAAACTTTGTAATAAATCTTTAATCGATTTCCTTGTTAAAGCAGGCTTTGTATGTAGCAGATTCTAATGAAGGTAAACACTGCTTTTGAACAAGCATCCAAGAACGTCAGCTGAGAAGCAAAGTATTAGCATAAAAATTATGGAGAAGGGTTATGTATGATGTACACAGCGCCCTACTCCTGTTTTAAAGACCATTTTCTTTTCTCTGTGGTTCCATGCACACAAGGGAATTGGTGAATGGACAAACCCATGGTCTGTATTTGATTATGAAGTAGAAAGATGCTGTGGTGTAGAGGTAGGGAGAGCAGTAATGCACCAACAAACTGATGTTTTCTTCGAGGTTAGAACAGATAGTATGTTACTTTTTTTTCTTTTGCTTGGATTTGGAAAGGTGTGGAGGTTTGTCCCTTTTATAAGTCTGAAATTCAAATATGTCATAATGCTGTGGCCTGACCGTAGACTGTGACTCTGAAGGAGAGCTGCTTTTCTGTTGAAAGGTTCTGTATCACAGATATGTGATACTGGTGGCTGGTTGTGGTCTCCAGTATGTTTATAATTCAATGACACTGGGATCTCAATTTCTAAGGTACTCTTAGTATGTATACCTGGTGTCTTGTTAGAATTCTGCCATACACAAACCAAGCCAGGCTCTGTTTCACTGTCTTTGAATTGTCCTGAGTCCTCAGATGGGCTGGGGAGTCAGGAAGTACTGATGCTGTATGCCCATACAGCTGAGAAAGTAGAGTGAAACTAGGGTTTGGAGAACTCCCTGAGAAAACAGATCAGTAGCTGCTTTTAAAGTAAGTATAATTCTTTGTTGCAAATGAAATGTTACAGGCAAGATTGATCTTTCTGTCATGATTGTGTTGTGGTGCTTCTCTCTTTTCTCAACTGATGGCATTTTTTTCCCCTCGTATAAACAGTGACATTTACTGGAGGCTTAGGAAAAGATTCTTGTCCTGTTGGTCTTAGATTGTCTTATTCCTTAATAATAATTTTTGAAGTTCCAGGCTTTCATTTTTTCGAATGAAAGTCTAGACTTGAAAGGAAAAAAAAATGCCATTAGTAGTGTATGTATAACTGTACATACATGAAGGCGTACATGGAAACAAAAAAGGAAAAATGTGAAAGCATGTTATTTATTTGCTTCTCTCCATCTGTGAGTACTGTCAGGAGATACTCCATTCCTGTGGTGGTGTTGCTTACAGCTGGAACCTTCTAGAAAACTTTGATTAACAGGGCACTAATAGAATTTTCCTTAAGCCACAGCAGGTACTGAGTGAAGATATAAAAGATGTCAATCCTGTGAGCCCTTGGAGCAGTTAGCACAGTTCCGAGGCAGAACTCATTTGTGCTGTCAACTTACTGGCTATTTTCTCTCTTATAGATAGGACTGCTTTCTTGTAACTAGTTGAGAAAGAGTACATTTGGTAGCATTTGGAAACACTGCTGCAATCTTTTATCTTAAAGTGGCTTCACAGAACTTCTGAGGTGGGTGCTGAGATTGAGTGTATTCCTAATCCTTCTTTAAAATCATGATACTATAGGATTAGAAGTCTGATTTTGGGGTGAGGATCCCCAATGCCAAGGAAATTCAAAGTGTGGGAACAAAAGGAGCCTTAGATTTGTTTCTGTGGTATGTTCTGGGTGGAAGAAGAAGAGGTTGATGAGAGAAGAGATGGCATTTTCCTTCAAAATGCTGTTTCTGTTCTAAAAACTTGAGAAGTGGAATATATTACCTGTCCTGGTTCTGACTGAGATGGAGTTAATTTTCTTCTTAGTAGCTGGAACAGTGCTATGTTTCGGATTTAGCATGAGAATAAGGTTGATAACACACTGATATTTTTGTTGTTGCTAAGTCATGCTTACTCAAATAGAAGGATTTTTCAGTTTCCCATGCTCTGCCAATGAGGAGCTGCACAAGAAGCCGGGAGGGAGCATGGCCAGGACAGCTGACCCAAAGGCCAGATATTCCATACCATATGACAACATGCCCAGTATATGAACTGGGAGAGTTATCTGGAAGGGGCTGACTCCTGCTCAGGAATGGGCTGGGCATTGGTCAGCAGGTAGTGAGCAACTGTATTGTGCATCACCTGCTTTTTCTTGGGCTTTATTCCTCTCTCCGTCTCCTTTTCATTGCACTTACTGTTGTAAGTGTAATGGTGATGTAATAAATGGTGATGTAAAAAATGTTGTAATAATAATGGTGATGATAATAATATTTTACCTCATTTGAATTATTAAGCTGTTTTTGTCTCAACTCATGAGTTTTCCCCTTTTCTGATTCTCCTCCCCATCCCACTGGAAGGATGTGGGGGGAGTGAGTAGCTGTGTTATACTTAGTTGCTATCTGAGTTTAAACTCTGAAAATTAGCGGAGAAATATTTATATTTAAATAAAGATTTACCATTTAATTCTTTCATACTGTGTTTCCTAATCTTGGTTTTACTCTACACCCTGCCTTTATGGTACCAAACTTTTCTTTAACACTACAATGTCACATGACAACCAGCTTCCATAATGGGAAGACCGCAAAGCTGTAAGATAAAATCTGATTGTCATGGAGTAAACTAGTTATAAACACTCACTAGCAACATTAAAAAAAACAAACAAACAAAACAAAACAAAAAAAAAAACAACACCAAAAACAAAACTGAAAAATACTGCATAAGATACTGCTTTTTTACTTTATGTTATTTATATTTCAAGTCTGGCAAAAATCTGAAAAATCTCTCATAAGGGATGAATGCTACATTGACACAGAGCCAAGGGAAAAGCTTTACAGTAGAAATTGTTCATTGACTCTGTGACTGCAAGTGTGGAAGAGCAGAAAGAATTAGATAACATTAATTTAAGCAACACAACAAAGCCAAGGCACAGGATTGCTGTATAAACAGCTTTAACTGTATATATTTATTTCCAGTGGCTCTGAAAACAAATGGAAGATTACTGGGAAAAGATTAACTGTAACAAGTGCAAGGAAATGTTTGAAGCAGTTAGAAAAGCTTTTTATAGTAGAGCAGTTAAATCTAGTTAATTGTTTGATTTTTGTTTTCATAATTACTTCCATTGTTTCACTGAACTCTTGCTGAATGTCTGACATAGTCGAGTTCTCCTGCCATAATTAAAAAAAAATATATATATATATAGAAACTGAATACAAATGTGATTAGTGTTGTGTTAGATACTTTAATATATGTGCTGCTCATACAGGTTGAGAGCTTCTTCATGCTTAGCTGAGGAGATAATCCACAATTTAAAACTAAGGAAGTACTCTGGTAAGTTAGTGTAGGTAATGGAAGTATTTGACTATATGTGAAGGTAAGAAAGGTCATTCTGGTCAGGTAAGAAGGTCACGAGTAAGTCATGAGTAAGTCTTTGTAACGAGAAACCCAAATTATTTTAATTCCTGCTGTGACCCCACACACAGGCATTGTCTAAGCTGGTAGCCTTTTGGAGCACTGTTAGCAGCAGTCAGGGGTGAGCTGCCTGAGGTCCCAGCACAGTCTGTGGAGCTGTTCCTGTGCAGCAGGTTTTATAAATCCTGAACTGGTGTGTTGTAGAAGTGTAGAGCATCTGACATACTGACAGCAAGGCATCACATACATGATGTACACACAACTAGCTTTTGTGGGTGTTACTTACTGAATCAGACTTCTGAAATACAATTATATGACGCTCTTAGAGCACAGTTGAAGAGCAAGGTAGAACAGTATCCTGCAATGCATGCACTCTTCTGTATCTGTGGCACAGGCAGAAAATCTGATTGTGTCTGGAGGGGTGAAGCTGAGACCGTGTTTGAAACTGCAAACACAAATGTTCCCTTTCACTCTGGGTCTAACTTTGGTGTCCCTTGCTTTGGGATAAACCCAGTAAAGATGGATAAAGTTGCAGATGCTCATTGTGGCTCAGTTAGTTGTATGTGAAAATACTAGCATTGGGCAACGGGTAGGGAGGAACCACTGGCTATTTTTTGACTGGAGTATCACACCTGGATGCTGTGGTTAAAATGGCCAGTTACTACTTCATCCTTTGTTTTGTTTCTGATATATTTCATGCTGTGTATTTCTGAGTACGGGTGTTTAGTTTTCAGTCTCAACAGCTGTGCTAACTATCAGGAGGAGCACTGCATGGCTTTGTGAAAATGAAGTGAACCATTTTACTGAAAAGATGAATGTACCTAGCAGTGTCACATCTGAAGTAGCTTCAGTTTTAGCTTGTACCATGAGACAGAACTGTGAGAGAATTCTGAAAGGCAGTTGCAAGCTCATATGGCAGAAATGTGCTACTGTGTTTTGTGCTCAGTCCTTGGTCCAGCAGGTGTTGTCAATCACTTCCCTTCCATGGTGGATGTCAGTCTGGCACCTGTTGAAAGGAAAACCAAGTCAAAAGAACTACAATGTCTTCTTTCAATTTATTTGACAGTGGTATATTAGGTAACATTGTTTCTGAGTAAAGCCAATAGTGAATACATGATTGAGTCCTAAGCTCTTCCTGTAAGCCAAGGATCTTCATTACCATTCATGGACATTTTATGTAATTGCTTGTGTAAGGGTTGCGCATGATGCATCGTCTACTTTGGGTAAAAGTACTCAGCAGGTGCTGTGATTTTATACGCTAAAAATGAATATTTAAGACCCAAGGGAAGCTATTCACAACTTTGGGGAGGTGGAGAGATAGTAGAAGCATAATTTAAAGTAGTTTATGGCTCTTTTAAAGCACTATTAAAAGAAATACCTCAACATTTCCTAGGGTGATTCATCACAAGCTGACTTGTCTGTTTAGGATTTTCCCAAATGTTTTTCTGCTTAGATAAAGGATACGCATGAATGTGCAAAGTGATTTGGCTGTTTTGTCTGAATGATGACAATTTGTAGAAAACTGAATTTGCCACATTCCTATCTTTCCTTCGCAGCTGAACTGGGAGTTCAGTGTTGTTCCTTTTACCTTTTTGATTTGTTGGAGTACTTTACATTCGTAGGGCAGAAAAGCTGGATTCCATCCTCCATATCAGCCTGTTCAGAAACTTAACTTGCATGAATATTTAAAAGGAATATATATGAAAAATCAAATTATTTCTTAAATATGCCACCCCAGGATGAATTAGTCTACTACCAGCACTACAGCTCTAGGCTTCAGAGTGTGTATGTCATTGCCCTGGAAACTTACAACAGCATACTTGTAACAGCGTGATTTCAGAAACGTGGTGTTGACTCTTACTTTGTTACCTGTAGTTTTTACAGGTGTCATTGATAGGAGCAGTATCCAGGCACTGCATGTTGCAGTGCAAGATGTGGCTGTGTGCCAATGACTGTGCTTGGGAGTTTGTATTTTCAGGGGTTTGTTTTTCCATGCACAGACTGATGTCAGTGGTGCATGGCAGTACATTTCAGGAAAAAAAAAAGAATTCCTACTTAAAATAAGTGATTCTGTGCACTTCATAATATGCATGCTTCTAAACACAGAAGCCAGGGAAATTATCAGTGTTTTTCAAGTAGGCACGTAAAGGACTCTCTTCAGAGAAGTTGTACAAGCTATGTGCTATAAGGAAAAGAAATGAAATGTAATCATTATCCTAATACAGTGAATAAAGATAAGAGTTCTCCACAATTTATCTACCAAATGTGTGTCTCTGTCTAACACAGAGTGACTCTAATACCACCGTTGATAATATTAAGTCTGTCCACATATTTTGTGCAAAATCTCTGTGGTGAGGCATTCATTGCCTTGAAAAGCTGACACAATGGAATGCTTTTTGTGCTGGCTCTGGACAAATTATAGTCCATTTTATCAGTTCCAAGGTCACAGTACTATCATGGCTCTTAAACTGTAGTGTAGTAAAGTGGGCTCTATTGAATGTTCAAGGAACAGCTGTAAGTTTGCCTGATTACTGCAGCCAGGTATCTCCAGCACCAGCGATTTTTGTCTGAACCTATTTCTCTTGTCTACATTCTCATTTTTGCTGTAATTTAATTTCAGAATTGATTTTTACTGCAATATATGTGGAGTTGTGGAGCTAAGACACTTCCAAGCCACAAAGCAGCCATTGTTAACATGTCACTGTAGAAATGCTTTCATTGCTTATCTCAGCTCTAGTGCAAGTTTAAGCATATGTCAAAGGGCACTGTTATTAAACACCTTGTACTGCCAGAGTCTGTGGTTTTTTTCCTGTCATTCTTGTAGACCACTTCTATTCTTAGACTTGAAAAACTTAAGCTCTTTCACACAAAACCTGAACTAGATTTGCATGGACTTAATACTTCTCTTTCCTTTTCTAACTTGTCTACTACTAGCCTTTCCTTCCCTTTCAAAAAATCCTGCTATCAATATGAAACATTATTTTTATGCCCTGCGTGCCTGCACTGGTGTGGGAATATTCATTTTCCTGTGAATAAAAATCATCACATATTTTTTTCTTTGCCCCTCTGAAATGCAGAACAATTACTTCAAATTAAGATCAGAAATACTTTTTTCCTAATAGAAACTGTTACTCAGCAGAATCCACTTCTCTCACGGCATACAGTCTAAAGCTCCTGATAGCCCCTGTGTGAATAAGGATGTTTCCTTGCCCATTTTGCACTTTCTCTTCTCCCCTTTTACGTAGCAGTTCATCAGCATTGCGTTTTGATGTGCAAAGTGGGTAATTTCAGTGACATCCCTCTACCCTCAAACTTTACCTTTCCTTTTTTGGTTCACTCTCTTGAGTTCATGACAGATCGCTGATTCAATGGTGTGACTTCTGCTCTCTGGGAGCAGGTGAAGGAATGTGGGTGGCTTTCTCTTATCTGCCGTGGGACCCCAGCACACATGGGCATCAAAGATCTCAAGAGTTCTTGTAGAGTAGAAGGAGGGCAAAACCACAAATAAAGCTGACATCTCTTGGTGAGATGGAGCTTAGTGTGTATTTAGGTGATATGATATGGTTTATTACTTACTGTCTTAACCTGACTTCTAAAACTTGTTTTATTGTTAAGTAGTTGTGGATAATTTTGAAATGGGTACTGCCTTGAAATTGTAGGAGCCTTTTTTTTCGCCCTGCTCTTTTAACTCTTCAGGAACACTGGCATAGTCTATAACTTGCTGTAGAGAGATGAGCTGTTGAAATATTTTTTCCTTTCCTTTTCAGGGAGTAATATGTGGGAGGCTGTGGACTATTTGCTTCCGACATAGGAACAACATTGGGTTGGGAATCTGCACTCCTGAGAGAATGCTGGGAATCTGCAGGGGGCGACGGAAATTCCTGGCTGCCTCTCTGACCGTCCTTTTTGTCCCAGCCATTACGTGGATTTATCTGTTTGCTGGGAGTTTTGAAGGTAGGAGAGGAATAATGGCTGAGGGGGGGGGTGGTGGGGTGTTGAATGAATTGCAGCTGGGTAGACAAATGCAGATCAGTCATCACTGATTTTATTTGAATAAATCTCGTTTGGCTTGCATATGAAATAGTTCCCAAGGTGCAGATTTCAACAAAGGGCCTTCCTTACCATGTTCTCACTGCTGAGGATGCTGAGTTAATTACTGGCCACAGTTACTTGGTTTTCCACTAATCTTTGAACTTTGAAAAAGTGCAGTAACTTCCCCTCCTGGCCAGTTTACTAATTTATTCTCTGTGTTTTGTAATGTTTAAAAGTTGGTCTATCCTACGCCCTGTAAGATTTTTTTACATTTCATTTAAGATATGCTGAACACAGAAAATCAATAAATTTAAAGTTTCTTTGCATAAAAGTAGTTTGTATTCACATCCATCTGACTGTCAGTGAATTCTTTTAGTTGGAATATCTTTCTGTCTCCTCCTTTCTTCAGGTGGAAATCCTCCAGTTTGTAGTTACATTGACTTGCAGCTATGTAATGAGCACTTTTTATAACAAGACATGGAATAATCACTACTTTGTCTTTTAAATTGCTTGTCTGATGAAGTTTTTTTTCTGGTCTTACAGAAGTTCAGCAGTAATACTTCAGTTAGGGGAGGTTCATAGATTCTGTCTCTCCTGTTTTTTGCTACTCTGTAGCTTTTTTTGTTTCTTTGTTTCATTTATTGTGGCAAAGCATTTTATGTTGGGTAATAGGTGTTGTTTTGGCAAGAGTTAAAAAAAAAGCCATTCAGCCTTTGTAGTTTCCTTAGCATGAGGAAAGGTGTTCCAACCTCATAAAAACTATTCAGTCACTACAGTCTGATAATTTTAAAAAGGCATTGTTTAAAATGTCAAGCTGCTTTCATGTATCCTTGGCTGACAAATCTGTGCTTTGTTTTGAAACAAAACGGGTTTCCACGTTAAATTACAAGTAAGAACATGTAAAGATTTTCAGTGTGTGTTACATACGATTCTGAATTAGTTATATGCCATGTACAAATATTTGTTTATGCAAATTTATTTGAGTACTTAAAATTCTGTGTTAATATGCAGTAACTCCATGAGCTCATTCTAGAACGAAACACTTGCGGGATTCATGTTAAATTGGAAATATGAGGGGTGCTAGCTGCATACTTAAAAACAATGATCTGGCAGGCAGAACTGTACTGATTTTGTTTGATTTTTAAAAGCTGAGCAAATGCAGGCCTCACCTTTTTGCTTTTAGAAGAATATTATGCTGCTTTGTCGTAATGACTATTTTAATTGTGTCCACAATTGATAATGCTATGGTGTTTTAAATTCCTCTGTGGATAGAATCCTTTGTTTTTACAGCGAACTCAATACAAATCTTGAAATTTGCTGCTATATGGTATTTGAAGTGACTTAAAGCTCTCAGTGTGAATTAATCTTAAATGCAAACCAGGGAACAAAGCCCATTGCCTATTACAAAGCCTTGCACTGGAAAAGGACTGGAAATTCTATAACGTTAGTAACTCTTTCAGTTATTTTTCTATATCCATTTTCCTTTTTTTTTTTTTAATTTTGGATGGGGCATTATTTAATCTTTGTTGGTTAAAAACTAAGGTCAGTTAGATATTTATTTAACTGAATAATAGCTAGCATTTTCCTTAACTTGTAGGTATTATGGGCAAAAAGTTAATGCCATTTTGTTATTTTACATGACTTCTTGTTTTTTTCTCCACAGTGGTTCCCAAAATTTACTCACGTTTGAGCTCACTGTGGAGGTTGTAGTGAGGTGGAGGTGGCTTTCTTCTCCCAAGTAACAAGCAATAGAAAAAGAGGAAATGGCCTCAAGTTGCACCATAGGAAGTTTAGATTGGATATTAGGAAAAATTTCTTCATGGAAAGGGTTGACAAACATTGGAGCAGGCCGCCCACCAAAGTGGTTGGGTCACCATCCCCAGAGATGTTTAAAAGAGGTGTAGGTGGGGCACTTAGGGACGTGGTTTAGTGGTGGACATGGCAGTGCTGGGCTAATGGATGGACTCAATGATCTTAAAGGCCTTTTCCAATGTAAACAATTGTATCATTCTATGATTCTGTAATTGAGTAAAAATTGCCTCACAACGGCATTGTGCCTTGATTTGGAACTGTTAGGAATGTAGAGTCCTCTCTGCCTTCTGGCACTAGTTTCTTTAGTTAATCTCAGGGCTAGAAATTTTCTTTTCAGTACATCTGGTTTTAGATTTGAGTAAATGGTTCTTTTTAGACTTTTCTCCACCAAATAAAGAAGCCATCAATACCTGGTACCTTCATAGACTCACTTAATTATGCAGTGTGGAAGGGAGCTCAGGAGTTCTCTCATTAAACTCCTGCTCAAATCAGTGTGGGTTTTGGAACCAGGCAAGAGATTTCTTAGGCATTTATTCAACAGTGTCTTGAAAACCTCCAAGGACAGAGAATACATGGACTTGCAGACATGCCGTGAATGAGTAACCATCACCCTCTGAGCCCAATGCTCTGGATAGTTTTTCACCCATCTAGTAGTCCACCCATATATACTGTAAAATCCCAGCTTGGATACAGTGATACTGTGCTTAAATTCAAGGGAGTTCACATCAACTGGTCATGTATTCGTAGTCATTTCATCACAGAAGGCGGTCAGGCTGGTCAAGTGTGATTTACCTTTGGTGAATCCATGATAATTATTGCCCGGCTAGGCTTGGGAATGTTTCTGTTTGAAGATACCTCCATATAGGAGTAAAATCAGCTTGGTCTTTTATTCACTAAGTTAAAAGGTTGACCCAGCTGACTTGTTCTAGCAAAAAATTTTGTAAGGATTTCTTTACTCTTTTGCAGTTTTTTTGTTGGTATGTTTCAGGGTTCTAGACTCAAATGTCTCTGGTATGACATCTGCAGTGCAGTGTCTGCCTTATATATTCTTGATGTAATCAGGAATTGCATTATTACATTACTCATCCATGTGTTTTTGTCCAAGAGCTTAAGTTACTCATTTCCCATAGCATGGGTGTGGGATCAAATTAGAATCCCTTTAAAAGCTTTGTTAGTGAATCTGTAACATAAAATATGCCTTACTGCAGTCTGTTCCCATGTTCTGCTTTTTAAAGAGTTTCAAGTTCCTTAAGATGGAATTTTGTTTTATTTTGGATTTTGTTCTCTTGTCAGAAAGTACACGGCAGCCTGCTACTTCACGGTTGTCATTCAGACACTTCCAGTAAGACCCTTCCCTTAGAATATTCATTGGAGGTGGTGTGACCCAAGCTGTGACAGCAATAGCTACTAAAAGCCTCATTAATCATGTATAAATGTCTATTAAGGTTATGAGGCAGAATATTAAAGATGATATTGAATATTGTATAGCCTTTGAACGTACCTGGTTACCGCTGTTTTTAATAACGGACAAGCACAGCATAATTTCAGTTATCAGTGACTTTGAATGAAAAAGGTAATTGTTCCAACATTCTTAGATTATATTCAAAAGACATAGTAATAGAGTAGGAAAGGTGGAGTGCATTTAAAACAGGAAAGAGGAAATAATCAAATAATACATGATAAATTTTCATTAGAAAGAAAATAGCAATTTGACTAACTAGCGGTAGCTCCATAAATAGCTTAATTTTCCAAGCTATATGCAGCAGTTTTCTATCCCCCTTACCATGAAGGTCATGTAAAATGGAGATTTGGAACTGTAATTTGACCATGCTTTCTAGATTACTGATTCCTCAAAAAAAAAAGGAGGAAAGAAAAAGTGGCTATGTGTCCTCAGCAGATTTACAGTCACCTCTGTTTTGACAGGATGAAAATACACTTGAGTTAGCAGTCCCTGTGTGGCGGATCCACTTGAGGTTGAAAGCCTAAAGTATGTGTGTAGGGCTCCCATATAGAACATATTTCCCAGGAAAAAAAGGGTCAGTAATGTAACCTTAAGATGAAAAATTGACAAGTTGTGTGAGATCCTGTAGGGAATCTGTGAGAGAGCAGTTGACTGTGGTTTCTTTTAACTGCTCGGGTAGCATTTTAAAAAACTCAGCCTGCCTTCTTTCCTTGGACTTGCTTTCCTTGATTGTCCTCTTTTCACTCCAGTGTTGGGCAACTATCATTCCCTGACAATTCATTTCAGTCGAAGTCATCTGTAGAGACATGACTGAAGCCAGAGTTGGGCAAACACCTCATAAAATACAATAAAATAAATTGAAGGAAGGCTGCAAATATTCATCTTAGTATTTAAATGGATTCACTTTCATGCTGTTCACACTCTTTTTGTGTATGTTTCCATAAATATTCTAGTGAATATGTTAATTGGGAAGACTGTCTATGGAAACAATGAATATCCAGTTTTAATATTCATGGGAAGTAGATTCTGAAATCATATTTGTGAATACTTGGATCAAAAAACTGATTCTGGGGATTCTAGGTCTTAAGTGCCAAAAGTTTATCACATGATCTATGTGCTTGATGAAAACTGCCTGAATTTTTAATGCTTGCAGTAAGTTGCCGATAGGAAGAGGCAAACAAATAATTAATTACTAAAATGTCTGTCAGACACTTGCAACTGATGAACAATCATCAGAAAATAATTCCTTCACAGACAATGTAATCAAAAAGACACAAAAACTAGAATTGCTTTTTTAAATTCATTTTCTTCAGTTGGCCTGAATTTTATCTAGTATATGTCTCAGCAGGATTAAACAAGAAAACTTAATCCAGTGTCCATTTAAAATAAAAGCTTCGACCTTTGTATTGATCCTGTCTTTTTAATAAAGTTCTGAGGAAAGAAGTCCTGAAAGGGTGCCTTTGCATATAGTAAGGGTGTTACTGTGATGAGTGCCTGAACAGGTTTACGGGAGGTGTGTTTAGTGGATATTGGCTATCTTTAGTTAAAAAGCAACCCCTTCATTTCTATTCTGGAGTAAATGATGGTGGCTTACTCCTGTCGTTACATTTATTTCAGGTGATAGAGGTGCTCAAGTGACAAATCTCTGTCTCTACTGCAATCACTATACCTTCTTAAATATGTTTGGGGATCTTACAAGAGTAAAATCACTTATGATAGCAAAGACCTCAGGCTTATGTGGTTTTTCTTCGTTATCCTGGAAAATTTGTCCTTCTATGAAACCCTGGTGATTTGGTGATACAGAACGCTGATAGAGGACTAGAAGGTCCATGCTGTGAAAGCTGAATCTCATTCTCTGCTTGTCGTCTTTAGCTTAGAAGTCACTGATCCCACGTTTATTTTGTTTTACAGGCTTGAGTCTTACATATCCATCATCTAAGAAAATAAAATTAATAGGTGAATATGGAAAAATAAAGTTTTGTTCCCCATTTTTTAAATAGTCTGCTTGTGATCAGTGACAGGAAATCTGAAGTAGTTTCTGTACCAAAACAATAATGGCCTGTCGTGGGGTGACTTCATAATGTGTATCCCCTATCGCTACCCTATGCCCACCAATCTTGTCTGTGTCTTTAAACTGAGCCTGAGAGGGACAGAAAACAAAAAACTTTTCAAAGCAGTTGTTTCAAGGACACGGAGATACGCTCCTCTGTTTCTGCGGTACCCTTGGTTTTTTTTT
>VZTI01003146.1:1257086-1354180 GCA_013397865.1 Struthidea cinerea | reverse complement strand
AGGACCTCTGAAATCTTCTCAGGTTTTCTCTCCACAGAGAGAGGGATCTCATTATTTAGCATTATTATTCCCCACCTGTGTGTTTGTTAAATAAATAGTTTGTTATCTCTTTCACTTTCCTTTGAGGAAATTTTTTCCCAAACCTGAGGGGGTGGGGTGGTTGCAACCTGACTTCTATCAGAGGGTATTCTCCTCCAAATTTGTCCAAACTAGGACATGGCCTTATTCCAAGAGCGTCAGCCAAAATCCACTATGGTCATGAGAAGCTTTTGGAGGTCAAATTGCGGAGTTAGGGGGGGACATGGATCTTTTTTCTTCTCAACAACTTTTTCAGTTAAAATTCTGTAATACAATTTTGTCCTTAGCTAGTAAGGTCTGCTCCAGCTCAGCCTCTGAATGCTGAAGTCAGTGCTGTTTTTTCTTTAGCTTGCCAGGAGCTCACATCCTTAAACCAATACCCTGTCACCTCAGGAGAAGCCATGAATCTTGCAATGGCCACTTCTTTTGTCAGTGTGCTGTGCCAAATGAAAGCAAATCTGCATTGCTTTTTGGAATTCCAGTAGAGAGGGCACACGTTTTCTTTTGACGCTCATATTTTTAAGTACAAGCTTTCAGAAAAGTAAAGTAAGCTGTAGGCTTGCCTTCTTTCTTCTCTGAACAACCTCTTGATTGGATGGAATGCTTCTTCACTTCTAAACACCAGTTTTCTCTTGGCTTTCTTTTTCTAGACAGCTCTTAATTTGTCATTTCTGGCAGAAACATAAAGGTCAGAATGAAAAGGAATTCTTTGACAGGAGTGAGGGGCCAGCTTCTTCGGAACAGCAGCTAACTGAATATAATCAGTGGGATTTCTCAAGGGTTTTGTTTCATCTTTGTCTTCCTCCTTCTTTGAACAAACTTTTGGGAAAAATGCCATCTATAAAAGTCGCATTACACAAAAGTGAGCAAATTTCTCCCAAGAAGAAGGGATATCTGGATGCCCAAATTCTGTTAGGGCTGCATGGTAGACTTGCATGGTAGACATGCGTTGTTACCCATGGTAACAACGGTAGGACTGTTATTTCCTGATTATTCCTCCTCTGTTTCAAAGATAGGTACTTACTAACTTCATAGTCAAAACATGTTTTTTAATAGAAGAACAGAAAAGCAAGGTGAGCTTAAACGTCTTGTTAAAAAAAAACTGAATAAACAAGCCCCAAGAAGTAATGCTTGGCTTTCTGAAACAAAATGTGCAGTTATAAGTACACCAGAACTCCTTTGTGTGCTGGAACTAATGTAGCCTGACTTGCTGTGATTGATGTCATGCAGCTGATTGATGTTGAAGTTGCTTTTCCTACAATCAGGGCATTTATAAAATCTAGCTCCCATATGGATCTTCTTGTATCTAAATAAATCCTGAGCTCGTGCTGCAGTGTATTTCTCAATGGTGGAATGTTTGGCATCTCTCATTTCTCTCTCTGTGTTCCTGGCAATTGTAGAAGCTTCATTACCTCTGACTTCTTTACCTCTAACAAAGTAATTTGAAATTAATCAATGAGCTTTGGGGGCAAACAGGCAAGCAGGTCAACAAATGTGTATGCATAAGATGAAAAAATATCTGAAATAGAGATGCTTTAAAAGATTGAAATGAAAAATTTAGTTTTTAATTCTCTGAACAATTAATTTGGGCCGTTCGATTTTTGTAAAGTTTTTGTATTTAAGATTTGTGGGGTGTTTTTCAGATCAGGAAAAAGTTTGAAATCAAAATCTGTCTGGTTAGACAGCAAATTGCATCTGTAGTGCCTTCCAGTACTTTTGAAACTTACATTTTGAGTATTTCTTTAAATGTGTAGAATACCAGAAGGAGGAGGAGTCAAGGTGAAAATAAAAAAAAATTCAAATAATTATTTCACACATTGTGTATGGTCATTCTTATGTTCTGCTGATTGTGATCTGGAATGGTTTCAGAAAAGCAACTGAGTGGGAATCTTGATACCCTGGTATTGGGTGGATGTGTTTTAGGTATGCTTAGCTTAACCATACCAGTATCTTCAACACATCTCTTTTATTCCCTCCGTACCCTTTTCAAACATTTTTCAGACATGACAGCCATTGAATTGTTCCACTGAGTAATTTCATCCCCTTGAAGTTTTACCTCTCTTGTGTTGCTTTACAATTCTTGTTTCTAGACTTGAAAAAGATTTTTTTTTAAATTTATCTAGATATCCTTGGACTATTGAGTGAAATGCACAACTAACTTCAAAAACATAGTCTGACAGCAGTCATCCTGGTTCACTCAGCTTTGTAGATACCAACAAAAAGAGGAAAAGCTGATGACCTGGAGACTGATACATTTTTAGCCTGAGATTCTCTTCCAGTTTAACCCTGTTCCGGCTATTTGAACTATCCTGCGACAGTAATTTTTTCTAACCTGTGGTATGACTGCCCTTCTCTATAATGCTGTGAAATGGTCAAAGTCCAGCATGCAAACATCAAGGTTTTAAACCTCTTTTTTTTTTTTTTTTGTTCTTTTTTTTTTTTTTAATTTTGTAACTCTGTTTACTTTTGAATTTGCTAAATGTCAGAGTTTGCAGAGATGAGGAATTAGGGAGGGAGAGCTCAAAGTAGTGAAGTTAAAATTACAAAAAAAAAAATCATAGAATCGTCATATTTCCTTAAATTAAATTCACAATCCAAAGGAGACTGTGCTTCTGTCTGGTATATTTACTTTAAAAAAATAATTATAGGCCTGTTTAAAATATTTTACTGTATAAATGAAGTGTTTCACAATGAGATACTTTTTCCGGTGAACTTGTAATAATGTCTGTACTTATTCTAAAGAAGAGATGTGTGGTGTGGTCTCTGCAGACTGCTTCCTGAACTTCTATAAACACCCAGTGAAATCGCCATCACCAGTGTAAGCTTTTAAACACCTGGAATAGCTTACAAGCTTGGAGTTAGTAACACACTAAGGTCCCGAATTAAAAACCAAAGATGTGTATCTACAAAATAAACTGAAAATGTGACTGTAGCACAGTCAGCCCTGCTTGTGTTGGCTGTTGTTGAGCAAGCACAGGCACTGTCAGGGGTAGAGATGCACCACTGTGAGAAGCAGAGGAAGCCTGGGCAGCTTGTGCACTCTGTTGTAGTCACTGAAGCCTGGGCCCCTACATCTTCAAAGTGATTATTGTTCTTCCTAAACAGATTAAACCCAATGCAGTTATGGCTGTTGGTGCTACAATAGGATCTTAATTTGGCTCTCTAGACACGGGATTGGGGTTGTCATGGTGTAGTTTAATATCAAAGAATGTTGCATACCATTTGTGTAATATATAGAGGATTATTTCTGGAGCTGAAATAAAGCCATAGCTAATAAGATAGAATTATTCTTATATGTTGGAAAGGACTTGAAAAAATTGCTGGAATAAAAAATGTCAAAGCCATCTCTTTCTTATGTGATTAAGTAGAGTGAAAGAACAATACCCCAAAGTAGTTGTGTTTCTCCCAACATCATCTTCCTTTACAATTTTTCCTATTTTATTATTCACCTTTCCTTGTTTACATGCCAGTACATCTCTCCTAGAGTAGTTGCAGCAGTCTTTGTTTAATTTGTGTTTCAAAATGGACCCGGCAGACAAATTTGTGGATTCTTCTCAAAAGTGCACAGAACAGTTACTGATGTTTTATGGGCTTGTGAAGATTTGTAGGTTTTTACCATCAGAGAGACTGTTAACAATCAATGTCTCTTACCTCTTGCGTAGCACAGGCTGTATTATATGGTAGAGTTGATAGAATAATGCTGGCTGGTAATTCCTGCATCTGACCCATGCATTCTAGATACACCAGAGCTGTTCTAGCCAGATTGCTGAACTGGATTTTAAAGTTGGTAGAGGATTCTAGCACATCTCTGAATAAATCATTCCACCCTGTTAAAAAAATACATTAAAATACATTAGAAAATGCTTTAATCTCTGTCCAGATATTTCTGGCTTCAAGTAAGAAGTGAAAGACAAGAAGCAGACGATGGAAAAAGAAAAACTAAAAAGGAATCCTTTTAACAGTTTCAGTTTCATGTAAAATAAGCAATCATGATTATGAGATATAGCTGTGTATAAAGTGCACTGCAAGAAATATCACCTTGAGAACTGTAGATGAGAGTGCTACAGTGCTACAGCTATCACAACTTACAGCTGTTGTAAAAAAGAGGTAAATTCATAGGATAATTGCTAATCTTCCCATAGCTAGTAGAAGCTAGTTGTCAGGATGATCAGTTGCCATCCCAGTCCAGAAAAACTATTTTCCCAAGCAGAATATTTGTATTGGGCTCCAGGTTACTGTACCTTTTCATTTGTGAAAAATAACCCTTCAGAAAGGATCAAAAAGCAGTTTCAGTTGCAGGTTAAGAAGGTTTATTAAATTTAAGAAAAAAAGATGTATTTGAGCACTAATTTGGCAACCAATTATTCATGGGATCAAGGCTTATAAACTTGTAATTTATCAGTATGGTATTCTCAATTCTCCAAATAAAATATAAAATCACTGTACAGTGTTTACAAGTTACCTTTAGAACATTAAAACATGGAAGATTTCTCATCCATTTCTTTCCCAACATTAAGGCATTCAGCATTCTAGAATCGTATTGAAATCATACCACCACTTTAATATTTCACAATCAGTATATTTCCTACCTGTCATTGAATTTAATTTAACCTAACTCCATGATTTTGCTTGTTAACTTTAGCAGGAATAATGTTTTCGGATGAATGAGTGCTATAAAAGTCTGCTTTTTATTCTCTACTAATCAAACTGTTATAATGTGTGTCTCAAGGGATCTACACTGACTTTAACAAAGGATTCTTTTGGTCTGAAATGTAATACACACAGAATGTTTTCTAGCAGTATTAACTATAATGGATTTAGCTATTTCACCTCTTGCTTCAGTGCATTACAAACCCAAGGGTTTAAGGTAAAAATCTCATCAGAGAGGTTACATTTTATAGAATATTCTGATAGGAACCAAGTTTAAAAATCCATCTGCACCACTACACATAATTACTGGTTTCCAAGGAACTCCAGCTAACTTTCTTCAAAGCTTTGCCAATATATACAGAGGTAAATAAGTGTGAAAATAACAATTGTCTAACTTATTTGAGTTGGATGAAGGTATTCGTTGCTTGTTAATGTACACTTGAATGGAGATGTGATGAATTAAGTGGTCTTTCCTGTAGAATGCAAATGCAGTCGTTTAACCAAACGATTGAAACCTACCATTTATCTCCTTTAAATTGCATGACTTTGTTTGCCCACGAGCTGCCTCATAGTAACCTGACTTCAGAGTCACTGATGGTGACTCTCAGCTTCATACTGAGTTTCTTGCTTTTAAGAAACTTAAGAGCAAAATGTACCTCTGCTGTTACTTGTGTCCTTTTTTTCCTCTCCCCAATTTTAAACATTCGCCTATGCCCCCTTTCTCTTCAGCTGCCAAACTTGTACCTCAGTGATTTGATATTAATTGCAAAGATTAAGCAGTTTCAGCTCATCAGAGAAGAGATATTAATCATCATCAGGCCCAATGAGAAGTTTAATTTTCCGCTTCTCTTTTTTCACTGAGCTCTGGTGGCTGTCATTCGCACCGATGTCTGTGGGACATTTAATAATCTTCTTCTGAAGATGCATTTCAGTGGTTTCTTTCCTTTTATTTCCTCTGTCAATCTCAGTAATTTTCATCATTTTAGGCTTTAATTGAAGACCACTGTGGGGAGATGGAGGGAAGAAAGTTATTTCTTGAACAAAGCTACTTCAGGGACTCATGATTTTTATTGTATGGGGGAGGAAGATGGGTTAAATCAAGATACTGAAAACTGTGGGAATTGCTGTTTTGGTATGTGACTCACTACCTGTTCCCCTTGAAAAATTCCATATCCTCCCTGTCCTCAGCTCCTGTTTACACGCATTTATTTATTTGTGCCTCTGAAGTGTGGTTAGATTTGCAGTGCAATATGGATGATGTGGAGCACACTGAATCAGGGAATGATAAGAAAGAAGCCACATTGAAAACTTCATAAAACAGCTTCCAGAATGACTTCTGTACTAATAAAAGCACTCATGTGGGATATTCGACTAGTTGACATAGCAGTAACTGCTCAAAATATCATGTCTCTTAGACTGGCACAAACTTATCGTACAGAGAAGCCCTAAACTTAATAAAATTCTTCTCTGAGATTATGCGACTACTGTCACCTGTTAACTACAATCAGACAGTGAAGTACTGATAGGTGTTAATGTGCAATCTAGATATCCCCCCTGTTTCAGGGGTTTTATCAGCTTCTCAGTGGTTTTAAAAGCAGAAGGTCTCCATCAGGAGCAGCATGAGGTTACAGTTTTCTAAGTCAGAGAAGGACAGATCAGACTGAGACAAAGCAACACACGGAGCTCAAAAGAAATCTGGTTAGTCTTCTGAATGTGTCAGATAAATCCCATATATTAGTGGATTTGATGGTTGAACAGTGAGGTTGTTGGTTAATTTGAACAGCACATGGTGTGAAAGCACTCAAGTAACATTTTAAGCAGTTCATAATTGTGGATGCTGCCATTCTTTGCATTGCTTGCTCCGGGTGCCTGATTTTGAGTCCGTGTTTCTCGTGTTTGAGAAACAGACCCCTTCAAACTTGCAGAGGCTCAGGTTGAGCACCTGAGAACTTTAATCCAGAATCTCTCATTACCTTTTAAAATCTCTTAGAAAATGTGGCTTCTGAGCCTGGTACTTTCCTGTACCGGGGGGGTTGATTAATTCTATTTTGCCAGGAAGACTCTTGTATAACTGCATTATTTTAGCTTTCTAAAAGGCCTCTATCTACATTGCTTGCTTGGGATGAACCTTGGAACTTCAGCAGGCCTCTTAAGTTTTCAAGTCACAGAAACATCATGAGCTGTGTTAAAAATGGTCTTTTAAAAAGATTTTTTGTTTTTAATAGCCACTTTTTCATCCTGGGGACTAAAGCCACAATAGGCCAGTAAGCATTAGCTTAGAAAAAAACAATATTACACATTTCAATTGCTACCACTAAGGTAAGGACAGAATCCTTTTCACCAACAAATCTACAACAAATAGTATAGTTTTTCCTCAGCTGGCCTGATAATTTGCAGGTTGATTCAGGGGAGCCAGATCTAGAATAGTATTGTCAACCTGAAGTAAAACATAATGGTAATTTTGTGGAAAAAAAATGTTCACACCGTACTGCAGCCTATGATATACAGAGAAGGATGAGATATGTTATTTCCTTTATTTTTTTTTTTTAGGGCAAGGTTGCAAACAAATTGGAAAAAAACTTGCATATTTAAATAGACTTCTATTTTTAATAGTTAAATAGTTGTTTACCATACATATCCATGAGTACATTACAAAGAGTAGAAAGACCTTATATTACTTGAATCTTGTTTAGAAATATTCCACTAAGGTCCTGGCACATTGTTTGACTGCATGTAATCCGAGCCATTTCTGAACGGGATGTTTTTCTGCTAATTCCTGTCTGCACAAAAGTAAGATACCTGATATGGGAGCTGTGGTGAAATAGACTCTGGTTAGAGGCAGACAAGTAACGGAAGACTTCTATTGGTGGAAAGATTGTCTGGTAATTTTATGTGGTGCTTGTTGGAAGGATCAGATTTTCAGCAAGTGAAAGTAGGAATCGCAAACAGAATTGTTGAGAGTTGGAACCTGTTTTTAGTGGATCTCACAGAAAAGATGTTCTAATGGTGTGGTGAAAACTGAGAATGTGAGAGTTTAATTAGGAATGGAGGAGCTAATGAATAAGAGTGAGGAAAGAACAGTGCTCAGGTGTTACTGTCACTTGTCATAAACAGTTTCTTGGTAGAAAGCTGAATGGAGTACTTGAAGGCTGGCTTTTTTTATAACAATCCAGACAGGAAGACAAGACAAAGGAAAAGATACACATGCATTGCAAGTAGTGGGATGTAGTAAAAAAGTGGATTCATATGGAAAAGAGAAGGTATTACCCTGAGGAGTCAGGAAGACACTGAGTTCTGTTATAAAAGCACCATTTTCAGTATCACTAAAAGCGGCCTTGCTGTGCTGCACACTAACCTTGTATTTGAGCATTGTGTGTGTGTGAAAAGATTCAGCACCATGAAAATGTGCACATTCCAAATTATTCATTAGGTTTGCATCTTTTGAAATTACAGGGAATTTTTCTGTGTGAAACCTATCCTGAACATAAAAGCTACCAGTCAGACTTGCAAATTGATGATTAATTTTTGGTAGTCATCAAGTGTTTGTGGATTTAACTGAATCGATGTTTTAAAGTTGTAGGAAATCATTAATAATTGTTAAGAATTTTCTGTTACAAGGAACATGGATGGCCTGCTTGTTTGGCGCTCTCAAGAGCAAATACAATGTTAGATGAGCAATGTATTGAAGAGAAAGAGAAAAGGGACCCTGTAAGTGAGTCATTTTTGGTGATGGCTGATGGTGGAAGGACTATTTAAGGCTAATTTAAGTCTTTCTGGACCTCCTAGCACTTTCTATTATTAGTCTAACGCAAGAGCAGAAGCTCTACATTATCAACCCTCCAGTAAGACTACTGATGGTTTTGTGGTTAAAAATAATACGAAGACTAAAACGACGAAAATACAATGACTGCAGCTTGATAAAGAGTTTGTATTCTGCCTGTGTACTCTAATGAACAGTTCCAGTGTATCACAAAAAAACTTAAGAAGTAACCATAACACTTAAGTTTTGGTTAATTACTTTGTATTCACGTAAAAAGAAAGTACGTTTCTGGATGCTGAAACAGAAGAAAAGGAAGAAAAGAGATGGAACTGAGAGAGTCAATATTGTTTCAGGATGGCTTGTTGAATGAGGTAATGGCTCTGAGATTCCAGAATATGGGAAAAAACACATTCCTATTTAATAGTATTGGTGATTTTTCTCTAAAGAAAACAGCATAATGTTGTCACCAAATTGATAGCAATGGCAGCTATGGGTACAGGAGAAAAAAAGTAAGCAAGAAGGTATTTGCTTCCTCAGATAGCAGAAATAGGGTAAAAGAAATCAGAACTTCACATAAGCAGTAATGCAAGATGTTTGAATTATTATTTTTGAGGATGTTTGTTGAGAAAGAGCTGTCTCTTAGTACTGTCTTAAACCACATGGTAGGTCAATCCTCTCCTCTAGCTGTTTAAAGAGAGAAAGGTTGATAAATAGTGAAATTCTCAGGAAGACAGGGACTGCACATTTGTATTCAATGCTGCAAGCTGACTAGACTTTTCATTGCATACAGAAGTGGATTTGATCAGAACATAACAAGTTACAGCCTGAAATTGTAGCAATGGGAGATTTAGGTAGAGTTTGACAAGAGGAAAAGTTGCTCTAAACAGAGGAGAGTTTGAAGTGTCCTGATAGATTGTGAACAGGAGTTATGGAATCTCCACCCTAGATTTTTTTTAAACAGGGCAGTAGTGGCAAATTAAAATCAGTGTTGGTAAGTGTAATGTAAGGCACCCTGGCAAAGAATGATCTTCATACACTATAGTGGACTCTTAGGCGATTGTCACTGCTCTGGAACTAAATCTTGGACCTAGAATAAATATTTCTAGCAAAGTTGAACTTGATACTGGGGGATAGTAGGTGACACATACATGTCAGTAGCCACAGGCAAAACTTGTTAGGCCTTGCTAGTTATTAGAATGGGAGACTTAATTGTTTTTCTCCTTTCCTTTATCAAATTGAGAGCTTTCTAAATACACAAGACAGGGCAGAGCTTTTCACGTGAGCAGATACTGTTAATACCAAGACAAATGTGTTGTATCAGATCAACAATGCATTTAGGAATGCAAATGGGAAGAAAATATCTGTTCATCAGATCAGTGTACTTCTGACACAGTCTCTCTGTGATATTAATGAAATGCAAAAAGCTCTCACTAGTTTTACTGCAAAACTCAAGCTGTTTAAGAAAGGACTTATATGATATTTCAGCCTGGGACAACTGGGCCTGAGCTCAATAACTGAAAAGGTCCCTTGTAATCCTGTGTATGTATCTTTGCAAATATATTCCCTATTTGCTTCATGGAGCTCTCTTGGGTTCCACTGAACAGGAAATAAATAATCTCCTTTGCTAGAGAAGGTGTATTATTTGGAGATTATATTTTGGCTTCTTCATGATTTTAAAACACCATTTTTAAGGATTAAAGCAGCAGCAGAGCTGATTATTTAGTGGTTATTACTTGATGAGGTAATGACACTTGGCTTATTTCCTGAGCACTTTTTGATCTACTGATGAAAAACACTCTATAGGCTAGGTAATATTATTGTTAACAATAGTGGAGTGTTGGGAACTAATTAGTCACACCAGCCTTTTCAGGCAAAGGAAAAGAAGTGTTGATGGAGAAAAAGGAATGCTGTTAAGCTTTAGGAATGCTTCTTTTGAGTGACAGCGTCACTATGTAAGGTGAACTACTCAAAGCACTCAAGTGCACTTGTGTGGGAAAATGGATTTCTTTCCAAGTGGGTGGTTCAGGGTTTATCTGGGGGGGCGTTCATGTGATCAGGTTTTGGTAGCGGGGGGTGGGTCTACAGGGGTGAGTGACTTCTAGAAGCTGCTAGAAGCTTCCCTTATGTCCAACGGAGCCAGTGCCAGCTGGCTCCAAGATGAACCTGCCACGGGGCAAGGCCGAGCCCATCAGTGATAGTGGTAGCACCTCTGGGTTAAAAGAATTAAGAAGGGAAAAAAACCTGAAGCCACAATAGAAAGAGCAGCTGGAGAGAGGGCAGAGAATATGTGAGAGGAAGAGAGATGGGGAGCAGAATGAAACCCCCATAATTCCAGAGGAAATCATTAGCAACATGCTATGCTACATATTATTTATAATATATTGTGTATGTAGTTTTTGAGAAAGCTGTTGGTGAAATCTGGTTCATTAAATCCAAATTTGAGACTAGATAAGCACAAGTGAGTTATTTATCCACCATCTAGACCTTCAGTAACCTTCAAGATATAAATGAATCCATGGGAATCTTTTATTTCAGGTTTTTTGTGAATATGACAAATTACATCTTTTTCTCTAAAATAAATATGACCGTCAAAAGGTTAAATGAAATAACTCTTCTTGAGAGTTTGAGTGCTCATGGGGAAGTCATCCAGCCTCTTGGTTTTAATGCTCTTACACTCTAATAAACTTGAGACTGTCTTCAAAAAACCAAAACAAGCAGTTTCTCTGCCATTAACCACACGAAATGAAATAGCTTCCTCTTTTTTCTACTTGACATCTTACATAGGTGGAAATTGTCTTGAAATTCTTAGAAGGAGTACCAGTTTAAAAAAAGTATCCTGTAGTCTAAGTGTTAAAGAGAGAAAGAAAGAAAGAAGTGATGCATCAAGACAGCTACCAGGAAAAGCAGAGTCATGTGAACACCATAACTGTTGTTATCCAGATAAGTACTGGGATACCTCTGTTTCTTTCGAGTTTCTTTTATGTGAATGGAGAAATATTTCCTGGTTTCATATTTTTGTGTAACTGCAGCTGTGTTGTTGTGGTGGGTTAATCTTCACTGACTGCCAGGGGCACACCAAAGCCACTCTCTCACTCTCCTCCTCAGCTGAACAGGGGAAAGAAAACATAACAATAGGCTCATGAGTCACCCCACTAACCAAAATCTTGTCATGCAAACACAATACAGTGGTAGACCTTTTATTTAATCATGCCTTATAGATAGTTGTGCCTAATGTCTGTAGTCCCTAATTTCTCTGCTCCTAATTCCTTGCTGAAGGCTTTATTGTGATAATGTACATCTGTTTGGCTTCACAATAGACTGTGGCAAGAACAGTTCATCAAAGAAAGGAGAAGATGTTTAAGTGCTCAGTTGCTCTTTTGAAGTTACTAGTTTCCCTTTCTTCCACTCTGCTGTTTTCCAAAGAACACACTGAACGGTCATTCTGACTGCCTCAGCTTGGTGGCCAAAATTGAAGGCAATTTCCCAATGCCTTGTTTATTGATAATTCTTAGTGATTACCATGGCTTTTGTTTCTTTCTTATGTGGTTGTCTGGAATGTTTTCATGTAATACTCTCTTTTCTGATCAATGATGAGGGTAAAAGCAACAACAAAAAAGAAATTGATTGAAACTGTTTTCTCTCCAGTTTTCCTACTTTTGCCGTTTCTTACTGCATCACAGCCTGTTGCTGCCATGCTCTGTTGCTCACTTGTATGCTCACCTGCACCCCTGTTTTCTCTTCCACATTTGTGCTTGCTTGCTCTCTATCACTTTCAGCCTCACTCGCTCAAAATCCTCTAACTGTTCTCTTGCACTTGTGCTGGTTCAGACATCCCTCACACTCTTTTTCCTCACTGTTTTCACACCTTGAACCCTTTTAAGTCTTTTGTGTTGCATTTCTTTTTTGTGCTTCGTTTCACTCTCTCTCTGTCACACTTGTTCAATTTTCTCTGTTCCATTACTGGATTCCTGGGGACATATTTGCAGTGCTGCCTAGCGGGAGTAAGGGCTGCTATTCTGGTATATCTCTGATAGTGTTTATGTTCCTTGTTCAGCACCAATGATGATGTGACCAGAAAATTTTAACCATTGCTAGTTTCTCTCCACATGTACATCATTAATTTTTGTTCTGGCTCTTTAAAAAAATAATACCATTTGCTTCCTTTTTTAAAAATTGATTTTCACTAGGAAAAAAAAAAAACAAAAACAACACAAGTTTATTTTGGAGATGTAAAACCAAGCAACATTGTTCAGCAAAGTTATATGGTGTGAAAGACCCAAGGAGCCTGGGAATGAAACTAAAAGAAAAGAGTGTTGCATCCCCCCAGTTACTACAGACAAGATCCAATACAGTCCAGATTTTCCTTTCTATACGAAAATTATGTTTCAGAATTGAGAAGTCATGCAAGTCAGTTGGGCATAGTTCACCTGTCTGATGCTTTCCTATGCTGCATATTCTGCTCTCTAAATACCTGCTTAGCTATGCTTCACATTAAAAAAAAAAAAACAACAACAACAAAATAGAAAAAAAGCCACCAAAAAACCTCAACCGCTGACTGCATTTTATGTTATTGTATTGGGACTCTTTCTTATAATTAATTATCCCCTTTATGAGTAAACTTCTCCTAACCAATGTAGCTTTCTGTTCTTTTTTTCTTACATACTCTTCAGCTGTGTGGGTTTTTTGCATCTGTTTTATTTGCACAAACTTACATGCTTATATTTCACAGGGCTTTCACTGAAGAAAATGTGATGAGAAATCATATGGCCAGCTAAGAGGAACTAGAAAATAAGATTTTCAGTTAGTTGAAAATTTCTTCACAAATCTATGTACTGCTTCTCTGTGCTTACTTTTGGTTTTTATTTTAACATGTTTACATCGAGGCTGGTGGGAAGGTGGAACAGGTTGTCCAGAGAAGTTGTGCATGCCCCATATTCAGAAGCATTCACGGTCAGGTTGGACGTGGCTTTGAAGCAACCTGAACCTAGTGATTGATGCCCCAGCGCATTGCAGGGGTGTTGGACTAGATGACCCATAAAGGTCTCTTCTAACTCAAATCATTCTATGATTCTGTGTTGACCTAATAGTGGTGTTGTGGAGGGTGTTTGTCCTTAGTTTTAGCTAGTTGCCAGACTGTTTTAGTGTTATTTCACTGCAACTAAGAATAAATAAAGACATTCTTTTCCTTCACAAGGAGAAGAAGCTGTCTCTTTTTCAGTCATTTATGGTAAGAGGGCAAAGGGATGCTAGGGAGGGAGATTTTCGTATGTTTTATAGAAATAAGCAAAGCAATTCATTGTGACAGGGTAGCAAAACTTGATGTATATCTACACTGCATTTAGAAGTACAGTTGAAGAACTGCTGTCACAGAGCCAGTATCCACTGCTGTTGGTAAGGTGGAACATGGATATTTTGGGGTTTTGTGTGCAGCCTGAGGTGATCCAGCCTCACTGGTGTCAGTGCCTGAACTAGTTAATGAAAACATGTCTGGTGTGACTACATTCAAAGCTGCCATAACCCATCACCAAAGTTACAGAGATAATGATCAGCCTGATAGGAGCAGAGGCAAGAAGGGAACCTCAGAGTAGAGGGACTGAAAAAGCAGTGGAGGAGACCAGAGGCCTTTCCAAGTGATCTGAGTGTGACTGATCCATCCAGTTACGTCTTGTCTCTCAGCCAGCACCTGCTTGCTTCCTGGGAAGGTTTGGCTCTGCTACCAGTAGGCACAGAGGGCATTTTCTCTCCTACTTCCACCTATCAGAAGTTCACAAAGCCTTGGGGCAAAAGAATAAACAGAACTCCTAAATTATTAATTAGTTGTTATTGGGGTAATTACCGTTAGTCATAATGGGACATTATTTTAATATCTCTTTGTAGTCAAAATAGAATTTTCACTGTCTGAAATGCAACTTGATTTAAAAGATATTTTAAGAACTATTAGGAGTGGCATACCTACAGGTATGTCCATTTTTCTATAGTGATAAAAGAGTATATTTTTGAATGTTGAAGGTTTAAATAGATCATTAAAGTTTGAAGTGCATTTTACTTTGGGAGCAGAGTTTGAAAGGGGGAGAGATGTTATTCCCTGTGTCTAATGCTTTCCTTTGACTCCTGGGTTGTTTTACTTGTCAGTAAGGGCTGTGTGACAAAAGTCAGTCTAAAGCAGAAGTCCATGTTACCTGAGGAATAAAGAGCAGTTTGGGCTTGCTAAATGGCAAAACTGTGCTTGTGTTATGCCACAGCTGCAAATGGGGTGATACTACATGCAGGTAGGAAACCTAAATGTGCTTTTCCTTGTTCCGGCCGGGACAGGGTGAGTTTTTGTGGTAGCCAAGAGAGGGAGCGTGAGCAGGACACAGAGGTTATTCTATGCTACCTCATGTCATTGCTGGGGGCAGGGAAAGGGACTCTCTAGGAGAAGGGGTTCCTTCCTGGTTGAGAAGACATGGTGAAGGGAGCCATCCAGTCTTGTCTATTACCAGGGAATTTTTTTGTGTGAATCATTTCTTATGCCTTTCATTATTAATGTTGTTGCTGTTACTGTTTGTTTTCTTATCTCATTGCCATTTCCAGTAAATTGTTCTTATCACAACCCGTGATCTTTGCCTTTTGTACCTCCAATTGGAAGTGGGTGGGAGAACTAAATTGGGGAATACCATTCCTAAACCATGACAGTGCTGTATAATATGAAGTGGCAGGACCTAGTCTGCTCCTAGCTTGGGACCTGGTTTGGCTATAGTGGGAATTCTTCCTGCCAGCTGCACAGTGGGATGCGAAATGCAGCTGCGTCACTGCAGAGCCTGACACGGGGTGCCCATCCTTCCCGCCGTACCCTCCCTGATGGCTTGCTTCTGGCTCTCTTTCCATGATGCTGAAGCCAAAAATAGGCATGTAGCAAGACAGCGGGTCGTGGGGAGAGACGACCAATATCTGTGTATTTGCAGCCAAAGATTTCACAAGTCACGATCTATAAAGACGTAGCTTAGTTTGTTGTTCATTTCCAAGTCTGTACCATCAAATGAGCATAAAACTTAAGGAAGGGAATGAGTTATCAGCTCATTGGAGGCAAGAAAGGGAGGACACTGAGACACATTTTAGCCCATAAATCAAAGTGGACCTCTCAATTTTCTTCAAATTTATAAAAAAAAAAAATCAGTACTTCTTTTTTTTAACAGTTCCATTCATTTCTTTAATGAGTATTTGAAAATCTTTAACCTTCAAGAGTAATTATTCCCTAAGTCTTATCCATTCTTTCCATTTTGTAGATATTTTTCTTCCTTTTAAAAAAAAGAAAAAACGGATTAATTATAAGAAGATGGATACTTAACTAAGCTTCAGGCTTCTTGGTGAGTCCTAGCCTGAAGCTAATAAATGTTATCTCTGGTAATTTAAATGTTTTTTTCTTTTAATTGAGTTTTTTTAAAAAGTGGGGATATGTTAAAAAAATTGCACAACAAGGTGATATATAACTGTCATGAATGAATTAAATTCACCAATAGTAAAGCTTCATCGCATACCTATTTTCAGTATCAGAAAAATAAAAAAAGATGGTCTCTGTCTATCTCTGTGGGACCAGAAAATCCTTCTCTTTTCTTAGTCTGTAAAATAAGAAAATGTAATAGTAAAATCACAAAAATAGGTAGAAGGAGAAAAGAATGGATATAATTCCTCAAACCTTTAAATATTTTAAACACTCTCAATTTTTACAGGTTTAATAGAATTTAATTTGACTGATGGTGTCTCTTTGGCTAGAAAAAATATCACTTACAGTATTGTCAATCCCAAATGTCCTAATATCCTGCATTCTGGATCACAAAAATCATGACATTGAATTTTTAGTTTTGTTTCTAAAGCGGCTCTGCATCTGTTCTCCTAAAAATAAGTCCTCATTAGTTACCATTTAGGTTATGAATTATTAGATCAGAATTTATAACTAGATAACAATTTCAAGTTTTGCTTTGGCATTCTAAGGAGCAAAAAAACTTCTTGCTATAGAAAAGAAAACCAAGACTCTTTGAGTACCATTTTGCATGCACATTCCCGTTAATTGAGACTGTAAAAGCTAAGCTGTATTTGTAAGGAAGGTACATGGGATTTTCATCTAAATGAATACTGGGATTTTTTTATTTTATCTGTCTTAAAGTTCTACGGAAGATTTGTTGAGGAATTACGACATCCCAAGTAATACTTGGGAGGTGCATCTTATTTTCCTGTTCACTATCTTTCCTAGTTACAGTGTGGGAGTGCTGAGTGCTGTTTCTCTCTAACTCTGAGACATAGGAATCCTTAATTTTCAGATGAACAGCCCAGGGCACGGCAGCTTTTGGGAATTTCTGTGATAATCCACAGCAGTTTGCACTGCAGCATGCAGCTACCAATGGTTGCGCTGCCATGGGGCAGCTCTGTAGGGTTCATGGAACTTGGCCACCTGTGCTTGGGGCAATTTCCTGTGTGTTTACTTAGAAAAAGAGCTGTGAAATGTCTGCTTCCTCTTTGATAGGTTGCCTTCCACTTAAAATGTGGCAAGAGAAACCCTTGTGGATGAAGAGCAGGGAATATGTTTGTTTAGACCTTGCATGTAGAGGTGGAATAGGTAATGTAGGGCCTGATCTTGTTAGCAGCAAAAGCTTCAATGAGCTTTCAGTGTGCAGTTCTCAGGACCAGTCATAAACTTTGATGGAAGTCATAGGTTAATTGAGTTCAAGGCCATTAAGGACATCCCAGTTGTCTGAGCTGGTCTTTGATGGGAAGCTTGTGCAATCATTAGTCATTTTCAGTGACAAAAATGTGTACCCCATTTCTCATTCAAATTTGGCTTCCAGTTGTTGGTTCTTGCTAAGTCATTTTCCATAAGATTAAAGAGCTCTTCTTACAGCTCTTTTCTTCATGTGGAGGAACTAACATAGTTTAGTCAACTCACTTCTCAGTTTTCTTCTTGCAAGCTGAGCGGTTTGATCTCTTTCAATTGTGGGGCATTATGTCTAGTTTTAAATTTTTTTGTGGCTCTCTTCTGAACCCTCTCCAAATTTTCAACACACTTTTAAAAATGTGTGTGACAGAAGTCACAGTGGTATGAAATAACATTCTCATCAGTACTGCATAAAGAGGTGCTACGTATATTTATCACTTCCTGCTCTTTACTCCCCAGTTATACTTCCAAGTACCAAATGACTTACACTCCCAGTTCTTGAAACCCTTTTTTAAATTATCTGCTTACCTATGCTGATTTTACTCCCTTCCATAATCACTCCCTTCCATAATCCTTCCATAATCCCTTCCATAATCTAAAACTAGACAGATCATCCCAAATGCATGATTCTGTTTTATAGATACAGTCTGCATTGTTTGTTCTCAAAAATATTCCTTTGCAGTTGGACGTAATGAACTGCATTTTGTCTGAGTGGGCAGGATTGCCCTGTCTTTAGCACAATTTACACTTTTAACTTTGTGTTGTATGTAAAGTTTTGGGATTTGTGGTTTTTTTTTTTTTTATTTCCAAAGTATCAGTAAATGTTAAGAGGAACCACCAAAGTACTGAGTACTTTGAGGTCCCAGCAGGTATTCCTGGTTCAGTAACAGACACTTGGTGCTTGCAATCTGGTTAAGTAGACAGGTTTTAGTTCTTAATGTAGAATGTTCTGGTATTGTATCTTTTCAACATGAAAATTTGTTACTAGATCAGACACCTTGCAATGCCTTAATATGTTAATACGTACATCTGTGCATAATCTTTAGTTGCCAATTTTAAATCAGATGAAAAGATAAAATCAGTCTTATAAGATCGATAGTAAAAAAAAAAGCTGCCTATCTTTAATTATATTCCTATCAATTAATTTTCTCTCTTCTGACTTCTGGTTTAACTTTTTCATTACTTTAAGTGCACTTAGTGCATTTGGCATCAGCGCAACAAGCCCAAGAGTCATCATGATCTTTTTGTTTCCCCTTTTTGACTACTGACACAGAATACATACTCAAGTCAATAAAACAGCCTGTCCTTCATGATAGGTATTATGTAGTGTTCTTGGCTGTTGCTGGCACAAATTCCCTCCTTTATTCTTGAGCACACTGTCGTCCCCTGGTTATTTAGTATGGACCACTGGATAGAAGATATCCTGTTTTACGTTCCTGTTAACAAAAGTCAAGTCTTAAAGTTGTCTGCAGTGCAACTAATTATATTATGTGAAGTCACAGTGCTTATTGTGTTCAAAAATAACAGATTTTCTAAAGTCTCTAAATAAGGAAAAAGGTGACATTCAGTTCATTTAGTCTGCCAAACATGCGCTGCTTTCCAAGACTTTGGTTTGTGATGAGTAGACAAATTTCTCATCTTTTCAGCATATAAGCTTCTTTTGGTTTTTTTCAGTCAAGGATCAAAAGCTTTTCTTGAGGGACTGCTCTTCTAGCTTGAATCATCTGGCTCCAAGACCCCTTTTGAAATTTTTCTGAAGCCCCATTTTAAGCCTGTGTTGGAGCATCATGGGCTGAGTTTACATAAATGGGCACCGAAGTCCAAAGAACTGAATGTGTATATCCTTGCACAATAGTTCTACCTTAGTATGGCTAAAATGGCACTTCCAACTATGCACCACAATGAGGCCTCACAAGGGAAAAATTACAAACTTTCTAATCTCCTCCCTGTCTTTCTAATTCTCTATTTGTCTGTTTTGTTAATGCAGCTATCATTGAGAACTCAATGGCTGATTCGTAGTTTTCATAGCTCTTAAATAAACCACACAAATTTAGAAAAGTAGACTGAAAAATGTTCAATCTACCTCACACAAACTGTTCTTTTTTCTGTAATATTGGAGTATGTATGCCTGACTCACCTTTAAAAATTGAATGGAATACCTTTATAAGCCATAGCGGCTACTTACTACAGTCAAGTCACTCTTTCAACACTTCCAAAAGTAGGTCTGTCTTAGTTTTCCTTGGGACTTGGACTTTTTCCCTGGAATTTAACTTGTAAAGCCTCTTGTTCTTCTTGTTCCCCACAGACAGGACCATCTGGACATTGTTATGTTGTAATTGTGGAGAGTCTAATATTTTTGTTTGTTAGGATTATGGGATTAGGCTGGCTTTTAAATAAAGTGAAACAGACATCATCTCATTAACATTTATATTACTTCTTTCTTACTTTGGTTGCAGCCAGTAATACTCAAGTGTAAGTTTTGTGATTTAGTAGATTTTGGTGCCATGAGATACGGCAGCAGATTAATGCAGAGTTTGTCTTTGGCTGGCTTCACAGTGGAAGTGTGGTGAAACTTCCGTAGTTCACATACCCTAAACATTTGGATTCTTGCACTTCCAAATTCCTGTTTGAAATTTCAGAAATGTGGTTCTCCAGGCAGGGGCTAAGGTACAGTGGAAATCACTGAGCTCTGGGATGCACAGTCTTAACTCTGTGCTCTTAGTACTTCACCAAAATCACTGACGTAAAGGAAATTTCTAGTGCGCCAGGCAAAAAGATGCACTTGGAGTCTTCTGCATGACATAAGACACAGGATTTTTTTATTGCCTTTTACAAAAACTTGTTCTTGATTTTAAAATATACAGAGACAGAAAATTAGTGGTGATTCTTGGTGAGTGAGTTAGTTCAGTGGTTGGTTACTTTTTCTGCTCAAAATTTGGACCTTGTTTCTGTCTTTTATTTTTGAACATTCAGTTATCAACCTCTGGTTCCTGTACTGTCCTAAAATTGGGAGAGTCTTCTTGGAGTTAACTTTACTACTTCTCTTAGGTACAACAGGATATGAGCAAATTGCCTATTAGCCATACTTTTGCTTATCTGAGTAGATTTCTGTCCTTCAGCAGTTCATTCTGAAACAAGTTTTCCACCACTTGGGCCATTCTGTAGGTCTTCACATAATTCATCTTACTGACTTCTTTGTTAAGTAAAGATCACCAGACCAGAACAGTATTCCATATTCTTCATTTATATATTTTGTATAAATACACATAGGAAAATATTGAAGTGTTTCTATAAAAAATTGAGATTGACAACATTTTTCCATTCTAAATGTCCTTTTTAAGAAGCTTACAGTTTTTCACAGACTGTGACCATTAAGGATGGAATTTTACATTTTGATGAAGACCCTGTGCAAGACTTTTTAAATTATTTGAGAAAATTGCTTATTTTCCAGGAGAAAATAATTTACTTTGCAAATATGGTTCAATTACTGTTTAACCGTAACAGGAAATAATTTCGTTCTTTGTCCTCATTTTTGCCAATTCTGACTTTAAGAAGGTTACCTACTGAGTTGAAGTTTCTAGCACTTCTTTGCTTAGAAGTTTATTTATTTCATGGTGAGGAGGTGACAGGTACATAGGTGTTGATTTAAATGGTGTAGAGATTGACAGAGGATAGGGGATAAAACAATATGTTATCTGTCTTGTTTGAATTTATTTTTTTCTGTGAGTGGGTGATTTCAACAAGACAACTTGAAAACTTCCTATGTGCTATGAATAGGACCTTTCACAAGGGCAGGTGTCCACGACATTGGAAAAAACCCATGATTTTGAGCAAATGTTAGGTATGAGGATGAGATGCTGTGCAGGAGTAGAAGTAAGTGACCTGCCACTGTTATTTCAGAATGTTCTGAGAAGGAAAGCTGTTTAAGCAGGAGATCAATAGGAGTGTTTTGGTTATATACTGTAAAACAATTACCTAGAATTGAATTTCAGTGCAGGAAGAGGCTTTGGTATATTGCTATGACTGTTAATTTAAATGCACAGAAGCCAAGAACTTTAGAGTTACAGCAGCTGTGGGAAACATAAGTTGGTAATGTTTACATACTCTTCAAAGCATAAATTTCTTAGCATAAACAGCAATGCAAAACACTACATATGTGCAAGTGGGGAGAGTAATGGATACTGTGGGAGCCATGGATGAATTTGAATTTCTGGACTTTAAATACAGAACCCCAAGACTGCACGCACTCACAGCTTCTTTCCCACTGAATATATAAGGTGCAAAATGAGTTACGTCCTGTTCTAAAATACAAGACCCTGATTCTGCATAAACTTAAGTGCTTACATAAATTCAGTCATCTAAATGAGCACACTGCCTGCTGTAACTTCTTCCTTGTGGTTCACATGCATGTACATTTTTACTGGGCTTAGTTACTGGCATTCTAGAAACAATGCAAGTCAAGAAATGAAGACGAACATGTTACACATAGTGCATTTTCTGATGCAGGGCAGCTAGGTTGAGATTCTTGCTGGTTTGTCACTTTGGCTTCAGCTTCCTAAACTCCCCACCTTGAGCAGCACAGGAGATCAGGGATTCTCTTTGACTGGATGCTTTCGCTTTTAGGTAGTAGTTAATACTGGCTAAGAATCAACTTAATTCATTTAATGCTGTCTAAGAGTCTTTGTGGCCTGTAAGTCATTTAGGACTGGTGTCTCTGCTATTAGTGGTTGTTGGGATAGTTAATAGTAATTTGTAATTTGTAATAAAAGGTAATAGGTTTTGAGCTTTTTGCTCTCTCCTTAACCCACTATTCATCCCTTTGTTGCTCAGAGGCTGTGTATTGTAAAATAATGTGTCCACTTGGATTGATTTGCTCTCTGTTAGACATCAGGTCTACATATTGTTATGTTCATTAGTGACATGTTTTAGAGTGCCATTTGATAAATACACTGACTGATTGTCTTCTAATCCATCAAATCAGACTAATCAGTAATAAATCATTTCTCTTTTTTAAAACAAGTTTCTTTTGAGAACTTAGGCTGGCCTCTTTGCCTATATTTGCTGAACACGGTAATTTAAGAAACAGCTGTGACTGCATGTTGTCTTTTTTTTTTTTAAATAACTATTTTTGTGATTTAGCAAAGACTGAAAGAGACCGTATCAGAAAATTGGAAGTTTAACCATTGGTATCAGCGGGTTAGGACTTCCTTTAGAAAATCTTGATGGGTGGTGAGGTGGAAGGTTTATTTACTCTTTTATTTTCAAACCTTTAGGGAACTACTTGTCAGTTTTTCTCTACGGTTAGCAGGGCTAAGTATATTTTTGCTGTCATTTAGAACCTGAGGTCCTACGTAACTCCACCATGGCAGTTGTGAGAGCCTGGAAAACATCACCAGGTGTTGTGAAACTCAGGATGTGAGTTTCACACCAGTGCTTACAATGTCTAGATGCTTCACCATTGTTTCCTGTTAAGACAATTCATTATTATCTGGTTCTTCTGAGTGATTGGCAGTGGTTGACACAGGGACTGGGTATGTGTCTGCACTCTCAACTCCACTGCAAATTGAAATTTCATGGATTCTTTCTTAAAGAAGCTTTCAAGGCTCTTCTCAATACAGTGATCAAAATCCTTGTTAAAAACATGAGCTAAGGTCACATGAGCTGCCTAGGTGCCTAAATTGCCATCCCTAAGTTAAAGAGGGAGATGAACAGCTCTAGATCATCTTCTGTCTTCGTTCCTATGTAACTTCTGGGAGGAGGAGGATGGCCTTGCTAAATTCAGCACTGCCACTGGCAATCTGAAAAAGCCCGTGGCTACCAGCAGCCTGTGGAGCACATCACAAGTGGTTAAGTATCAGAAGGGAGGCTGTGTCTACTGGACACACTCACACAGTTTTTCTCTGCCTTCAAGTGGCCAAGAGGGAGGGATAAAGCTGGGAGAGAGATATGCTGCCAGCTCCCCAGTACAGCCAGAATTCTGGATGAGGTCTCCCACCTTTGCCATGCCGGTGGTACTTTGGCCATGTTCTAGCCTTCAGGGATTTGGGAGGAGGGAGCAGTGGAGAGGAGCGCTGAAGCTTGCCGGTTTATAGCAGCTCTAGCAGATGTATGGCAACGTGCTGCACTTTGGCAGCAGCCTGCACCAATGCTGTTAGTTGCCAAGACAATTGGCAGCAGATGGCTTTGTCCAATTCTGCCATGAAATTCATTTAAATTAAAAAAGAGTATTGTACTTGTAGCTGATTCATTGCAAGAAAATGAGATTCCTTGTACTCTGATTTTATAAGTTGTGAATTTCACAGGTACTGGTGAGAATCCAGATTATTTCGTGGCCTCCTCTCCACAGCCCAGCACCACAGTCATGCAAAAGTGAGAAGTTCAGTTGTATTTTTCAGTGATATCAAAGGCAGATTCTCTACATTTACTACAGCTCCTAGGATAACTTATTAAAGTGGATTACAGCCGAGGAAATTTTGGACCCACAGTTCTTGATCTGGTTTTTTTGTACAATTATGTGTCCAGGTCTTTATTTTGGCAGCTGACCCCATCATCAAAACAATACCACATTGCAGCAGTATATGCCATCTGTGATAACTTTTAAAATATAATTTTTGCTGCAAACTAGCAAGTGCTTAATGTAGTCTCTCTCCCAGCTTTTCTTCTACACTGATAACCAGTATCATACTCATACCAGTTTGAACTGCTGGTCTTCATGGAACTTACTGAGAAAAAAATCAGTAAAAGAAGGACAGTATAGAAGATGTCTAATTTATACTCTTTTAATGCTAACCTGAGCCTTACAGAATCTTATATTTCTATACAGTTAGTAGGTTTTTTTATAAAATAGGTTCATTTAAGTAATAACAGTAACTGCCAGAAAGCCATGGGTTTTTTTCTGACAGGAGTGATCTTTATCTCTACCATTCATGTCACTGCCTAAAGCCAGGCAATCAGTCTATACCTATTTCTTTCTGATAGTTGCTCTTTAAAAAAAACAACAAACCAGACCTTCACAAATTAATATCATTGTTGGCCAGTTTCTTTTTAACTTAGGTGAAAATTTGTCCTTATGCTTTCAAAAGCTTGAAAAAAAAAATCTAAAAACTCAACAAAATATTTTGGAAAAGATATAGTTTGAAGAAAAAAGAAAACCAATGATTTGGGGTATCCATTAGTTTTTGTGCTTGGACTAAATGCTGTTAATATAAAAAATAAATTATTCTTTTTATTTTTATTATTTTTAAAAATGTTTAGAAAGCTAAACTAGCTGAACTCTTTGGAATAACTTTCTAATTTGTGTTAGAATATAAGTATTAACTAAAAAAGCAAAATTGTGACCATACTATTTTTAAAGTCTTGAAGACTATTTATTTTGACTAGGAATATGCTTTTCAATTGTACCCAGGTGATTCAGGAGCTGGGGAAATAGGCCCATATGACAAGTCCAAAGTATCTGAGAGACTGAGGAAGATGAGCACAGCCTATTTGTGCTTGTAACTAATGACTGCCATTCTAAAAAATCCCACTCCGTCTCCCAAGCTTTATTTATATGTTAAGTTGCTGGTGATTTAAAAAATGGTATTTATAGAAATCTAAAGGGAGGAATGTGCAAAATACTGCAGTGGTCTAATGAGTGTGTTTTCTCAGAGCACCTCACCAGCTGACAATCATTTGTATGTTGTACTGGTGAAGCATTTCTAGTGTGGAGGCAACTGCACCAGTGAAAAAACCTCTCTGTATTGATACAATAAGATGCTTCCCCACAATGAAATGTACTGCTGGTGAACATGAGTTTTTTTCTGGTGTAATTGTATGTACTCACAGTGCTTCCACAAGGATTGCAGTTCAGTCAGGGATTAAATATTTTCATACCCTGTTTCATGGCTCAGGAAGTCTCTCCGTAAGCTTAGGTGTACTGCTGAAAGCCTGAAAAATCCCCTGAACAAGGATTTGGTTGTTAGCTTGTTACCAAAGTAAGAGGACTTTTAATATAATAATATCAAATGATTACAGATTGTTGTTTTGTTTTGTTTTTAATTTTCCTGATCTCTGCTGGGAAAAAAAAGAAGGTACTCTAAGGACCTCCTATTGTATTTGGAGCTAGTGAAGTGAACAGGGAATATTTTCATTTTAATTAATATTCTTACTTAAGAAGAAGTTAATGAACTGTTCTTCCAAAAATCTTTTTGTTAGTATTTTATATCCACAGTACACCACCACATAAAGATGTTTTATTTGTGAAGCTGCTTGTTATTCTTCTCTCAAATATGACTTAACTGCTGCATGGTGGCTTTGAATTGGTACCACAAGAAATTCTGTTCTGATTCTTAAATTTCTGAGTATGGACAGCCTCAGAGTCACTGTGATGAATGAAGCAGCCTAAAACTAGGCTACATTTATCAAAACCCACACTTACAAGCTGACTGAAATGCTTTGATCTGTTACCTGCACAAAGCAACTCATCACTAGCAGGACAGGGCACTACCCTCTCTCATTTATTAAAATAGGAATGAGTGTTCAAATTTCAATTTTGGCAGCATTTTCATTATCAATATAATAGATGCAAAGCAGAAGTTAACATCTTCCAAGTCAAATTGTTGCAGTACACATCGAAATAAAAACTGGATATGGTCAAAACCCTTCAGAAGCAGCCATAGGCATAAAGAGGATATTTCAGGCTTGTGGATTTCTCCCCCTCCCTTCAACAGCCCTTGCTTTTCTTGAGGCTTGTGTGCTTACAGAGCATTGGCAGGTGCCTGCCCATCAGAATGGATTTATAATAAGTCTTGGGATTGCATGTTCAAAAGAATATTAAATCTCACGTTCAAGAGAAAAGTTAGTCTGTTAGGACTTTCTTTTTAAAGCCATTTAAGCAATTTGAATAAGGATAGATGCCTAAAAGTGCACCTACCTGCATTTTCTTTGAAAATCTGCTCCTCTCAGGCTCCTCAGTGACTATTTCTTTTAATGGAATGTGCTTCTAAATCATCTGGGAGATCTTCCAAGACTTTATTTTTTTACAAAATGGTAGAAAGACATAAAAAAAATAATATTCCAGATAATAGAATTTCATTGTAAAGTACCAATATGGGGGATTTTAAAAATTAAATAATACTTGTCTTCTCCCTCACCTAAATGAAAACAATAATTGAGTGCTTTTTTATCTCATTATTCTTCCATCTCCCAGTCTACACTGGAATTAGGAATGAGAAACAAGAAAAAAAAAGGAAATTAAAAATTTTCTGATTGCTAGACTTTTCTTGACAGCTGGGGAATAAATTAATTTCAAATTAAGATAAAAATATAGGTTTGGCAGAGCAAGCTGTTCTGGAAGAGAGTTCTCAATCACTGTCTTAATAATTTTGGCCTACTAGATGCGTGGTAGGATTCTCCCTCATCTGAATTATAAAGGGAGTCACCACTGCTTTTACTGAAGTTAGTAATTTTCTTTTTCTCTCAAAGAAAGTGCTGACTGATATGTCACTGCTTATGGAGAATTGCTTTTCTATAAATATATCCATTGGTTTAGATTTATTTCTCATACCTCTGAGTAAGTCAACATTACAGAAACTTGAGATACTAGTTTTCTAGGATTTCATTGTCCCCGGAAACTAGGACAGGTGAGTTTAGTAACGTATGTGCTCTTTAGGTTTCCCTAAAATTGAGTGGTCTGAAGAGTTCTGAGTGCTCTTTTTTTTTATCCCAGCAAATTAACCAGAAGTCTACCAGATGTTTTTCCTTAGAAAAATTGAAATTAAGGTCAGCATCTGCTATGCTTCTCTCAAACCCAATGGGTATTTTTGACATCTTTGTCTTAACGGCTCCACTTCTGGGTTTCCATTACGCTTTTTTTTTCTGGTTCATGTTCTCTATTCTAAATTAGATTTGTGCCTCCTTCTTGCTCTTTCATTTTACAAAGCAAGATACGAAATGTGACCTCAAGTTACTGATTTTCATGTTTCTTGGAGCAGCGCTTCACTGCTCTCTGCATACTCCATTGCACTAGTAGTTTAAGCTCTTTTTCCTGAAGACATATATAAGCCCATCACTGTACCGTGCCCTGGGTTCAGAATTCTCCAAGCAATGAAATTCAAGCAAGATGCACTCATTGTGATTTATTGGTAGCTTTATTGGTGGTCAAAAAGGGAACGATTTGCAGAGTGCCCTTTATGCTACCCTCGTGGCATAGGAGGAAAGTGTTCATACACCACTCAAAAGTGCCATCGCCTCAGCTGTCCTACCCTGCAGTGCTCATGGAGCCATCGTGTTACTGCCTTTCCAGAAATGCTGCAGCTGAACTGATAGAAATTCCAGATGGACTTTTTCATCCCCCTCTAGAAGCCTTTAATAGACATGCATATACCATGCATGCAGCAGTCCCATAAGCTCCATAATGTCCTGTGTGTGACCCTAGTGGATCAGTTCCCCAGAGATACGGAAGTCTCCAGTCACGAATTTTTCTCCCATTTCTTCTGATCCACTTTTTGTTGTTCCCAGTGGCATAAATTAGCTTCACTTGTCATGGGTCATACTTTCTAAGACTTGCAAGTGGCAGCTCTGCTGTGACTTTACTCCAAACCTTCCTTCTCTTTCTTGAGCTGCAGAAATTTGAGTCATTAGAGTATTTCTGCTTTTGGTCCCAGCATAGCCTTGGAGAGCAGCCCTGCTGAGGAAAAGTGTGTGCCACTGTTGTTGAAAGGATGTAACTGAAGGCCGATTCCCTGAGGCTGTGCCCCAGCTCATTTAGGAAGTTCGTACTCACTGCTTGTGCTTCTACTCTTTCTCCTAAGGAGCCTACTGCATTTCCTTCCTGCATATGTTTGTAACCTTTGTGAGGCTGTGCTAAAATCAATATTTGAGTAGTCTGCATTAAAAATAGTCCTTTCTTTATGGTGGTGGGAAAAGAGATTTCTTAAGCATGTATATCATGGCGCAGCAGTTTGTCAGGCCAGTACCCTGCAAACTGGAACCATTGTTCGGGTCTGCATCTCTCCTGGCAGTACATGCAGGAGTGCTTTGTGCTTTTATTTGTGCTGTACGCCCGTGAGGCAAATGAAAGCAGAAGTACTTCTGGTATTTCCTAACTTATACTTGCTTATACTTGAAATTCTTGTATTCAGTCCACGTTGTACTTTTAGGTATGGCATGGCATAGTATGGTATTGCTATGTTACGGTATGTGGAGGAGCAAGAGATACATGCATTATTAGGATTTAATTTGTTCCCTTTCTGGCCAGGGATTTTGCCTGTGGCAGTAGCACAAGCTGCATCCCTGTTCTCTAAAGCAGTACATATTCCTTTTCTTTCAGCCATGCAGCTCCAATTCTGAGCATTCCAGAACACAATAATATTTTCCTTACCATCCTTCATCACACATATCTTGAGAATTTGGTTGTATATCTCTCTGTTAAAGAGAAAATGAGTGAACAGCCTGCAGAGCACTCGCAAATAATCCTGGTTAGTTTTATCCATGAACATGATTCTTGTCAGTTGAAGCTATGCAGAAGTGTGTGTTGGTAAGTAAAAGAGATTTGGTTTGATTGGGTTTTCTTACCAATTTCTCTCATAGGTAGGCTGTCATTAGTAGGTTGAAAATTTTGGCTGCTTCATCTTAAAACCTGTAGCTGCAGTTCTTGGTCATATCTGTAGCTCAGTGCCAACTTTAGATTTACTTTGCTGAAGGAAAAGCAAATAGGGAAAGAAAAAAGAAATGTAAAGTAAGTGTTACCAGTACCTCTGTGGTGTCTACTGTACAGGTTTTATGCTAAAATGTATTTACTGTAATTGTTTTTTTTTTTTTTTGCTGTGGTGAGTACAAACCAGCCAGGATTAAGAAAGGAAACAAGCATTCCTGAGTTGATAAAACAGCCTGAAAAGCCATTCCACAACAGATACAGGAACATTTTGAGCCATAACTGTTTCAGAGTGTGTTTGGTGACTGCTAGTAATAGACTCTCCAGAAGAAAAAAAATTACTCCCACCTTCTACAGCCATAGCGTCACTGGGAATTGTGCCCACTTGAGCAAGTACTGAATTTTGCACAATGTCTTAGAATATTTGAAAGTGAAGGCTGAAGCTGTTCTGTTTTAGGTTGCATTTATAGATGAATTTCTATCTAATTTAGAGAGTCCTCACCTATATTAGATGCTTTATATCTTGAATACTTCTGTCACTTCATCCCCTACTTAATTACTTTCATTCTTCCCTAATTGAGTTTAGGGTAATAACTTTGATAACTCAGACACCATCTGGCATGGGAATACAGATTTCACAAGAAGAAAGCAGCAAAATTGCACTTGAAGTTCAGCAATATTTCTTCCCTTTCCCTTTTTAAGAGAAATAATCAAAACCAGACATGAAAATATTGTCATTTCACAGTTTTCAAAGAATCTTGAGCCATACCAAATCCAGTGATGTATGACTACAGAGCGTACCTTAGAATTCCTCACAGATGCTCATTCTGTTAAATACAAAAAATAATAACATGGTTGCAGCTATGTGACTGAGGCTTGAAATTAAGCTTATTTTCACATCTCTTGTGTGCAGCTGATAAAAGCCAGTTGGTTAGATTAGATATACCTGGGCTGCTCAGTCTGGAAGGTATGAGTTCATTACATAGGCATTTTACACTGGCTAATCCATAGAGCAGGATCAGCATCAGCCTATTATGAAGGATTACAGTCTGCACAGCCACACAGAGGATGGAGATAGAATTTGTAGAAATTTCAAAATGGAGAAGGGAACTGGGGAATGCTGGCCTCTGAAATCAAGGCATTAAGGATCATCAGGACCTGATTATGAACCAGATGCAAAATGCTTGAACAAGAGAGGCAGAAAAAGGTGGTGGTGGTGAATCAAAAGGGGAAAAGGCACAGCTGTGAAATTAAATACATGGTAATTGATATCTAACAGATTTGGAGGTTTATGTGCTTGGCAGAGTTAAACTTCAGCTTTTTAAGCACTATAGTGTGACAGAGTAGAAATTACATCATTTTACCTTTATTTGAGCATTTTTTTTCCTGCAATCTGGACACCTTTTGAGTGCTCAGTGTGGAGAAGGAGAGAACCCCATTATGTGTACTGGGGAGAGATCAGTGAAAATAACGTTTTTCAGTACAAAACTTTGCCTGCAGAGCCCTCTCAAGGATAATTCCAACAAAAATAAACAAACCTCAGTAATTCAAATTGATGATAAATACTTGTTAATTTTGTGTATTTATTATCAGGTATAATTCTGTAGTCTTGAAAGTTCTGCTGAAGATTACTACAGGGTATTTAGGCTTCTTTAAATGCCTGACAACTCTGAGCTTTGTCTTCGTTCTCTTTAGGCTGAATTGGTGGCTGCACCATAGCTGTCACAAACTTGTCACAGGTGGTGGCCCTTCCATTTACCCATCCTACCTAACATATCTGCTGTCACGGTAAAGCACAAGGCATTTGAACAGTCCTAATTAAAATTTTGCATTGCTACTTCAAAGTGTTCAAAAGGCATAATTTACTGTATCTAAAATAAGTTTTTAAGAGCTTTGTCTTCCGTTTTTTTTCATCGTGATAGGTGATGTTTCCTCAGCTTCTGCTGTGGGGATGGAAATGAGATCTTACCGCAAAAGAAACAAGCAAATAGCACTGATGTTTTCTCATGTGGCTCCAAAATTTGACTTTTCAATAAATCTAAAATATTGCAAGACTTTAAATACAGTTTTAATACAACTTTCCCTGATGATTGGATGCAGTCAGATTATTCAGGAAAAGAAAGAAAAGCATTGTCTGATGGAATTCACAATAAATATTTGTCCTCATCAAATAAGAAACCAAATCATTTCCATAGAAGTTGCTAGGATAAGGTGCTAGTATGAATTTTAAATATGTACCTGCTGAAGTTACAGTTTCTCAGAAGAGGAAAGACTCTCCAAACATAAGAAATCATATTCAAATATCGTGTCTTTTGGAATTTTACCCTAAGGGACAGGTTACATATTATATAATGTTAGAAATACAGGATTTTGTTCAGAGGAAAGCGTAAAGTCAGGGCTGGTATAACTCAATATCTGTACTGTTTTAATGATAGTTAAGACCAGTAGAAGGCATAATTTAGAAAGCAAACTTGATACTAATAGGACAATAAAGTATTCTTAGTCCATTGCCTGCCTCAGTTTTTCTTGGGTAGATGGTCATAATTTATAAGGGAGAAGTCCCTGATTCCTTATTTTCCTTAAGGGAATATGTATCGCAGCAGCCTGTTCTTAGAGGGAAAAGAAAGGTGGTGGAAACAATGTTCTTTAATATTCACTCCTCAACTTTATCCTATGTCAGTTCTTAACAGCTGATTCCTGTGTCTAGATTAGGTCAAATTTATATAGAATATATTACTAAAATTAATGACTAAGATCCTTCCCTTTTCCTAAGATGGAAGCAGGTGAGAAAGGAAGCCACCTTTTTTTCTCTTTTTTTTCCTCATGTTGTTGTTTCTTCTTTTGCTTGACCTTTAAAGGACTTTTACAGTTGCAGCATTTTTGTTATGTAGCTGATCTATTGGTTTTTTCCATGTCTGATTGTTCTTTAGGCATAACGTGTGTTAATTTGGGTTTTTCAATATGAAACAATTTTGGTCAAGTCTCTGTCTATTCTGCTTAGATGTTAGGATAAAAGATATTTCAAATGGTAGAAGTGAATAAACCTATAACTATGCTAACGAAGGAAGATGGATAGATATTTTTAGTGAAAATCTGTCAACAGAATAAAGGAAAATTGTAAGACTGTAATTCACCTCTAGACACAACACAATACAGTAATTTTTGTAAATGCCTCCACCTTTGTCTTCCCTTTACTCCAACACAAAAACTTGTCACAGACATCAATTAGTTCATAGTATACATCAGTGTAGAAAGCCAATGGCCTTTGGCCCTGCATCCAGTCTACCTAACAAAAGCATCCTTAAAAATCCCGCATTGTCTGTACTTCCTAAAGAGGTCTCATGCAGCATATTTTGAGGAGAACACCTGGAGGTAACGAAAACTTAAGAATGTAGAGATCTATTTGAGCAAAAAAGAAGAGGAAGTTTTTTACTTAAAGACATGCAGATCCTGTCAATATTGAGCACTGCTGCTCTATATGAGTAAAGCAACTTTATTTTATAATAGTAAATAAGGATGTCAGTGGGGCTTAACCTCAGTGTTGCCATACACAACAGTAGGCGTATTTAGAAATCTAGTTTAGGATCCTAAGCATACATTGAGATGTTTCTGTGCACCACAGCAGAAATGTGAATTAGTCTCAAAGATACCCCTCACCTGTTACAAGACAAACCCTTAGTAAGCAGAACGTCTAAGTCTTGCTCCCAGTTCATTGTTTTTAACCTTAATAAACTTTTGGCTGCTTGAAAATGAAAAATTTCCTTTGCTTGCTTCACAGGAAGCTCAGCAGGTTGTGATGGGGCACAGGGGACATGGCCCATATTCTGACCTAAAACAGTACAGCACTGGTTATATCTGTGGTGCAAGATAAAAATGACACCACCATGCTCCATGCTGTATGCATCCACATATCATGCGATGTTAGACCTGTGCTTGTTTTCATCACAGTCCCCAAGTTGTGCCTTTCGCTGACGTGAAACAGGATTATGTTTCTGATATGCTGTCTTCACTTTTGTAACAAAACAAGAATATAATAAAAAGAGTAATTTCCTCATGTATTATAGGAAACCTAGGTCTCTGATAGAAATTAAATCTCTGTCTACCTGATACAGCTATCAGATATATCTGATAAAAAATTCAGTTCTTACAAACTTACTCTATTTTTGTAGAAGGAGCATTTCTAATATATTAAAGCTAAATGCTTTTTAAAAGGTAAATGTTGAGTAAGTTAATGTAAAAAAGAGGTTCCATATTACATGTCAATAGACTCTGATCACCAAAAATATGGTTGTAGTCCTGGGGTAGATACTTGGCCACAGTGAAGCTAATTCTGAAAGCACTGTTGACTTCCATGAACAACTCGTTGCTATTTAATATAATTTTAACTTTTGCAAGTAGTTTAACTAGTTGTCCTTAACTAATTTATGTACTGTTGTTGTAGGGGTATTTCTTCTACCATGACTTATTTTTACATCTCCTATTTTAAAATGATGTTTCATTTCTGATGTCATAGCCATGACATGTAACCTACCATCTGTATCACTGCTGAGATGTTTCTTTCCTCTGCAAAGCGTGTTAGCAACTTTGCTGTATATAGTACATGACGATCTGGTATGACATTTTTCTTCATGAGGAGGACAGGAAACTAACTCCTGAGTTATTTTATCTCTTGTCATAAGTGAAGATAAATGTCATAACACTGATCAGCCTTCATGTGTCCTGAATATGCAGTTATTTGCATTTTGCCTTCACTTTTCTTTGGGACTGAAGTGGCTGAAGTGACAGGTGCAGCAAATGAAGTGCTGAGAATGTGTGGGGAGAAAAAAAGACTCAATACTGAAAGATATTAATAACTTTTGCAATGTTATGTCATCAGAGGAATAACACTCATGTCTGCTTGTGTAATCTTCAGATACATTTATAAAGAAGAGCAATCACTGATTTGAAAATTTGGTTTTTGCTGCTTGACTTTATATGTGTGCTCTTACCTGTTGTTGGCTTGAGCTCTATGAGATTTGAAGGTTTTTACAGATCTTGGTACTGCTAAGGAAGAAATGCTGTGGTGCAGAATTTGGATTTTTTTGCTTCCTTATTTATCCTTGAACACTCCTTGATGTTCAGTCAGTATTCAGACAGTCTCCTTTTTCAGCAGCCTCAATCAAAATACCAGCGCATGGTTCTCTGATGGCATCTCTGTGCCAAGGGAGATTAAGGGATATAACAAGCTTTTGAGCAGGTTTCAGCATCACCAACCAGCCTGAACTAATACTGCAGCATTTCTGTATATGTGCTGAAAGTCCACTTTTTGAGATTGTGTGTAACTCTGCTAACAGGTGACTTCCAGCAAGGCACACAAATTTTACTACTAAGTAAATTTTAAACTATTATTTAAAAGAGAGTGACTTTCCTAGAGGCTGACCTGACCACCTGCATTCCCTTAGACCTCCCTTTTTCAACCCGTCTCCCATGTTTATCTAAAGCCAAACTTTTGCGTTACTTTTGCTGTACATTTTTTATAATCAAATAAACAGATCTTTTGCTTTGCTGTTTATTGTTGTCTGATTAAAAAAACATTCAGGTCTGTTGATATTAAGCCTACGATGGACTCAAACCAGAGTGATATGGAGGCATAAGTAGTTTTGTTAAAGATTCCATAAAGATCTTCCCAAATCTGTTTTGTGCTTCCTTATCCCTAAAGGGACTGTGCCTCTGAACTTCTCGGGTATTAAGCAGATCTGGGCATGTCTTGTCTGTCATGGAATTATGAAAACATGGAGAACTTAACAGATAAATGTAATCTACACGTTGTGTATTTATCTGTATTCTTGACACTACAGCTACTCAGGGGGCATGGCTGTTATTGATGACCAGGTTATCCCATTCAGGAAATGAAATTCTGATCTGGAGGAAGTCAGATGAGAAGAAGCTTAACAGAGAATCACATAATGATACTGAATTTTCCTCCACATCTGGAGGTCACTGGGGACTAATGGGCCAAATCTGTCCACTGGAGTTTCCGCGTGTCTTCTAAGGTGACCAGGCTACCTTGTCACAGACCTGTTGTTGCCCATTTTTTCGGTTGTAAGGAAGCTAAGGTAAATGTTTAGAGGAATATACAAAACCATCTTTTGTACAATTCTGGTTGAAATGAATTGTTGCATTTTTCCTCGTCTGCAGGGTAATGAATGTTTTCCTCTGTAGCTTGTAGATGCCAGTGTGTGCAAGTGCATTTCTTCTGAATGGTTGGCCTGATGAGGGTAAGGAAGTATATGCAAAGTAGACTCTCTTGCCCCGGTTCCCCAAATCCAAGAGCTGTACAATCAGGAAATGCATTATAGCATCCATTGTTGCTTCAGCAGGGAAAGCGTGCTTTACATATGCAAATACTGCTCAGAAGTTTAACTTAATAATTATCAGCTGGAGTCTCTACTGATGAGCAGCTGAAGCTAATCAACAGCAACAGAATCGGAATTAACTGCTACTAGGCTTGCATTGAGCATGCTTGTCTCTAGCTTGTGGTTACTGTGGCAATTGTAGAAACATAGAGATATATATATATTTTCTAAGCTTATATAAACTTATTTCTTGTACTTTCTGTCCTTGTAAAAAACACTGTAAAGTGCTGTATTTTAGGCTTTTCCCCTTCCTATCTCTTCCACAGTTTATTACTGAGCAGGAGCCAACATAGAATAGCTCCAGTCTTTTACATCCCACTGCCATGAATGATAGTCACAGTACCGTGTACAGCTGCAGTGACACATTTGGACACATGCTTTACCTCAGAGAGCTGTAATGGCTGCCTGCTGCTGATTTTATATTCTGCTATATCAGGGCCAGCAGTCACCTTAACACAAAGCTCACATCTGAACAGAGAGGAATACCTGGGTGTAAAATATCCAAACGGTTAATAAAAAAGAGATGCTGCTTCTCCACAGGAAATTTTCAGATTAACAAATCCCATTGTTTTCCCTCCCACTCCTACTGTACACCAGGGAAATTCAGCTGGCTACAAATACTTACCCTGCAGATATCATTCATATGCCTTTTCCTAAGTGTGCTTTATTATTCACATCACACTCCTACGGGCCCTCCACAGCTTCCCTTCTAATTATTCCCTGCTTGCCCATTCCTATGAATAACCAGTGGCATTCACCCACATTCTGCCATTTAAGGCATTTAGTAGTCCGTCCTACTATGAATTGGATTTCTCATTTTCCAGGAGGTGCCACAATTTATTTAAATTCATCCAGATTGAAACTCTAAAGATTTATAATTGAGTTGGAGAAGGTTGCAGCTTCAGGGCGCAGGCACCCACTAGGCAGTGGTTTGTCTCTACCCCCCTAGTGGAGGTGGTGGAGGGGAGTGCTTCAGGGCGGAGGCAATTGGGCTGGCTCAGACCAGCTTAAGCTGAGTTGGATGTGTTGCACTGCAGGAGACGAGAAGCACTGTGTGACCCTCTGGGTCAGCTTAAGCTGTGGGAATGGTAACCTCTAACTGCACGGTGATTTGTGTCTGTCACTGATCTAGAAGAGCTCATTTATTTGTACCCCAAGTGAATAGTGCTAATTGCGATGAGGTTGTTTATGACAAGAAAGTCACTGCTAAGGGATGGCCAGTCATTGCCTCTGTAGAGAAATGTGTTTGCCAAAAATCCTACAGGCAACACCTCAGAACTTGGTAGCATGGTCAGAGGACAGAAGGGGCATTGACCCTCTCCTCCTGTCACGGGATGCTCTGCAGTGTACTTGCTGAGTGTTGTTGTAGGAGATTTCCCTGCAATATCCCTTCAGGATCTGAACATGTGAACCTTTCAGGCTGTCACATTGGCAGTCTTGACCTGCTTGCAAAGCTTTTGAAAAGAAAGAGAATACCCCTCTACCTCTGGGGAGAAGGAGTTTCCTTTTCTCCTCTTTCTCCCCCGCTTCCCAACTGCTAAAGAAGTGGTTTGCCAAAAAAATCAACATCTTTACAGGAATGGGACTTGCAGAAAATAACAATTTGTCAAGAGCACAGATGGCTTATTTAGAATCTAATAGGTATTAAGACATTATTTTCCCCAGGCTTTACTCCTGATATTGATAATGTGTTATCTTTGCCAAGTTCCCCTCTTGATAACATGTTATCTTCGTCAAGCCAAGTCCCTGATAAAATCTTATTTTCCCTCAGTGCTCGCTCTGATAAGATACTATTTTCTTACATCTCCACTGCCAGTGGAAAGGAGGGAAATGTTATTTTTAGTCCTTTTCTTGAAGAGGCATATATATTGCCAAGGCAATGCAAAACAGGGAAAGACAGAATGCGAAGAACGAACAAAAAAAAGTTATTGTATTCTAGACAAGGAAATGAGCAAATATTTTAAGACTTATGGGCCCTTGTTTTGAATATGCTAATAAGCCAACATTCATAATTAGCTAATGAGCCAATATTTCTTTTGAAAAAAACAAGCTATTAAAAAAAGCCGCATCTGTTTCCAAGAAGGATGTTTATGTTTAGATTTTCTTACCCTATTTCTTCCTGCACTCTGTTGCTACGTGCTTTTTCTTTACCTAGTGTCCTTTACTGTTTACCATCCCTATTATTCCTATTAGAGCATCCCAGTCAGAATTGCAGTCGCTCAGCCGGCACATAAACAGCTCTCTGCAGTTATGCAGCACGATGCCATCATTGATGGTACAACTGCAAACCCTTTCTGAAACACAGCCCCTTCCTCATTTTGCGTGCAGAGGAAAAGCAGCTCTGCAGTGAAAGTGGTTCTTGAAGCACTCCATTTAGTTAATTTAAGAGACTGGAAGTCATGTCATGAACAAGGCAGGGACAACTTTGTAATTTATGAAGTCGAATTTGCTCTGAGAAATTGTTTCTGTCTCTACCACCGAGTTCATTACATGGTGTTCATAAGAAAAAGACATTGCAAGGAGCTGCTAAGTACTTTTCCCCACATTTCCTGGATTTCAAACTTGCAGACTCCTGCATTACAGAAGTGTTAAGCATATACTGTTGCCTATGCAGCTGTCTTTTGAAAAAACTGTAGTGCAGAAAAGTGATTATTTGTTGAAAAACTGTATCAGATCCATCTCAGCTGTGCATCCAAAACTGGTATTTTCTGTGAGTGTTAATGACTCCAAAACTTCTTGCTTGACTGTAAGAGAGGGACTGATAGTACCACCTTGCCTTTAAATAACTTTGAAAAATAGGCCACTGATCCCTGTACTGCATTAAAATACATAGCAATGAACATCATAGACCAGTGAGGGAATAAGTTAAGTCTTTTTTTCATAGCAGGATATGTATGGTCACAAACAGAATGATGAGCTGAAACAACCTGCTAAACAGCTGTGATCACCATCCATCCTATGCACACAGTGGTGCTGATATTCTTTGGAAATAAAGTGGTGATCATGCAGTTAATGATCCTGTCAGCAGACACAAGGGAATGACAGCACAGATTGAACAGGAGACCATTATTCTCACATTTCCAAACTTTTAAGTGTTTGGCTTCAGTGGCTGGTTGACCCTGGCTGGACACCAAGTGCCCGCCAAAGCTGCTCTTTCATTTTCCCTCCTGAGCTGTGCAGGGGAGAGAAAATATAATAAAGAGCACACGGGTCAAGACGAGAACAGAAAGAGGTCATTCGCCAATTACTGTCACAGGCAAAACAGACTCAACTCAGGAAAATGAATTTTATTTATTACCAATCAAATGACAGTAGGGTAATGAGAAATAAAACCCAATCTAAAAAACGCACTTTATTTCCCACCTTCTTCCCAAATTAAATTTATTCCTGATTTTCTCTCCCTGTTTCCTTGAAACAGTGCAGGGAAACAGGAAATGGGGTGGTGGTCAGTTCATTACATGTGGTCTCTGCTACTCCTTCCTCTTCACACTCTTCCTCTGTTTCACCATGGAGTCCCTCCCATGGGAGACAGTCCTCCGCAAACTTCTTCCGAGGAAGTTCTTCCCACGGGCTGCAGTTCTTCCCAAATTGCTGCAGCATGGGTCCATCCCATGGGGTGCAGTCCTTCAGGAATACACTGCTCCAGGGTGACACCCCTACACAGGGGTCACAAATCCCACCAGCAAGCCTGCTCCAGTGTGGGCTTCCCCACAGGGTTACAGCCTCCCTTGGGCATCCACCTGCTCTGGCATATAGTCCTCCACGTGGATCTATGGACTTCCATGGGCTGCAGGGCCACAGCTGCAGGGGAATCTTAGCTTCGGTGCCTGGAGCACCTCCCTTCTTCACTGACCTTGGTGCATGCAAAGTTGTTCCTCTCCTGTATTCTCACTCCTCTCCTCTCCTCTCTGGTTACAATTGCTTCTGTGTAGTAACTTCTTGCCCCTTCTTTATGGTCACCCCATAGGTGACCACTGTTTCTGATGGGCTCAGCCTTGGCCAGCAGCAGGTCCATCTTGGAGCCATCCGGCAATGGCTCTCTAGGACATGGGGAAAGCTTCCAGAAGCTTCACACAGAGGCCATCCCTGGAGCCCCTCTGCTGTCAAAACCTGGCGAAGCAAACTCAATGCACTTTGCAAGTCTGGTGTTGTGTGGGTGAAGGTTTTTTGTGTGTGATATGTTTAATTTCTGAATCCACTGATTGTAGAGGGCTATTTTGTTCAAGGAAAGGACACTGAAAAGGTTGTTTCCCTGTATATGAACAGCAGGCAATAATGTGATTCTTTAAGTAAGGCTGGCCTGCAGTGGAATTGAATGGTTCAGGTTTGGGTTCAATAAACCATGTTAATGTGTTCTTAAGTACCCTTAACAGCAGTGGAATTGAACGCAAATTTACTGCTTAAAGAACACGCTGAAGTTCCTAAGTGCAATTACTATTGACTTAGTCCAAGCCTGATGGTTGACTGGCATCTCCAGTGCAAACAGTCTCTCCTAACTAAATAACATGTAATTTGACACATACGTTGTCTGTGCCAAGTCCTGAGAAGGACTTAATGCTGATGGGAGAAGTTCCTCTGTCAGAGCTGAGGAAACTTGTTTGGACTGCATGAAAAGGCTTGGTTGTTATTTCTTGTGCTGCCTGTGTCTAGTGGACATCAGCCTTCAGTGCTCTTACTGTGACATCTTTTAGTGTTACGACTTTCTGCCTCTGACACTTGAAAAGCATGAGCTTGTAATTGTCTCATATCATGTTACGATGGAGAAGTTCCGTGTTCACAGACCTGAAGTAAATTGCTTGGACTATGTTTCACTGTTAAAATGGTTGTTTGGGCAAGGTTTTCTGCTTCTGGTTGAGATCACACTACAGTGTTGGACAAAAAGTTGTTGGAGAAAAAAAATGCCTCGGTAAGTGTGAGAATAAGCACTTTGGGATGCCTTAGCACCTACTCATGGAGGCACTCATCTAAAAGTACCAAAGTGTTAGCAGAAAGGAATTAATTCATAGCTGCTCATATAGCCAGGACCTACCAGAGCAGCCAGCTGAGCAGAAGTGCGTGGAGTACTAAGGTGTTAGGTGATTAAAATTGAGCTAGAACTCCAGAATAGAAGGGATAGTTTATCTGCTTACACCAGGCTTTTATGTCTTTGTAGTCCTGACTACAGTCTTATTTTGCTTTTCCCTTAAGGTCCACGGAGTTCTCCACAATGGTCTTTATGTGGGAAAAAATAATAGTGCAATGAACTTGAAATGATTTTGTGGCCTTCACAGAGGGACAGTCATGAGGGTGGTTGCCTGCCATCCCATTTATTTCTGCAAAATATTGGCTTTTCGTTAAAATTGTTATATTGCTAGCATTCAGAGTGGGCACAGATAATGTGAATTTTCAAGTGTGAACAAATGTTCATGAAATGGAGAAGTATCTTGTATCTGTAGTTGGCTAGACTGAAACGCTGGCTCTGGGCAGCATAACTTCCTCTTACCTAAGAAGCAGCCTAGAGTTCACTGCCATCAGTTAGCTCATTTTAAAGGCATTGCATGCAGTAAGGCAGGTGATGAATAATAGCTGAAACACATAGAAATCTCTAGACCTTGTAAAGATGCCAAAAAGCAAGTAGTTTGTGCTTGCTAGCGAACGAAATGTAAAGAGTTTTTAAAAACCCTCCCAAAACACGCTCCATAAATTTGTGGGCCTCAGATAGTTCCTAACACAATTGTAAGCATTTTAGTTCAGATCCGAGTTGTCCGAAAAACTTGGGATCCCTGCTTCTGCAGTTTTCTTCTCTGAATCAGAGAAAATTTTGCTTTCCTACACTCTGCTTCTTTCTCCCTTACCCAGTTAACACTTGGATAAACTTTGTTTTTTCTCTGTGGCTCTTCCCCCAGCAACTTTCCAATGCCACTGGGCCCTTTTCAGGACTGTCACCTCTCCAAGTCTGATAACTACAAAACAAGGAACTTGGCTTTAATGCCTATCCTTTAGGTTTTGTATGTAAGAAAGAAAATGCCACTGCTTCAGTCCCTCTCCTTTCAAGTGAACTATGCGGGATTGCTTTCTGATGGCTTTATTTTGTCCGGTGTCCTAAAGCACTCTGCTTAAGTAAGTATTAATGGAATCTGTTGCCTTAAATCCAGGTGATTTCATGTATCCAGAAGCATTCAATAATCCATAGAATTCATAACTTACATATTGTTAAGTTTTCTGAATTGTTGGATCTAGTGTGATGATAACTCATTGACTGCTGTCAACCATGAAATAATTATTCAGCTTTGTGTTTGGGTTTTGTTTTGTGGACAGTGGAATTTTGCAGGTCTTTGTAGGTACAGTTTCATTAGCACAAGTCTGAAGTAAAAGGCTTGACACGGGGGAAAAAAAAATTAAATTTGAAACTACCAAAGTCCAAAAATAGAACAATAACCCCAAATGAAGAATAAAAAATAATAGCTTTATTATTATTTATTACACCATTCGAAAGTGTAGTGCTTGCTTCAGAGCACAGTAATGTTTCTTGTAGTGTTCCCTGGGAGATCTTCAGTCCCAAAGTCACACAGTCCTTGTTATGTGTTATGTTGCTTTATTTTGATTTAGATTAGATAAAAAGTGCCTAGACACCAGCTCAGAGCACTCTGCCAGTTACTATAAACTATAAAATTCAAGTGCAGTGCAATCAGTTTAACTCTTCTACCAAGCAACACACAAAATCAGACATCAGTGGTCCCTAACATTAATCCACTTACTCCTTCTTCACAGGTGAGATGAAACACACTGTCCTTGCACTACCTTGGGGAATTCTAGGAAGGGAATCACGGTAGTGTGTCTTGCTGTTTACCTACCAGGCAGTAGCTCCCCAGAGGCATTTTGCCCTGTCTGTATATTCACATGTCCACTATGATAATAGAACTAAATCAAGTAGTATCTTGCCATCAGCCTTGCCAGCCCCAGATGTGCAAGAATTATGAGTTATGCAGTCTCTGAATATATGAAAAATATTCTTTATTTCTGAGTATTAAGATCAAACTCTGTTCACTTTTGTTTTTATACTTTTATTTCAAATGGGTCCTGCAATTGTCACATTATTATTTGCAGCAGAGAGTTGGGATATGCAGATATACCAAATACATTATGATACCCCTGAGAATAGTGAGCAATATTAGTAACTAAACATGACTTGTCCACCTGTATGAACCCTGAGGAGATAAATCCAGAAAATATCTTGGACTTAGTAACTTGTAACAAAACATAGATAATTTCTGTAGTAAATCAGTGCATTTGAACTAGTTGTACATTTCAAATTAAGAAGCCAGCTAGTTGTTTAATTCCTGACAGGATTTCCTTGCTCCTTTTACATACCTGCAGAAATATTTACTGCTGAGAGAACAGTAGTGGAGTTACTGGCATTTAAATCCAAGGCTGCATAAACACTGGGCTGGTCTCATTAGCTGCTGCAACTTCCAGTCTGAGGCAGTGAGGTGACATTTTCTTTCAGTCCCTTTCTCAGGCTATGCTGTTTCTTCTAAATACTGTGTAGAAACAGTTGAACTTTTCTGATCGATATACCTACAATTGTTCAGATGTACAAAATGGTATCTTTTTCTAAAAGATAAAAAAACCTTTTAATTTTGGCAAAGCAGCATTTATGACCTATTGATTTATGTCCGTAGAATAGCTAAAGATAAGTTTAATTTTTTTCCACATTTTGAAATTTTGATGAAGGTTGTTCTGAGATTTACCTCCATATCTTGCTACCTTTTCTGATAATTATTTGAAGGCAGCAGAATTCAGTGACAAGGATAGGAAGCGATGAGTAACATCTGTCTCAGCTGGATAAGCACCAAGTGAGGAGTTACGATTCCCAGTGAAGTCTTTGGCTAGATTTGCATTGTAATTGTGTATCTGATGATAACACAGGTTGTGTGGGTGAATTTTTATTGTGCTGTTTTTCTTTTTACCTTAGAGTGTCTACACAATACACTCTTGCTGTCCAGTAATCGGGATGCAACCAAGACGAGTCTTAGTTTTCCTAGCTTGAGTATCAGCAGCTGAGAAATCAGGCAACTTCAGTTCCATGCCTTCTCAGCTGGGTGGAGAAAGATAACTCAGAATTCTCTTGCATGTCTAATTGGAACATGGCTCTGTCCTTTATGCTGACATATTGTTGCATCCATTGTTTTCAGGCTTTTCAAATATCTCATTTAACTTTTAATAACTATTTGCTGGAGCATTCAAGTTTCAAGATATCAATGGCCAAACTCCAGAGTGTGTCTTGAGACATTTTTCACGCTCAGATTTTTCCATAACCTTTGCTAATGGTAAAAATAATAAATTACAAAATTTTTGTAGGAGATAGTCTGGAAGAAAATGCAAGATATTCTATCCAAATGATGATAAAAATCAAGATAATTATTTTTATACATAACAGGAGGTGTGTATACCTGTATAACTCAACAATGTAAATTGGAAATGAGGTTTTTATTTCTACAACTGTTTTTTTCATGAACTCAGTTTAGAGGACTGTTCATCATTCATGTAAATGTGAAGCAATGAAAAAGAACAAGCGATGAACAGGTCTTTGTAGCAGGGAGATAGTTTTGAGTCGATGGGTGAAAAATGTACTTGTTAGGGAGAACTTCTAAACAATAACTGCATGATTTCCCTTTTATAAATGACCCAGGCTGGTATTTGATAAAACCAAAGGGACTCTCTGCACTGGAAAAATCCTTAAATAGCAAACATGCCCCTGTACTTGGCACTGGTGAGGCCACACCTTGAATCCTGTGTTCAGTTCTGGACACTGAGGTGCTGGAGCATATCCAGAGAAGGGCTGTGAAGCTGGGGAAGGGTCTGGAGCACAAGTCCCATGAGGAGCGGCTGAGGGAACTGGGGGTTTTACCCTGGAGAAATGGAGGCTCAGGGGAGGCCTTATTGCTCTCTACAGCTGCCTGAAAGGAGTGTGGGGCCAGGTGAGGGTCATCCTCTTCTGACAGGCAACAAGTGACAGGATGAGATGAAGTGACTTCAAGTTGTGCCACAGGAGATTTCGTTGAATATTAGGAAAAATGACTTAATGGAAAAGGTGGTCAAGCCCTGGAATAGGCTGTTTGGGGAAATGGTAAAATCACAATCCCTTGAATGTTCAAAAAACCTGGATATGGACATGGTTTAATGGTGAACATGTCGGTGCTGGGTTAACAGTTGGACTGAATGACCTTAGAGGTTTTTTCCAACCTTAAAATTCTATAATTCTGTGATTTAATACATGCAAGTAGAAAGCTATATCAGAGAAATACTTTAATATAAGATACTCACATATCATCACTGCAAAGGAATTTCTTGCTATATATGACACTGTGGATAACTCTCACTGTCTTTTGCTTTGCTTCAATTTGATTTTGTTTGAACATTTTTGAGCAGTAGTTTAGGGTGAAGGGGTTTTACCGGCTTTTGAGCATTTGTAGTCTGGGTGTATATAGTTATACCTTTATTAAAATTAGGTGAAAATGTGTCTCCTTTGAAAACACATCTGCTGCATCCCTATTTGCTCCTTTGAAATTTGGTAGCAATAATGTACTGAGAAGTGATGGTAGAATGTGTTGCTTTGGTTATGGACCCTGGTTTCACGTAACTTCCCTGGTTTATGCTTTAGCTCGGTTTTGATGCTTACTTGAACGAAGAAAATACCAATTTCGTCTTTCTGGATTGCAACTTTTTAGTTGAAGGTGTTGAATTGAACCTTTTTACTTTTTTCAAAATTCCCCTGAGTCTATTCAAGCCAAAATACTTTCCAGAATTTGACCCACATGTGTATTGAACATTTCTTTCCTGAACCTCTTATTTCTCAGCAAGCACGTAATACTGTGTTGCTGAATAAAACCCATCTGTTCCTCACATGTGAATCAGCTGGGGCTACTGTTTGGCACAAAATGGTTGCCAAAACACTGTCATTTGACTGTGGAGGAAGTGGGAATAGGAAAATTATTTCATCTTGCATGCATTTCTAAAATATATTTAACTGTATTAATTGTCATTGAATTAAATCCTCATGTTCTTGACTGTCTTCCCAGACTAGAGACTGGCAGGCAGCCCTATGAGAACAAAGAAACACATGCTTATCTTTTAGTGTGGTTTTAAAATTAGTAGGACCTGTAGCTCGTGGAACTTCAGCATTTGTCCAAGTTTCCCATGCACTTAGGCATGGCCTGGGAGTGCCAAGTCTGCATAAAACGTGGCTGTATTTGCAACGCATCCCTACCTCACAACACCGACGTTCAAGGGAAATGAGGCTTCGAATATATTCTGACAGGAGCGCTCTGTTTCCTTGTCGTGCAGATGGGAAGCCGGTGTCGCTGTCCCCACTGGAGTCCCAGCCCCACAGCCCTCGGTACACGGCGTCGAGCCAGCGGGAGCGCGAGAGCCTGGAAGTGCGCATGCGGGAGGTGGAGGAGGAGAACCGCGTGCTGCGCAAGCAGCTCAGCCTGGCGCAGAGCCGAGGCCCCGCGCACCACCGCGGCAACCACTCCAAAACCTACTCCATGGAAGAGGGCACGGGTGACAGCGAGAGCCTGCGGGCTGGCATCGTGGCGGGGAACAGCTCCGAGTGCGGCCAGCAGCCAGCGGTGGAAAAGTGTGAGGTAAAGAAACAAAAGGAACCTGCCAGAAACAAAGCTTGGTAGATTTGATCCCGTAAGGACATTGCACATCCCTGTCTCCTTCGCCCTGAAACCTTTTTCTCCAAAACCAGCCTCTTACAGGTCTACTGCATGCAACATTTCAGATAATTTTTTATTATTCTTTTTAAAAAACCTTTAACACATTTAATCCTCAGAATATCTTCTGAGTTACTGTTTCATCGCAGCTTTTTGTCTTTTTCATTCTTGTATCCCCAAACCTGATAAAAAAATCAAAGCCTTGTTTCTGGCTGACTTCACTACAGCTCTGCTGATAAAGACCTGTGGCAAACTGACCTCGTGTGTTATAAATAATAATGTCTCCAGAGTGCTTAGAAAAGCCTTATTTCTTTGTTTCTGTGCCTATATTGGAACAGTTCAGGGTTTATGATTAATTAAATTGTGGCTCATGGAGCCAGCCTGTGCCTTTGACTCACTTTCAGGAGTGTATCTGGATGGTGCTGTGGGAGCAGGTGCTTTGTGTGAGCCGTGCACAAGCGGTGTGCTTGGCTGCAGGGAACGGGAGATCTGCTTCTAAGTTTTGGTGTGGTTGGTTTGGTTTTCCCCATTTTATGTCAGTACTTTTGTGGATGTCATCCAGATACTGTCAGATGTCTGAATGATGACAGGTCCAAATATGGATAGATCCAAAACAGAAAGTCTTGCTTAAAGGCCTTGTGCCAATCCCAGCTGATAAAGTTGTCAAAAATAACTTCCTTCATTTATTTCTACGAAGAGGGTAATACCCTATCACCTTTTATCTTGCTTTCTGCCACTTGGAAGATAAAAGTTGAAAGAAAATTAGTGGGAGAGGAAAAAGAAATCCTAATTATCTGTTCAGATAAATTCTCTTCAATGGGAAAATATCAAATACAGTTTGAAAATGAATTACTGCTTTCCAGTTGGATATCTTTGTCCATCAGTGTAGAGAAAAGGAAGCAACATTATCGTAAGGAGAGAGAAAAGGAGGTTTTTGTTTTTCATTTTCTCTCCTCCAGATAATGAGGGTCTGATTTTCCTCACTGTGAGATTTTTGGCATTTCTTTTAATCAGACCATCAATCAGCAAACCTCACTCTTCCCTTATTATTATATCAAGGAGTGATGAGCTGAATCTCAGTTCTTGGTTGTTCAATGTACCAGCCAATCTGGGACACAAAAATAGTAGCTTGAAGTAGGGATAGTTTAAGTGGCCTTACAGTTTATAATGTGTTTTGCCAATGAGTTTACTTGCACAGTGGGGTTTAGCACTCTGCTGGAGGCAATGCTTATATAAAATACTAAATCTCACATTATTTGTCATCCCCCTATCTCTCCGCACACTATTTTGATCTCAAAATAACTGCTTACTCTTTTCTTAAGGAATTCACTCAGTAATTCAGTTACAGCAATGGAAGTTAAAATTAAACTTCCCTATTGTCAGATTTGCCAAGGGTCTCATTGTTTATCCTATTAGTGTAGATTCTGGTCCTGTGTTTGTGTGAGGGGCATCTTGACGCCATTCACTCGGTGGTTTTTTCCAGCATTTCAGATGTGTAAACAAATTTTTTTTTTGCTTTTGACCCTGGGATAAATCACAGCAAGAGTCAACAAATTAGATAGTGAAAAACAAGGGTTCTTAAGAAGAAGACTGTGGCTCTAGGGGAGACTAAGAGTGCTAGGAGTAGGTTGTTCATTTCACTGAGTCTGTTCTTAGAGATTTACTGATGATAACATTTCAGAATCTAATTTGGGATGGTCTTTAATGGTGATTAAAACGTTTGAAAATGCAGTTACAATGAATGAACATTAAATCTTTGATAAAGCATAATCTATGTGATAATAATTGTGATCTATATCAAAAAGCTGTGGGTTTGTTGCATTCCAGCCACAGCTTCCTACTCTGTTGCATCGCAGGAGCACTCTTCTGATATTGTAAAATGGACCAGCATTATACTGCAAGAAAAAATCAGACACCCAAGACAAGGGGCTTCTCCCTGGAGGGAGCAGATGCCTGTCATGACTTTCCAGTAGTAGACAATTTTAACGCAAACCTTGGAAATAAAAGTAAGCATAGTCAGATGTCACCACTAACTACAGGCTTCAGAAGGAGAGCATAATGCCAGTGAAAACTAACAAATTTGTATGCCTCTTTCTTACAGTGTTATTCCAGTGTCTTTCCAGCTTGTGCCGCCATAAACTGAGCATTTACTTGAATTAAGTGTGCATTTATAAATATTTTTGAAAGAGATTATACATTAGGAAATGGATAATTAGTAGTGTAGCATTTAGTGGCTTAGCAAAATACTTAACATTTGAAGCATTTTTAGAGGCATATTTGTATTGTTACTGTTCTCAACAGTGTTGTTCAGTAGGGTTAAGTGTGTAGTGCTCCACAGCCATCAAGAACAGGCCCTCACCAACTTCAGCAGTGTAACACATGTAAAGCAGATGTTATCTGCCACTGGAAAAAAAAAAACAACCTGGAAACAAACAAGCATTTTGTTACGTACTTGTAGTATCTCTTGATCACATTCAACAATTATTTGTGAAGGATTAAATACCTACAGTGGAAAGCCTACCGGAAAATTATTGAAGTGTGAAATGTCTTACCAAAGATTATTTTTAACTATAAGGACTAATATGAGTTTTTAAAACTCATTATTTCATCATTCCAAAAAGCAGCCCAAGGAGGAAAAATTATTACATATGCTCATCTAGGCACTGTTTACTCCTCATCGGTATGGGATCTAATGCCCAGTTCTTTGTGTGGTTTTGGATATTTTCTTCACATTAATATCACCCCAGAAGGTGAAATACTGCTTTTAGAAACAGTTTTTCCTGGTCTGTAGTGGCTGAAGTAAGGGTTTCTGAACTGTGTTAGCATGCACCTTGGTATGATTTAAACTCCCTTTCCTAAAGAAGCTTAGCTTCCCTAAGTGCCTTGAAGCACCTAGACCTGAATGATTCCTAAACTATTTACAATTAAAAATAGTTCAGTTGGTGTCCCTGATCCTCAGCCTGTAGGGAGAATGTTGTGATGAACTTCCACAGTGTTTTGATTACCTGTTCATAGATCTGTGTATAAACAGAGGAAGAATTCTTTGACTCTGGAAGCAGGTGTATCGTCATTTCATTTGTTGCTGCAATGAGTTACGGTATCTAAAAGCATCTCCAGTGAATGACCTGAGTCCAGACTCTTGCAGCAAGTGGTGAACATGTCCATCACTCAGTTTAAAGAGAGCACTGTAGGAGGATGGACATTTTGAATGTGCTCAGTTTGGTCCTGCAGTGACTTCTGAATATGCATGCTAGAGTGCGACTAGAATTATCTAAAAGTATCATGAAATGCTAGCAGTAAAGGGGCAAGCGTAGCGTGCAGAGCCTTGGCGTGAGAAGTGTGGTGGGACATGATGAGCCAAACTGGCAGGCTGACACTTGTTGTGAAAGTTGGAGCATTCTTTGGTTTTGTGGCTGCAGTCGTTGAGTCTGGAGGTTGTGTGAATCCCAGTGGCCCACAGTGGTGGGAGGGGGGATACAGTCTTCCAGCCATCTGCAGATGGAAAAAAAGGAGTTTGAGAGAGGTGACAGTTTTCAAAATCTGAGAGGTGATGCTTTCAGTAGTACACTCAGGAGGGTGCAAGTTCTATCAAGTGCTTCTTCCAGCCGTTATTGCCCTGTCTTGCCAGAGTCTGGGTACAGCCAGCTGCTCTCAATCCAAACATGCATTTGGAACAAGCGTGGAGAAAACGGGAAATAATATTTTTCCCCTTAGGATGCAAACATCTGCAGACAGTTCAGGTTGATTACTTCATTTTGGCTTATCTGTTTTTTCACTGACTTTGTTTAACAGTTAAACAATGAGAGAGAGGAAAGTGAATCAGAGAAAGGAGAGGAATAGACTGAGTCTTGCAGCATGCTGCAGCCAAAAACTTGGAAAGAAAAGGTCTAGATTTCTCTTCTCTTTGAGGATTATTGCTCTTTTGTATAACTGATTGCAGGCAGAAATAGAAGTGATATGTAATATCAAACACCACAGGGAGGCTGAGCAGAAGGTACATTGATGCCTGTGTCTCTGAGCTGGAAAAGGACATTCAGAAGAGTAGCAAGTCCTGCTCTCACTGTGTCCTGGCTGAAGCAGCATCCAAGGCAACAGCAACTACTAGAAGACAACAAGGAATGCATGTTTTCAATTCTGAAACAAACTGATTTAATAAAAGGAGAACAGATGTGGGCAAGCACTTGACAGAATAAACTCTGATTTGGAGGGCAGTTGTAAGGTAGAGAGAGTGGCTTTGAGGAGAGCTTTTCTGGCAAGTGTAGGTAGTATAAAACAATGTTGACAGTGTATGACAGTGATATTCTGGGAAAAACCCTAAACTGTTTGTCTCTGATCTAGTGCCTTCAGGTGAAATGTTTAAAGCAAGGGTGAAACTGTTCTCAGTTAATTTGATTTTAATTGGCACTGAGGAGAACGATCATAGGTCTTCCAAAAGCCTGCCAAGGACCGGGTGACAGTCAGAGAGGAGGCAGTACGTGCAGGATCAGGAATTGCTGCACACACAGCAACCCATGCCGATGAGTACAGTACGAACTCCTGCTGCAATAAAAGTCGTTAATAAGCAGCCTCCGTTCTCCCCTCTTATCACAAGAGAGAAACACAATCAATTTTTGCTAAGTGTTGAGCTCAGCTCCCATTGACTTTAACATAAATTTCAAGTGCTAATACCTCACAGAGCTGTTGCCAAAATGCACTGCAATATCTTTTCTTTCTCACACCTCTCTGGACAGATAGCTTTCTTATTAATTCAAGTCCTCTTAAAACATCAGATCTTAAATATGCCTGAGCTTGTGAAGCACGCTTGGGCTGGAGGCAGCTGTGATGTTCATGTGGATGTTCTACAGTGGCACAGCCACTTGGCAGTTTTATGATTCAAACTGTGCCCTGTACCAGGCAATCTTAATGGATGGGGCTGTGGACTCTTCAGATGTGCCCAGCACATGCCACTTCTTGTGCAAGTGTGCTTCTGTTACGAGCCAGGCTTTGGGAATCTATGACTATGTGAGGAGGCAGAATTCCTCATTTGTTCTCAGCATAGTGGGCATTCTGTGGAAAATGAGAGCTGTGTGTGTGAGAAACCAGCTAACCAAGCTTCAAATGGAAGCCAAATGAGGCTTCCCTGCAGTTTCACAGCTGTGTCCCCAATGGCAGCTTTGTGCTGACAGCATGGTGAACTCTGCTTCATTTCTGTGACCACTAAGAACAGAAGATTACAGAACCTGGAGTCAGAACTTGCTAGGATTATTTTTTTTGTCCCTAGGGAATAGAAATGGCTAATTTTAAAAGCAGAGCAGAGTAACGTAATAGCATTTTTCAGATTAGTACTTACTGCCTAAATAATGACTCGTAGCGCCTTTTCAATTTTCCCTTTCCTCCTGAAGAGATGAGGAAATCTCTGACTCATGTTAAAAGAGAGGTAAAAAGGCACAGAATAAGTGATAATTTACCAGTGTCATGAGGTTGAGAGAATGTGTTTGTGGGGGTTGTGTTTAACTTCACATTAACCCTGCCCAGTACAGCCCATACTGGTGGTCACAGGCAGGGAGGTGGCCACTTGCCTTGGTCACAGGCAGGGAGGTGGCCTCCTATCCTTGCCTTGCCATCACATCACTGAATGCATCCAGCCCTGGCAAAACAATTGTGGCAGACGTGTTCATCCATGAGAGCCTGCTCACCCTCTCCGTAGTGGCTGTGCATAAGACAGAAATAATACAAAATTTCTGAGATCATGTCCGCTTTTAATTATCAGACATAATGTTAAACTTCAGTTCAGAAGATGAAAAATGTCTGCATGTTTGCATACTCAGAATTTTGTGTACTACCTACTTGGGGAGGGTGCGTGTACATACATGCACACGTATGTCTTAGCTAATAAATGCAATTCTGTTCAAACATCTGATGTAACGTGGGGGTAGTAATGACTTTGGAATGATGATGGTGATATAACTCAATTAAGATGTTTTTAACAAACTGCCTCAAGTGGGCTGCAAACAGCTGCAAAACACCCACTCAAATCTCTTAACAATTGCAGCACTAAACAACACCGGTGTCATGTGTGTGCTCTCCTTAACGAGTGACAAACATAGGAGCAGGCTTTAATTTTTGTTCTTTTTGTTCCTTTCCTCCCACAGACCATCCACGTTGCCATTGTCTGCGCAGGGTACAATGCCAGTCGGGATGTTGTCACACTTGTCAAGTCTGTGTTATTTCACAGGTAAAGGTATCTTTCTTTTCTTGTATATCTGATTATGACAAAGTGAGCTTTTTCCAGGTTTACTCTCTTACTTCAGATGAACGTCAGATTCCCTTCCCTGGTTCCTTTTTCTTTTTAAGGAATGAAGCATTTAATTTATGAACATCACAAATAGATTCACCTGTGTGAAGATTTCTACAGTGAATTAGAGTGATCAGAGATCCACCTGCTACCCCTGTTGCATTGTGGGAATAGGGACAGTATCTGTCTTCACTGTAAAGCATCTGCACACTCCTGAATGCTGTAAAATATTGATAATAACAGCATTGTATTCATTTATCCTATTTCTGGTATCAGTTTATGGCACAGGTGTAGATGATAAGTTCACACTGGTTGCTTGAATATCCCAGCTTCCAATTTTGTCATTTGTTTTTGAAGTAAACCTGCTGTTATAGTCAGTATATACAATTTCATTAAATTCAGATGGTTTATTGTGGCTTTGGAATGGCTGCTTACAGCCCCTCAGAAGGTTTTGCAACCTGGTTTTAGCATAGCTAACTCCCAAAGTTGAGGGGCATAAATGTACAATGAAAACAAAGTAACCAATTCCCGAAATAGACAGCAGCTCCAGAAAGAGAGAATTCACATTAAACTATGTGTGGGCGTATGTGTATATCCCTTGTCCGGTTTAGAAATGTCTCTCGGAGATGCTTTCCAATAATGTTGCAGAAAGTGGATTAAAATTAGAGAAGTGATGAGGCTGTTTGACTCAAAGAGGACAAGTAGACTAATAAAATATGCTTACAGTACAAACAATTTGCTAAGGAGGTAGTTTCAATATGCTGCTTTATTTGAAAGACAGTTTTGTGCAAGGGCGAATGACTCTTGTTCATGTCATGTGGTAATATCTTCTTGCATCTAGCATGATTGGGGCATTCCAGTCCCACACTTTGATCCTTGTGTTTGCCTTCAGTCTCCTGCTGGCAGCCTTCATAGTCACTCCCTGACAATGGTTTTAGTACACCATTTTATCATTTTTGGTAAGCTTCATAAAATAATGGAAATACTCACCTTGTCCAATATGAAAAAAGACTCAGTAAGTACTGTTTAATCAAAATATGAGAGCAACTTCTATTATCAATGCACAGTCTTTGCAAGTCTTTTCAGAAGTAGCATGTTCATGTTAGATGAGGGGTAGGACCAGAAGAATAATGCTAAAATAAACATAACAAAAGCAAAAAAAACCAGTAAAAATCCATGTCATTCTCTGTGCAGAATTTTTCTGAATGTTAAAATTCTGTTATATGTAAAACTATATCTATTTCTGATTAGAAGTTTGAATTATTCAGTGTAGACTGGCTTTATCTTGCAAGGATGTGAGGAGGTTTTCTCTATTTTAATTGTTGTTTCTAAGGCATTTCATGGAAAATTGCATTTTTGTGGTGACACAAGTTATCCTAGTGGTTAGCTTCTCCCTGTTTTTCTATCCTAGTACTTGCATCCATTTTGAGAAGACTTTAATCTCTCTGTTTCCGAATGTTCTGCAAATAATAGGAATCTCACAGCTCAAAGGTTTAAACAGCCTCTCTCTTTGTTCCTTAAAGGAAATGTCCCTGTTTTGCATAAGCCACTCATCTGAGCAATTAGCAAATTTATAAACAATTCTGCCACATAATTAAATTATTAAATAATAATTAATTAAAATATTAAACCAAAATGAAGGTAATTAATACTGGTGTTTCTAAGTCTGATGGATTCTGCCTCTGTCAAGAATGTATTTGTTGTCTGGCCTGCACCTACTGTTCATCTCGAAGGATTTGTCGAGTTCAGCAGAGGTGGTCAAGATAAAGTCCAGTACAGCTAATGAAACATTAGTACATTCAAGATAACCTATCTCCCTTGTTTGCTCAGAACATACTTAAAGACAAATCTAAGTCCATTCCTGCCTGGAACTAGCTTTTCTCACTAGGCATTAAATTGTTGGCTACAAAAAGAAGATACTCTCAAAAAAAAGAGCTTCTTACAGACATTTCTTTCTTATCTTCTAGAAAACACAGGCTTCTTAAGCATCAGTTGATGCTATGGCTACATGGCCATGCTTCAGTAGCACTTCTTTCTTGGATCTTTCTCTTCGGAATGGCAGTTGTGTAGAAGGATGCAGAATAAACAAAAAGAAACAATGAACTCAGCTGAATATTGATTTAGAACTAAGTTTCCTTGCATTGGTTGCCGTGTGCAAACAATGTTGTCTTGGAGATTAGTATGCACTTCAGAAATGGTGATGATTGGAAAGAAGCCTTCTTTTAGTTGCTAGGATCTATTTAATTGTAGGAATGAAGGATGGAGACAGGTCATGATACTGCATTAGGAGGATTGAGTTAGGAGAGTTGGAAGTGGTTGGTTCAGGTAGTGAATGCTTCATGATGTCAGCATCAAGTTTACCTCTGACTTGAGGGTCATCACTGAAAACAGGCATGGAGATGTCTCTTCTTCTAACCTATAATATGCACCAGGGAGTGCATCCTAGCCGGCATTGTCCAGTAAGCCAAGCAGAACAGACATTTGAAAAGACTGTATGCTTCCAGTGCAGAAGTTTGCTTAACAAGAAGTTTGCTATCCTAATCTCTAAGTTAGGCTACTGATCCTTCCTTTGTAGGATCACCACATTCAATCTCAAATATAGTTTTGCAAGTACAGAAAAAATATGCTGCCAAACATATTGTCATAGAGATTTTGTTTTTCCTTCAGCACACCCTAAATCCAATTTACTGATTAAACAACTGAGCCCTCAAAGCATCCAGGCTTAATGTCCTCACCTGTCCTCCTGCACTTCACTTGGTGTTTGTTTTAAGACACTGATTTCAATGAACCTATCTGGAATTCGTGGATATGTCATGTCCTTCTTTTAGCATTTCTGTATAGGTTAGTAATTGAGGCATGTTTTAGCATGCATTTTGATACAAAACTACATACCTAAATTCCCTATTCGTGTAGGAAATCCCTACTTCTCTAATAGAAAAGCTCTGAGAAAAGGAGGCCATGCCAGTCTAATCCCAGGGAGCATTAACATATTTGTTATACCCCCAACTTTGAGCTAGAGTGCTATATAGAGACACAAAACAGCAGGAGTGCTGGGTCATTAAGGATAAAAGCTACAGGATTTTCTATAGATGGGGTGTGCTGTCTCTTCTCTCTTGCATGAATGTACAGCAAATCCTGCATATTGAACATTTCAGCTCTCCACAGGCCGAAAACATCAAGTTTCAGGTTCAAGTCGTACCATATATATTATGAGACTTAGGCAAGCTACTTGAGCAGACCACTTGAGAAACGATATCTATCTTCAGGTTCCAGAGAGTGGGAAAAGGGGAGGAAAGGGGTAGTGTGATCGATTCCGTGTAAGAACACCATAGTTCAGAAATGTGTTTCATTCCCAGTGATAAAGGAGCTTGATTCCAGTTTTGTCTTTGAAAAACGTATGCTCCAGCCACAAAATCCAGCAGCTTTTAACACCCAGTTTGACATAACTGACAGTCTGTTCTCAGGAGGAGACTCAGCAGAGCTGGGATAGTGCAGGGTTTGCAGTCTGATAAATATGCATTGGCAGTGCTGCACAGAGGGAGGCTTGTAGAATGAATACTCAGTCCTACTCTGCAACTTTCCTGCTTTCCTTTCTTGCACATCCAGTTCCCAATTATGACAGATATTATAAAGCCATTGCAGGGCTAAAAAAAATTATCACTGAGCTGGTTTAACACAAGCCAATCTCATATCACTGTGTCCTAAGAGCAGCCTAACTTCAGTTTTTCCAAACCAAAAGACCAAACACTAAAAATTAATTATACTGGGCCAAATAGGCAGAATGAAGTGCAAATGCTTTTGGAAATAGTGCTTGTAGTAATATGCTAAAAAGCACCTGCTTTTCTTTTTCAAAATTGAAGCAGTTTCCTGTGACTGATAACTTCACTTGAATCTTTTCCTACTATTGGTCCAAGTTACATGGGTGATTTTCAATGTTTTACTCCATTTCTGAAAATTGTAAACCTTAGATTTCCCCTGAAACAACCCACAATTATAGTTTCATATTGAAAAGATAATTTCTCTCTCTGCTCAGGTAAGTCTTGAGTAAGAGCTAAAATGGTTTTTAATGTACTCTTCTCTTTTCCAAAGACATGCTAAACACTATGTTTCATTTGGAAACAAAGAAAAAACCAAAATTACACAGTTACAGCATATTTCTGGCAGTTAGGTCAGCCTGACAATCTGTAAAAAACTAACTTCTCTTCTGTGCCAGCAGATACTGGGTTGTTTTTTTGTGCCCTTTTTTTTTCCCCCTGCTATGTCAGTCCCTCTTCTTCAGAGGAGTCATTGCATTTACTTCTTCAGCTGTACTCTGCATCTATGCTACAGCAATAGTGGCATCGTAAAGTGGGGAGCTTGTAAGGAATGTAAAAAAAACCAGACAACCAGACAAATGCTTTTTATTATGAAGTTGCCTCTGCTTTAAAGAAGGCTGCTTGTAACCTCAAAGTTAAGCATATGTCTGAGCATTTTTAAGAACAGGATATGAAGCTGTGCTACAGAATGCTGTATGAATAATGAACTCTTTTTTTTTTTTCTTTCTTAGAACAAGTAGAATAAGGCAAAAGAAATTAAAATCTAAATTAAATTAAAAGGATGACATGTAATTTCCAAGTAAGAGTCACAAGTCAACACTGGCTGGTAATTAAAGCTTATATAATCTAATGGCTATATTCCATGGAGACCACTTTGCCTTAATGGAGTTAATTTGAGAATTCAAAACCACTGTCAGTGTTCCCAACTTTTCTAACATGTCAGTCTATTTTGTGGGAGATTATTCTGGCAGAAACTATAAAGCATGACGTGATTTGTCCGATCCATATAAATGTATCGATAGTACACACTTCTTTTTGTTTTCTCTAACAATAGAGGCATAATGGAGAAAACAATGTTTAAAAAAAAATCTGCCCATGATATCTCTTAGTACTTCCCAAAGAACTTCTCTAAGTTAACGCAAAGCAAGAAGATACATGCGTGATGCAGCATGTATTTAAGATCTCTCCAATAGTTAGAGGAGTATTATCATCAATACTGGGTGTGAAGGGGTATAAAAAAACCTTGAAGATTTTCACATTAAATTTTTTCACATATGAGAGAAGGATTGTCATATGGGCATTAGGAAAAAAAGTTTGCCAAACTGCCTTTTATAATTCCTGTTTGAAGTTCTTGTAACCATTTGTTACAGATATAAAAGGTATTACCTTGTTGTGCTTCCCTTAATAAAGTATAGGTTTTGGAAATAAACCCCTGGGCTACTGACCTTTTTATATTCTTAGAAAATAAAATTCCTCTGTTGCAGACAGAGAACTGTGTAACCAAGCAGCCAAGCAGCTGCCTTTTGAATTACTAACAATCGAGCTATGGAATACTACGGAAGGGAAGAGTGAGTCTTGGTTCACTACTCCCTTTTCAATTGTGGATTTTTGTATTTAACTCTGTGGTGGTGCCTATTCGAAAAGAAGGGGTCACAGATGCTTGAGCAAGCAGATCATAAATCTGATGAAGAATAAGAAGTTTTGAAATGCAAGAATAAGACATCATGATAAGAAAAAATGTAGAGAAATGGGTACCTTGGAATAGACTTCTAAAGTCATGGCCTGACTTTTAAAATTATTGACTTCTTTTCATTCTACTAACTTTATAGGACCTCAGCAATTCTGAAAATGAGGGCATTCATCCAAACTCCTATATTTAGGTCTAAGAGGCTATATTTAAGCATCCACGCTTGAAAATCTTGGCTAGAATCTCCCTTTGTTCACTTTTGAGGAAAGTAATTTAGGAAAATAAATGTGTGCTCTTTACATATGGTTTACTTTGTCAGATAGTGTTCTGATCTTAAGATAAGTGGCAATAAGTTAGTATATGAAGATTCGCAGTTTTCTGAATAGAGTACTTAAAACCTTAAGTTTCCACTTGAGGGGAAATAGCCATATTTTGAAACTACATTTTACCACATTAAGACATTAGTCCACCAGCATTTTCCATGTAGCAGAAACTGAAAAGTTGTAGTTGGTAGGAATTCAAATGTTCAAAATCATTGAAGTAAATAAGATTAGGTATTTCTGAGAAAGACTTGTGAGAAATTCTATGGCTGTTTCAATACCTGCTTCTGTAGTGAGGAATCTGGAAAACTGGGGCTCAGGGTTCTGAAACCTGGGACATTAGAAATCTCCAAACAGACTAATTCACATGAATACTGGGAGTTTTCCAAAACCTGTTAGTTTTTGGGAGAAGTTTATCACAATTGCCATGTATTGACCTGTGTTATTCTATAGTTGCATATACTGTCACCATTACAGTTAGGGATTTCTATCAGTGAAAGATACAACCAGCCTCTGCTATGTCTGATTTTTTACTTCTCTTGATGTGCCCAGTGGAAAATGAGCAAAATGTCCAGGTTTAATGAAATTCAGCTTTCAGTGGAATCCTTCACAATACCCTGATTGTCACTCCTGATTCTTAGAGCCAGTGATTCAATCATGTCAGATAATTATGGCATCCCTTTCACATATCTCTTGAGAAAGATTTCTTGTCTTGCATAATCTCTTCTGTATCTTTTATGATGAATGTTGGTTGATCTTTAAGCTTCTAAACTTGTTTCATAAACACTGAAGCAATCCATATCTTCTAAGCTTCGCATATTGCAGACAGCAGAAGAGGTGAAAGATGTCATCTGTGCATCTGTGTGTATGCTAGTACGGTTACCTTCAGAAGGTCTTCCAGCTTTGAGTCTGTGCACAGTTGGCTTCTAGCACCGTGCTAAACCTCACATTTCACAGAACTGAAATCTCGTCTGGAGTAAAATTTTCTGTGGCTGATGCACATTTAGTTGTAGGTGTCATCAGGTCACTATACTGTTTTGGAGATATATTTTTGTAAGTGATAATCTTCTGCTTTGCCTCTGACACACACTTTCCTTCCAGCTGAATCTTTACCATGAGGCTAACAACTTGAAAGAGATTTCTGTGTGGGAGTACAGCTATCCTTTTTTCTTTCTCCCAGTAGGAGATGAACTAAAGTAAATGTCACTCACTTGTTCCCATTTAAGTTTCATACACTCTGGGTCATTCAGATAAGTATAAACTGCTACTGAACATCTGAGTGTCTTTGTGTCAGATTTTTTCTTTTCAACTAGTGTGTTTCATCTTGAAATATTTTATATCAATTCCATTTAACTAAATGATCATTTCAAAGAAGACGGAGCTTTCTTTTTTTTAACTGTTCTATTACTCTTCTTATTCTACTTTAGAATATAAGATAAATAACCCTGGAATTAAAAAAGGAAGGAAATTACTGTAGGACGCCAACTGGGAAATAGTCCTACCAGAATCCAGGCTCAGCCCCTGCTTAGCAGAGGGACCTGTGTGGGATGTGTGTGTTGACATTAAACATCTATTTGTCTTGAGATACTGCTTTGCCTGCACCCAAAGCCACTGGTGGTGTACTTTGTTTCTCTTGGCCTTGTCTCTGCTAATGAGATGTATTTCCTGATCACTGCTATTTCCTGATTTTTTCTTGGCAAGGTGCCTGGTTACTGCGGAATCTGCATGAGCCAGGATGTCCTCTTCTACTCTCCTGCTGGGCTGGTGAAGCAGATGTAATTGCTGTGCTCCCTTTAGCTTGGTAATGGGACACTCAGCAGCTGGCAGCTTACGCCTTTCCCTCTCCCCTCCTCCCTCCAGGGCAAGCTGGAGATTGAAAGACCTTTGTTTTTTGAAAAGCACGTTGTGGCTTAGTGTTTTGGATATTGTTAGATGCAGATCAGCTGTGGGTTTATTCTGCCATTATGATTATCTCATATACAAGGCCTCTCTCTGGCCCTTTCCTGCTTTTCCTGTAAGCATATAATGTGATCCACAGTGTCTTTGAAGGCAATGCAGCAGCTTCACTGGCAACCCCGGGTGCTGGGTTGGACCTTAGGTGCAGTATTTCTGACACTGCAAAATCCAGCCATACATTGCTTCTCACAACAATCTCCCCTTTCTGCTGAGGGGTCTGTTACACTACTGGGAACCATTATATGTATTTTTACATTTTCCCGTGGACTTTGTTCAGTGGGAAGCAGTATTACTCAGCAAAGCAAGAAGAGAAACATTAAAGAGGAAGGCATACATTGTTCATTAACGTAGAAAGTGGAGAATAAAAACCCTTTGTTTTTTGAGTTTAGCCCAAAAATGTAATGGAAGTATATTGGCCTGAACTAAGTTTTCCTCACTTCTCATTCACACCGAAGAATGTAGTAGCATCAGTCATCTTCCGCTTTAATCAACATCTGAAACTAAATACTTCTCTTGTTAGATGAAAAATACCAATTAACAAGTACAGCCATTTAGCTTTATAAATTCCATAGAAATGAGAATCCGCTATTCTGCCCTAGGGATCAAAGAGAGGTTGAGCCAATGCTAGTCTAAACCATTTGTCTTCCTAGTGGCTTTTGCAAAGTCTGTCCTTCTTTGCTGACAGGGAAGGTTGCTGAGCTAGGGGTAAACATGAAAGACTACAATTTTTGACTGACTTCCACTGGCAGGTTTTTGTACTCCTATCACAGAAGTTAAGATCATATCTGGTTGCTTACTGTCCCTCAAAAAGGAAGGGAGGTTAAGGGAATTAAACAAGGTATGTAAACTTGTGTCCAAGTTCACAGTAATATAGAAAAATCATGCAGTTTGTCAGAGCTTGCCACTTTTGCTGATACTGGCTTTACCCATCTTGTTTGAAGCTTTTCAATTAGCCTAAGTCCTGGAACTATAGAGGTGAACCCAGATCTGGTGTTTTGAAGTAAAATGTTTCCTTTCTTCCTGCCTTTCTGTAACCATTCCTCCTCTTAGGAAAAAGGATGTGGCAAGATTTGCTATCTCCGTTCTATTCACTATGCCAGTGAATAGCTAGAAGGCACTCACCTGAAACATCTAATTTTGAGCTCCTGTGGGACAGCTGTTGATTCCCTAAGTTTGCTTTGTAGAAGAGTTCTATGTAAATTCAAGGGTCCCAGAATTTAACCTCATTCAAAGAGAACTATGGAAGGTTATTTTTTAACCTTCCCTTGCACCCTCATTTCTCCACGGACACTGTTCTTACCACAAAGATAAATTACCAGGTTCACCTAGAAACTGAAAGCAATCACTTCCAGAGCTCAAGTCCCCAAAGGGAGATTAACTTGGCCTTTTTTTAAGGAGCTCTTTTTAAGAGCAAGGGACAAGACTCTTAGCTGTTATAAATCATCACATTCCACTGAAGTCAAAGGATCTGTATGTTTATAACCACCCAGAAACTGATTGAATATTTCTGTTATTGTCATGTGTATTCAAATTATGTCTCATCATTTTGGCTACAGAGCAAGACTCCACCAGACATGCTGCACACTCAAAACTTGGCACCTTAGATAAAGCTTTGTAAATTCTGATGTTGTCCTTTAAGAGCAGGAATTAGAAACCTTTGAACTAATGCGTTTCTCTCCCTTCTCACATCAGGCGAAACCCGCTCCACTTCCACCTCATCGCAGATGCAATTGCCAAACAGATCCTGGCAACTCTGTTCCAGACATGGATGGTCCCTGCTGTGCGCATAGACTTCTATGATGCAGATGAGCTCAAGGTAAAGACACACAAACACAGGTGTCAGTCATATACTTCTGACTTGATGTCATGCTTTGTTGCTCATCTCCCTTGGCTGGTGACTTGCAGGGGAACTACTGCCTAAAATACTCTCCCTGATGACAATTAATTCTAACTGACATGACTGTAGCCCCAATTGCACTTAGCTAGAAGATGCTAAATGGCTAAAATCAGCGCAGTTTCTCTGCTGATGGAATGTGTCAGCATCTTAGAATTTTACCTGCCTCAAGAGGATTCTGGCTGTCCATCTAATTCCATTATGTTTTTCTAAGGATACTTCTTCCTAGTAGCAATGGTGGAATCTAAAGTGTCGTATGCAGCAAGCCCAAATCTGTTAGTGGAAACACTCAACTGCCCTGCATTCCTTAAGCACAGGTGTGTGACACCCTTAAGTACACACGCTGTGATGAGCTATCAGTAGTACAATAGCTACCTTTTTTATCTGAATGCCCTTCCAAAAGGAATGAATATGGAAAGGGTTCAAAGGGGGAAAAAATTGCTTACTCAAAGTAATTGTATTTTCATAGTTAAAAAGTTTAATTCAGAACATGGAGGCACAGCATCGATTTTGAGCTGTATGTTTTTTACCTGTGGAGGTAGAATGAAGTATTCCAATTTCAGCATTTGGAGCTGGTGGCAGGAATTTGTATGACTTATCAGACTGTTCTGAACAGCACCTGAAACAAGGAAAAAACAAAATCTAGCAAATTGCTGCACTAATTAAGGGGTAAATTCAAAGCATACCACGTTGTGAAATACTGAATACAAAAAGATTTAGAAAGAGATGGGAAAGAGAAAAAAGTGATTCTTGAGAAAAAATACTTTGTTTCTGGTTTTATTTTTTATTGGTTCTTCTACATGAAGCCATAAGCCGATATTAACCTAATTAGCCAGAGATCTTCCTTCTGTTCTTTATAGCTTCATAGCAAGGAGGAGGTTTGTTCTTACAAATCTCGTGTGTGTCTATGTTACATGTGCTTTTCTGCAAATTGTAGGGGTTTTAATTAGCCTCTCAGCTGGGGAAGACAGACCTCTTAGTGTTTTCCTTCTGGTCATTTGGGTATGGTCCAATCTAGTTAAGTAAATAATAACCAAGAGAGCTTACTTCAGTGAGCCCCAAATTTCTGATTTACAGGCAAAGCACTGAGCAGATATGAAGCTACAGACCAAACTTGTTTTCTCCCTCCCTCTTCACTCAGCCTTAATTTTTGTATGACTGGTGACCTAAATCAACCTTAAGACTATCTGTAGCATGTAACCCATAGGCTTTGGGTTGAGGACCACTTTCTAACTGGATGCAGATATTGATGCATAAATAGGTCTTCCCAGATTTGCCACTCTTGTTCAGGGCTCATCATGCTGCATACCAAGCAATTTCCCTGATTTCAGTGGCCAAAAAACCACAGTATATAGTACTGAGCATAGGGGAATGTGACAGGCACTGCCAAAGGAGAGCAAGGAGTTACAAATATAAACAGAGTTTTAAAAAGCCAAGGAATGATGCTGGCTCATATCCAGATCATTCTGCAGGTTTTAGCAAAGACGACAGAGGAGCTGTTTACAGACAGCTGTAGGAGCTCATTTCATTTGTTTCCTATGTAGCCCCTAGAGAGGATTTAATGATTGGTTTGGGTTCGTGTATTTCACCTGCACTCTTGGGAGCTATATTATGCTGCCTGGTGTTAAGAAAACGTAGAGCTGATGCTGGATGTTTACTAGAAAGTCTGTCTTTCTCTGAAGTGATCTATGGATTCACTGTTACAATATACACTATGTTTCGGTTAAATGACCCTCCATAGTTCTTTTTTAAACCTGTAATCAATACCAATTCCTGACTTCTGAAAGGGTTTAGACTGAGCAATTGCATGCAAACTTTCTGCTTAGCTTTCATTCACCAATGTTCAGTTGTTTTGGAACACATTTTAGCTGCTACAGAAAACATTTCATTTCATGTTTGGTTTTTTCCCACTGGGTATGTATGAGCTTCCAGCCTCTTCCTTCTAATGCAGCAGGAGCTGACATGTCAGAATAAGCCCTTAAGTCCTGGGAAAAGTCCTGCTTCTGCTCCTGTTCCTGCTCAAAACAGTGGAAGGGAGCACATAATATTAGATCCTCCATAAATAGTATGGATTCTTTTTTGTTTCCAAGTAGCTATTTAGAATTCAGGCAACAGTTTCCACTAGCATATTAATTTTTTAAAAGGCAGAATTTGGAGACTGAAGTATTTGGCAATGTTTCTTAACATATCCTGCAGCTCTTAAAATACGTGCTGTTAACTTTGAGTTTGAGCAACCAGTGTCCTGAAGGAAGGCATACAAAATTAGGCTTGGCTGTGGCTGTTGTTTTCTCTCCGGTTTTAGAGGAAAACTGGACTCTTCATTGCAAAAAAGGGAAGACAAGGTACCACAGATTATATCAGAATTTCTAAGACCAGCAAACCAACATATCTACTTTGCTGCTGTGAATTAAGCATGCCAAATGGTCCTTTTATAATTTAGAGAAGACTTATCTTTCCTTTTGCAAGGTGACACAGCTGTTCACATTCCTGTTGTACCACAAAGAGCCTAGGTTCATTCTCTCCCTAGAAGCAGGTGCTGCCGAACTACCAGCAGCCTGCCTGGAAGAGGGATGGAGCACAGGAAGGAATGGCCAGGGAAAGGTTTGCTTGGGGCATATGATAGGGGATGGGACAGAAGAGGAGGATACTTGACTGTGGAGCTGAGCCAAGATAACAGCATTTCCAGGAAAAGGGTCGGACACAGTTGAGATGGCAGCTTGCTGGATGTGTTTCTTTAAACCAGTTAGTTTGAAGACTTTAACAGTCAGTTCTACTAAGATGCTTGTAGCAGAACATAACTTGGCCTGTCTCCTCACTGCCTTGGCAATAACCACGAGGGAGATAGATGGGTGCTTAAAAGCTCTCCCTCAACATACAAGCTGTTCAGATTGTGAACTCTGTCCCATTAACTAAACTTGCTACATGCAGTTAGTAATGAGCAATAAGCATCCTTGAAGTGTGGGTTGCTGATAATGGTGCCAGTAATTGAACTATTCCACAGCTACATGCTTCATTCTTGCTCTGCTCAGTATGGCCCACACATAACTCTTCCAAATTTACGTGGTCACATATGGCTGTGACTGCAAACTGGAAAGTTACTTGGCAATGTAAATTCGCTTTATTTGATCACTTTAGTTGTGTTAGTCAGCTTTGGTCCTAGTGCAGTAGATGTATCTGTTACAGCAATCCGTCCCACAAAATAACTGGAAACTGAAAATGGTCTTCTTTGAACATTAAATGAAAGAAAAAAAACTACCTGTGAAACATTCATCCATGACTTGCAAATATCAGGCTGCAGGATATTGTGGTTTTTTCAGTTCAGTCTTACATGAAGAAACTCCAGAACAAACTATTCAAGATGTGCAGCTGGGGCACTTGGCTTCTACACTTCATTGTTTAACATGGAATCTCGCGTCAGTTCAGTTGCAGGGAAATACAGGCATTAAACCCATTGTCATCTGCATTGTCCCAGAGCAGAAGGAACAGCTGATAAGGCTGTACTGTATGTGATGGGTGGAATACAGATGAGGTGAGTTTGTTTTCCCAGATGTTGCCTGACACACTGATGACAACATCAGGTGAACTGAAGAAGGCAGAATGTAGAATGAGCAGTTGCCTGCTGTAAATGGCCCAGATAACACAGTCTCTTCATCACTGATAGAGCAAAAAAGCCATCTCCTTTAAATAGTTTAGCCTTCATGTGCTGCAATTGATTTATGAACTTGAAGGGATAGTGAATAGGTTTTTTTAGGAGATGAACATTTTACCTGAAGGTGAAATGTGAAAGGCTCCATTTTTTGCTGGAATATGGACAGTATTCCAGCTTTTACTGTTCCCAGAAACAATAGACCAGTGCTATGTTAGGTGATTTCATGTCAGAAATGTTGAAGTCTGCACACTCAGTCAAAATCAGTGGTCTGATCCAGAGAGCATAACCAAACTGGGATAATGCATGGCATAAAGATCACCTATCTTTGGGCATTTACTGAAGTATGAGATGAGTTACTTCTTAGCCACTTTCATCTGAACTTTGAAAACAGTTCACTAGGTCAGATATTTACATCATTTGGACAGACATCACAAAATTCTCTTGAGTTGGAAGGGACCCACAAGGATCATCGAGTCCAACTCTTACGTGAAGGGTCCATAGAGAGATTGAACCCACAACCTTGGTGTTATTAGCACCATGCTGTAACCAACTGAGCTAATGGGCAAGGGCTATGAGATTTAAGGAGAAAAATAAAGTTTAATTCTTTAATTATGATCGTCGTGTAGCTGGCTCTCAGGGCTGTGCCTGTGTGCACCCCCAATGCACTTAAATTCCCGCAGTGGTCCAGGAACTCCCAGGTTTGTTGTCTGCACAGATGAGATAAAGGGCTGGTTTGAGACAGCAGCCCAAGTTGAAACCAGGTGATTGATGGAACTGCTGGCCATCTGCACAAGAAGTATTTGACAGCTTGTTACAGGAGGGGTCCCGGTGGGAATTTCAGACAGTTCTTGAGATTTCCCAGGCAGACCCTGCTGTGCCTAGACCAGTTTGTATGCTTAAGCGTGTCGATTAACATCCTGGGCAAGGAATCTGGCTGCCCCAGATATTCACAGACCGTTCCTGCTGCAAAGTTAATCAATTGTACAAGAGTAAGACAATCAATACGAACAGCTCCTGCATGTGTAGAAATGATCACGTAGGACAATCTTCTGTACGTACTTAAGATAGTTACGAAATGCTTTGTATATCGGTTAAGATGATCTATAGTGATGCATTCTGCTTGTCTTGCCATGGTCAGGTAGGACCACAGGCCAGCTGGGTTACAAAAATTGTGCAGAAACATGTTTTAGAGAGTCTCACCCCATCCAACTAAGATGACCCTGTAAGAACTCTTGCAATGGAGACTCCCTTTACCGTGTAGACAGCAACCATGTGTCTGGCACATTGTATTGTCCATGCAAAAATGTTTCTTAAGTCAAAATCCTAGTAATGTTAGCCATTTTAAAGTATGCTCTATTTGTAAGTGTCTTGGCAGCAAATTGCACCAAAAGCAACTCAAACGCCATGAAATCTTTGGATACCAGCAGAAGCCCTTCCAATGAATGGTAGCAGTGATAGGGCTGTATGTACTGTACATTGATTGCCATATACCAATTTTGGAACCATGATCAAACAAATACTTGTAACAGAATAGCAGATACCACCTGCTGAGCATGGGAGAGAGGGATTCTGACTGGCAGTGGGGAAGATGTGAGAGTGTATTTGACGGACAGATTATTAGCTTGGTGTTTTTCACATCAGCTTGAGAGGGTGACAACAATAGCAGTGTCGATAAAGCCCTGAACAATAACATTGGTCAGCATTCTCCTGCCTTCCGCCGTCTTCCTAGTCAAGAAGTTCCACTGGATGTTGCAGCCATCCATAACAATTTATTTCACAGTGAGAGTGACTGACCCCGAAATTATCATGGATTGTAATGGTTTGACTGTATTTGTATTGCACTGCGTGCAGATTATATATTGTTAAGGGCAGTGCAGGATTGTTCATCGGTTAAGTAGTTCACTGCATGCCTCAGAGGCAAACACACAAAGTTACAAAGCAGAAGTACACTACTTTCCTTCGTTTCTTTTCCACTTCATATGCAAGATCTAATTGCTATTAATGCAATACAGAATGAGAGACCCAGCATCTGTTTATGTTTACATTCATTTACGCAGCAGTAATATTCAATTAAAATGTTTCCATGGCATTGAGGTTTTGATCTAAAACTGGCACATGTTATGGGGGGCTTGCGGTGTTCCTGCATTTCACCAGCCTTTTGTCTTCCTGTAAACTGGCCTACTGCACATGTCAGTGAAACAAGAGGCATAGACTGCTGTTTCTTCCTGCCCTTTCCCCTTCTCTTTAATTTTTTTTTAAATATGCAAATTTAAGATTTCGTAAAACTAAGTCTACAATCAAAACATTTTACAGATTTCTATAACTTGCGTGGCTTAGTTTTAGACTTGAATTTCCACTTTATAATTGAGATTTTGTGTATTTGCTGATGGATGTATTGAATACTAGAGACCTGGAGTCTCAGGTGATGAAATATGCTTGTGGTTGTGACACAGTGCTACCATGTTAAGAACAGGGTCTTTTATCCATGGTTTTTAATACAGATGACTGGACATTAACAGACAGGGTTTTGTAAGCCAAGATATTTTCCTTCAGACTGTTTGGGAGAAAATTAGTATCCACCAAGAAACAGATAGCAATTCAAACTCCCCAGCACAGTGGAACCTTTGTGAAGAGGTCAGAATCTATCCATGCAGACTGAGTAGCCTAAGCAGTACTTTCTCTGCCCTCCCAGTCTCTCTTCTGCACAAAAAAAACCAAAACGAGCCATGCAACGCTGAAGACTATTATTTAGATGTGTTTTCCATTATTATTCAGACCTAGAATATGAAGAAAGTAATTTTACATAAAATCAAACTGGGTCTTAAATTTCTGCCTAGTCTAAAGAGGTGGTCAGAAAGAACTACCGTGGAAATTGCTGAGGCTGGTCAGAAATTGGTCATGATAATGGGACTCATAGTGCCTTTCTGACTTAGCAGTTGTCATCTGCTTAGTGGCATGTAGCTTTCATGAGCAGCCTCACCCCTGACTTTGTGGAGGAAGGTAAGATACCAAACATGGAATACTTTCTTGCAGATTTTTGTGTAATTTTTCTGCAGATTTACAAAGGTAGTCAGTTAATTTGAGATTTGGAACTGTTAGTTTGTTTACTGAAATGAAGCCCAGTGTGGTGCAAGAAGGTGCAAGTATTTCCTGGGCCTCTTTCAAGGCCTCCAGTCTACCTCCTGTGTTACATTGTGCAGTGCTTCTGCTGCTATTCCCGAAGAAAGCCTCATGTCTGACTGCGAACCCCTTGTACTTTCCTGCTGTTGCTGGCGCTTTGAAAAAACATTGGAGTTCTTTGTTAGTTTTATAACTGAGTTCTAATTGCTGTGGATCTCTCTGTAGCTCCACCTTTTTCTTGATTCTAGGGAAAAGCAGTACAGTTGTTCTGTTCTACGTCCACTGCAGGAAGACGGGGTAGCTGCTCTGTGTAACATATGTGGAGCGAGGAATAAGGAGCCAACTCTCTTCCACTTAGCATCACCCACATTTGTATCATAGTAGCTGACTGTGACATTTCAATAGCAAGGATTTTCGTTTGGCATTCAGCTTCTTAAACATTGCTCATTGCAGCAACATGTGCTGCACCTCCAGGGAAGGCAATTTTAGCAGAGAATGAGAAAAAGATGAATAACTGCACATGAGATTTTCCAAAAATTACTCAGTTTGACAAAAATTTAAAAACGTGCCCTGGAAAAAAACTAAAAAAGGCTCAACATCTCCAACTAACTTCTGCAGCTATAGCTTGTTCCATGCATCCCAATTACAACAACTGCTTTCCCAGAACATTATCATCCACCTATGAGAAATGAAGCATTTTGCTGCCCTAACTTTGGATGTACAGGAATTATTTGAACACTTTGATCTGCATGAGTGGTATAGGTTGTATATCCCCTGTACTTGCTGGGGAGAGTTAATGGTCATCCTGTGCTCCAGCACAATTTCTTTCTTTGGCACCTGCAGGTAAAAAGCTGGGAAGACATATAATGACTAGAGCTTAGATGGTCTGAGATCTTAATGGCTTTTCACTTGCTCACATGGACACCTCCCTGTCAAAGGGCATTCAATTACTCACAGAGGAACAGCAGCGACTGTTCAAGGCATTCCTAGTCAGGATCAGTATTGACGTAAGCATCTTACCAAAATGTTAAGTGATCCTTGCTTTTAGATTTACAAAGAACTGAAGTATATGTATTTCCATGTCTGATTGATAAGCTGAAAACAATAGGAGGCTGCAAGGACTCCAAGAATATTCTTGATTCATGACCAGGGAGCTGAAATGGTTAGATTTCCTCATTGGTCAAATACTTGATGTTGGCTTATTTCTGAGAAACAACTGAGATTCGGGGAAGTGCCGGGCAACAGATCAGATGTGAGCTACTTCCCATGAAACAGTTCAGCAGGCAGTGTGGGCACAAAGTATTCTGGAGGACTGGGACTGAAGTAGTCATTCTTGTGGAGAAAAATGATGTTCACCTTATCTGGGCACACCTTTCTGTGTGACACATTTTCACAGCACTGAAAATGACAAAGCCATGCTGTGTGCCTGGCACACCACAAGCACACACTGAAGGCACTCTTCTCATAGCTCTTCTGAAACCATCTCAGTCCGGGTAAGTGTGTCCAGGCTGGTTTTAGTCTGCGTACTTGCCCTAAAGGGGGGATCTATAATAACATTATTAATGAAATGCCATTGATAGATAGTACTTTTTGAGTCAACTTGGTATGAGAACATTTGAACTTCTAAACTGAGAAATTTTGTTTCTGTTAGTGGAGGTATCACTTTTCAGGTCAATCTGCAATCCTACGAAGTTTCATTTTTTGAGATACGTGTAAGGTTATTAATGAGATGCTACTGGTGGTAATTTGACTTGAGTCATTTCTCTTAGTAGAGCTAACACTTTTCAGATCAAACAATTTAATCCTGTGAAAGTTTCATTCTTTGAGCTTATGTTGATGATGTCTGGGTCTCACCCTTTCAGAAACAAAAATGAAAACTGAGTAATATTTTGATCCCGTGGTAATTTTCCCATATACTACCCCATTACTTCAGATTTGACCCCTTTCACAGCTGAATGGAAGTTTCACAGTTTTTAGCTGACACAGATGAAAGCCTATAAAATAGTCCCCTTTATTTTGTTTTAATGAGACATTTAGGACCTGTGTTTGCCTGTCTGATTGAAATTTTATCTGATAGTCTTTAGGGTGAAACTACAAAATTACATGGAATTAGGGTGTCATTGGTGGTCTTAGCCCTCACACAGATGTTTCAAGAAGTACTTCAAGAAGTTGGAAGAGTTACATGCCTGCTGCATGGACAGTTCATTTAAACACTACTCATGCAAATTCACTGTTATCTGAAATATTTGATGATACTTAACCAGAAGCAGGGCGGCTAACTAGACTGATGTCATGAACTTCAAGTTCAGTGTTTCTTGCTTTTGAAGGAGCCCAGCTTTCCCAATGTCTTTATTTTCTTCAAATTGTTTCTCTAGTTAGTGCAGCATTGTTTGAGAGACATCATAGCTCTTTCTAATAACAAAGAAAAGGAACACTTTTCTGCCCCGTCACATTCACTGCTTCTTACACTAGGTTGTTGTTAGTTTTGCTTGTTTGTAATTGTAATACTTTTTATCTTTTATTATTGTTTTTATTCCAGATGTATTCCTGGAGCGTTTTGGTCCCCAGAAGTTTTGATCTATTATAATACTTCCTGCTGGAGAAAAGAACACTGCTTTATGTAATTTTTGTTCCCATGAAGCAATAATTGCGATATAAAAAGTTCCACTCACCTGCTCTCCAACTCTGCAGGATGGGGGATGATTTGTTTTCCTGCAAATTCTTTGCTTTTGGTGAAAATAAGAGACACAAGAGCTCTTTATGGGATATAGCATTTATTCCACTAGTTGGATGTATGTTCCACCCACTAATGGCATTTTTTTGGTGCAGCATTTTCAGCTGTTGAAATTTTACTGTTCTTACTCTTTAGGCAGAAACAGTTAAAGTTTAAGTCTGGAGAAAGGTGATTTTACAGGTGAGATGCCCTATAGTAGGTAGGGATTTTCTTCTGAATAGAAGAATGCATCCTTTTTCTCATATGCATTTGCTGTGTTTTGATTTCGTGTTAAAATGTCAGAGGTCTGGTGGAAGCTGCTTTTCCACATCCTTTCCACAAACCATCCTAGGACCTCAGGAAAGTTCTTCACTGAGAGGGTGGTCGGTCACTGGAACAGGTTTCCCAGGGTCATGTCACCAAGCTCTTGAACTCTGATCATGACTCCAAGCCTGATGATGGACACTCCTCTTAGTCATATGGTTTAGTTTGAGGTAGTCTGTGAGGAGCAGGGAGCTGCACTCATTGGTTCTTATGGGTCCCATCTAACTTGAGACAGTCTATGATTCTGTGATTCTTTATTTTGCAGCTCTGGCTGTTGAATACTGTTTTGTATGGATACAAACAGGATGGGGATCTTTCAGGCATAAAAGGGTGGGAAGTCATTCCCTCAGCATTTTTGGTGTCTGGTTGGGGATTTTTTTGCACATGATAACTAGTATTTTAGATCTGCAGTCTCCTGCCAGGCATTACTTGGTTAGCAATAGTCACTGTAACTGTTCTGCAACCTTCTTTCATCATCCTTAAAAAAAGATTTTCCGGTAGGGAAGGAATCCCACTTCAGATAAATTTTTGTCACTGAGTTGAGGCTGTTTATCCAGCATAACATGTGTTTATGCAAGATACTGTGTTGCTTTTTATTCTGGACAGTGCCTCTTCATGACACCTGTTTGTTATCCTGACATCATGCAAAATACAGGCTGTGTGCCTCTGGACTTTGACCCCAAGAGCTGCATGGAAATATGCCAGAACATGGAATGGCTGCAGCTAACGTGCATATACCAGCATAGTTACTAAACTCAAAAAGCTGACAGTGATAATATTTTAATGGATTTGTATCTTCCCTGATGAATTAGGACAAAGAGCTTGTTGATTGAGTTCACTAGCAATTAAAGCGGGCAATTGATCTTTCTTATCTTTCCATAAAGATGAAGCGAGAAAGGCAGCCATGAGTTTTCACCACTGGGCAAGTTCTAGCCAGATCTACCTGTCAGTCAGCTTTGAGCAGAAAGCTCTGGTTTCCTGCCATTTTATCTACTTCAGCTTGTTTGTCTCTTTTCATTCATCCACTGACAGGAAAAAAAAAAAGAAAGGCTTTATCTTATCTTCTAGGGAAGATTTTTACTTTTGCCTCTTCTGGAGAGGTGGGACTGGGGGGCTGGTGTTTGGCTGGTTCTCACTGACCTCTCTCAGAATGCTCAGACTCTTGTAGGTCCTCCACCCTTGACTGCTGTGCTGAAAACAGCTGGAGTTGAGGCCAGAGGCCCCAAAGAAACAAGAAACAGCACTAACTGAGACTGGCCAGACTTTTCCATTCTGCAGTCTCCTCTTGCACAAATGAAGAGAGGAAAACAAAGCATTTTCAGCATTTTGGAGATAGCAAGAAACAGTGAAGAAGTTTAGAAAGTCTCAAATGAGAGTAAAGAAAAGGACTGAGATAGAAACTGGCCATTTTAGTTTGATATGGCTAAACAAGGTGGGAGAAAAGCCAGCCAAATACCTAAGGGGAGGGAGATAGTCCTTAAAGGTCCCAGTAGGTGAATTACCTTTTGGTCGTTTCTTTTCTGAAGAAGCTGTATGGCTGAATGTCTTGTTACCTAAATGGCAGAGACAAAAAGAAAAACTCACATCAGTTTTACTTTATTTCTGCAGTTGCAGCCATATAAAGCATATTGGTTCCAAAAACAGAGCATGGATAAGCTCTTGGCGCCCTCAGTTAATTTTGTTGTTAGGGAAATTGTTTTGAAGAAGCATCCTTAAATCAGCTTTTCCCCACTTGTCTGCCCTTTGTGTGCATGGGTATATTGGTGAGAGATTTGAAAAGAAAGAAAGAAAAAAAAAAGAAGAAAAAAAGTCCTCAACATCAGTCAGACTGTGTTACGGACTTTGCTACAGAGATGAGAATTAATTTGCAGTTATTTTCCTTTGCTGTATGCTGATGCTGATTTGGGAGGCTTTGTTTGTTCTGCCTTTTTAATATCTAATCTTCCTTTCCAGTCGTGGCTTGCTCCACGGTTTCTGCATTTGCTCTACATTATCCAGGACCCAGAGATTCAGATAATCATCCATTTCTATCTCAACCTTTTTGCTCACTGCTGTTTGTATCCAGACTTGTTGCATGCATGTGTGGAAGATATCATCTGTTTCTTAAAGTGAAAGATGAGACAAAATTCTATTAAAGTCACCAGTGCTTCTGTGATGAGTAAGAACAACAGCCGCAAAGGCCAGCAGAAATGGAAAAATTATTTTAGCAAAGATGTATAAATTCCTTTCTCCTTACAGTTGTTTCTTAGAGCAAGTTATTATTATTTCTTAAAATACTCAGAAACCAGAAATTCTGAATCTAGAAAAGTTACCCAGCTTTGCTGGATTTTTGGTTTCCTTGACAACCATTCATTTAAATAGTAAGGACTTGTTATGGGGGGGAAGATCAGTATAATCAAAACCTGTGAATCGCCCAGGAAAAAACTAAATTCAATGTTGAAGTTACAGGTTATCCAGAAGAATCTGTTTTTGTTTAAATAAGGCTCTTCTGTTAACGTTTGCTGGATGCCTGACAAGGATGGAGCAAAGGCAGTGATTTTCTGAAGGTGAGATGCAAGGAGATTCTTTTTGGCATTCCTTCTGAGAAAAATATTTGAGGTGACAGTAATCTTCTTCCTCGTAGGATCTTTGATGACTTGGGATTTCTCTCTCTCAATCTAGGGGTTTTTTTTATTATTATTATTATTGTTATCTGTAAAAAAGAAATGTGCTAAAGACAGACATGAATGTTTACCCATATTGAAACACTAACCTATTTGTCTCCTTCCTCAGTGATTCAGTTAACCCAGTCTCAGCAACAAGGTGTTGATACTGCTCTCCTGGAAGCAGGAGAATGAGAAAGGGGATCAGTCACATGTCCCTGCAAAGAGCTTAGATATTGCGAGGTATAGTCAATGTAAAACGGGAAGGATTACCCTGGAACTAATCCTGAGAGGTGCTAGTGCTGCTGGAATTGTGACTCAAGTTTCAGGAATGTGGGAAGAGGTATGGCATATATTCACAGCAGGATGAGGTTCTCCCTGTGTGAAAAACAGTAATGAGAAAAACTGTGCATGAGGAAAACTTCCTGTCCTGTGCCATCAAATCAATATTGTTTGTTTACCTCCTCTTTTTATGCTTTGTGTTGCAAATCACGAAATAGGATCATCCTTAAAATGGTGGCAGTTATTTTCCTCCAGTTTAGAAATGACATGAAAGCCCCACTTCTGTTAGCTTTATCTTAAGTGAAGGCCACATGATTTAAAAAAACAATATCTTGCTACTTGTAGTGTTCCTAGTAGCAGCAAAGCACTAAACAAGTAATGAAAAAGCTGTGAAAACGAGTTGTCAGCTGCGTCTAGAAAGTTATTTATCCAATCTGAGGAAATAACAATTTGTATTGTTACCTGATTCACACATCAGAATTTCAGGGTTGTTTCCCATGCCTGGGACATTTGTAAGGGCTGCCTGAAGGCAGCAGCTACAAAAGGCTTTGGCTGGTTTTTCTTCACTGAGATCCCTCCTGCTGTAGGTTCTTTAACCATGTACGCTGCGTGGGTTTTCAGATCAGTGTCAGATATAATTCAGCTACAACTTGTGCAGTTTTAAAACACTCTGTGATTTTGCTGTGGCCTGGAAGTTTTGCTCTGTTTGCCTTTTTTTAAGATTTCGGAGTTAGTTTATCATCATTTATGGAATTTTCAAGGAAGATAGTGCCTATGTTAAAGTTGGTAAGAGCAAGTAGATGCTGAATACTTCTGGATATCCATGTTTCCATTGAGTCATTCATTACAAAACCTGATTCACATTTTTCTTTATTTTAATCAGTTTATTCTAGATGCCAGATATCTTTAATGGTAAAACCCAGCATGAAAGCTCTGGGGAGGCAAAACCTACAGACTGCATTTTCTACTTCCCTTCACCTTTTCTGTTTTCTGAGTTCTTCTGTTTGCTGCTGGCTGTTTCCCCAGCACAGGGGATCTGCAGCCATTGAGTCTGGATGGTGATGGAACTGGGTTCTGTTTGATCCCATTTATGACCCCACCTCTGGGGTGGGGGAGGAGGCATACAAGTGGCACCTTGTGCCTCCAGGGCCGCTGATTCTCAGCCTGGTGCATCACCCCGGCCAGCCTGACCTACAGACTCCTGCAAGGCACTGACCTTCGTGGTTCTTTGGTGGAGTCAGCTGAGCAGCAAGGGTGTCTTTGATTTGGAGTGGGGAAGGGGATGCTATGTCATAGCTCTGGATTGTTTTGATAGATTTTTTTTTTCCCCAAGCATATCTAGGAAGATGCAGTGAATGTAGTGACAAAATCGATCGATTTGAAGGTTGCATTTTTCCAGGGTAAAGTGTTTAAGGACATGCTGCCAGGGAGACACTTTATCAGCCAAAATTCCATCTTACCACACTGAACAAGAAGCACTTTTTGTAGCTCAGAGGGTGCCGTGGTGCCATATATTCTGTGGGACAGTGGGGAATTTCATTAAGAAAATGGAAAAAAGTACTATTTAACAGAGAAGGGGGTCTGACAGAACCCTCATGAAGTTCAACAAGAAGTGCAAAACCTTGCACAAGGGAACTACCCCATGTACCAGGACATGCTGAGGGCTGCCCAGATGGAAAGTAGCTTGGAAGAAAAGGATCTGGGGATCCTGGTGGACACCAGCTCAAACATGAGCCAGGAATTTGTCCTTGCAACAATGACTGCATTAGAGAAAACATTGACAGCAGGCAGGAGATTGACAGGAGGTAACTGAACATTGGCCCAGGTTGCCCAGTGAGATTGTGGAGTCCCTGTCCTGGGACAGGGTCAAAAGCCATCTGGATGTGGTCCTGTGCAACTGGCTCTGGGTGGCCATGCTTGCCAGGGGGAGGTTGGACCAAATGACTTCCAGAGGTCCCTTCCAAGCGCGTTCTGTGATTTTGTGATGCTGTATGGAGTACAACCTAGTCATCAGGAAAAGTCAGGATAGACTTTTCCTCTGGTAGGGAGGTAATCAGAAGTCGTTAATGGGGGAAATGCTTTTAGAAGGGAAACTTTTATTTATAGAAGGGAAATGCAGTCTTAAGTTTATGCAATTGCTAGCTAAAACTTTTGAGAGCTTTTTTTAACGGTACTATTATATGTTACCTCCCAGTCCAAGAAACACATAGCAAATCAGGCTGTTAGGCTGTCAATCTCCAGTGCTTCAGAGAAGATAATGAGAGAAACATGTACTGTCCTACAGTCCCATAGAGCCTTAGTTTAGCTTTCCTCTGCTTTTGTGCTTGCTACTGTTCTGATGCTTCACTCTGTGTATATGTAAACAACCACTAAGGTAAGACAGCTAATACATCATCTCTTTTCCTGTGCTTCATCTTCCTGCTCTGTTTATCATGCAAAAGTAATGTGGAAAAGAGAAGGGTGAGTGCAGCAAAGTTTTATTTGCAAACAAATTATCTTGGTATGTAAGACTGATAACCTTTAAGAGCGTGAGGTTTAAATAGAAATGTAATGATAATCGAATTTAATGAATTGGACTTCTGGCAAATATGAAACTGTATCCTAATTCATCCTAATTCACAGATGAAAAATCCACCAAAAGTTATTAATCAACAAAAGTACCACCAGGTAGCTCCAAAATTTGGTGCAAATCGCTGCAGGATGGGAGTCTATATGGGGGCAATATCGCTGTAGAATTTCCCTGGGTTTATATTCTTCAGCAGGCACCTGCCACCTTCCACTATATGATGCCAGCTACTGAGCTCAGTGGATGATTGATCTGACACCATACAGGCACTCATAAGTTTTTTGTCCTTCTGTGTTGGTCACTATCATTCTGTTCATGTCGTGGTACTGTTTTCCAAACTTGTTTTACGCTAAGTCTGCAAGTCCAAGCCTCCATCCCTTTCAGAGAGGCTCAGGTGACCTCCCCTTGTACAGATACTTCACTTACAGCTGTGGAGCAGTCAGTATTCACCTGGGAAACCTGGGCAAGTTTGCCCATCGTCTGTTCATGGAGAAAAAGAGCACATTAAAAAAAAATTTAAAAATCACAGAATTCCCTAAAGAAGTACAGTGTAAGAGTTGAAGTCTGGCTGGATATATTTGCGATGACTTGGCACGAGAGTTGTGCTTTGTGATCGTAATGTGTGTGCAACAAGACTCAAGTGTTTATAAAAATAAAAATACCTAAATACTTGGGAATGTAGTCCCTGTACAATTCATTCACAAACAGAGAACGAGCCACCATTTCCCCCTCTCTCAGTCAAGGAAACAGGGAAAACTTGATTTTGAGCTCCTTGTCTGTATCGGACTTCTCTTTTAAAAACGACACTTTTGCTAACTGTAACGAACATTTATACAGCGGTAGCAACTGTGAGAAAGCTGAGTCAGGCTGTGTACTGCAACTGTGATTTAGTCAGCTTTTCCCAGAGACAGAGCACACTTAGGGAAGACAACTTACTGATGAAGTATACCTGAACATGGGGACTGTTGCTTCCACCTGCCTGGTATTTACCAGGTGGTCACTTACGTGCTGCATTGAGACTCATGGGCTTGTGATTTTTATATTCAAATAATTTAGATAATTTAGTGTGTTTTCAGTCTTCAATTACAAAAAGAATAAAGATGGTTCTGATGAAAGACCTTTAGTGAGTAGATGCTATTTCACTTAACTCAAAAGAATCAATGTCAGCACCAGCTAAATTATTTTCTTTACTCTCATGAACAAAAATACAGATCTTGAGAGCTAGAGATCCAAGGTGTGCTATTTCTGCTGAACTGGAAATTATACAAATGGCAAAGTATGTCACACAGTTTTGTTTCACTCTCTTACTGACTGTTTTTTAATGTTCCTGATGTATCAGGAATACTTGTTCTCTGTATAGGAATATTTGTTCTCTGAAGGAAACTCTGATCTAGCAGATGATTCACAAACATGCCATATATCGGCCATTTTAACTATGCTAGCAAAACAAAATTGTATTAAAACTTACAGAAAGTATTTAGACAATATTTAGAAAAATGGCTTTTTGACCAGAAGCCACACCCTTCTTCTCAGAAGACAGAGAGTCCTTTCCGCCTGCCCCCAGCAATGATCTGAGGTGATACAGAATAACCTCCAGGTCCTGATCAAAACTAGAACAAGGACCAAGTACTTATTCCAGCACTGTACCTGTGTATTTCTTCTCATAAGACTACATCTAGTACCCACAGAGTGAGCCTTCACAGTGCTCTTGAGTAGTGTCAGGAGTTTTCCTTAACATGAATTTGGAACTGTTACATTATTCATGAATAGCAAAGCCATGAAGAAATTATGCTGGGGACTAATTAGGATCTCTGTTTCTGTCTTAGTTAACTCTGCATCACAGGAGAGAAAACTGTGGATAAACTGAACAGATTGAGAGTCTCAGCCTCAACATATCCTCAAATCCAACACGTGCCAGCCAGCTGTGAGGGACCGTTTAGAATAGGGGCTGCCCCTTTTATTTTTAGAAGTGATCCTTTCAGACATCAGGCTTCAGGATGGCAGGCTTTTGGCTTCTGTGTGGCCAGAGCAGAAGGAACTGCCAGACAAGGGTTTCTTCTCTGCAGTGATACATGGCAGTGGTGTTAGAAAAGGGGAATCCTGAGAGCAAAGAAAATAACTGCACCTTGAAGGTGATTTACTTTTCCAGCCACCTTTTATCTTCCCTGCTGGTGTCAGCCTATTCATGCAACATATGAACCCCTACCTTATTAGTCTTACTTGCGTAAGCACTCTGCGTGTTTTTCTGGAGAAGTATTTCAACTAATAAAATGAAGGACATGCCATCCAAAATTAATAACGTAGCAAAGGGTAAAAGCAAACTCAAGTCTGTAAAATGACTGACTCTTTTAACATGTCAGGTATGGCTGGTCTAGCACAAGGATATCAAGTGGCAGATTCAGAACAGTATGGTTTGCAGAAGCAAAGTAGATACTGCTTTGCTGACACCTTGATGTGATGGTCCATTCCTAAGGCCACCATGTGGGAGAGCAGGGACCACAAATAAGTAGAGTTTTGAGGGTGTGAGTTTGAAGTTATCTCTGTTACACAGAAGACATTTCTGGGGAGCATTGAGTTTTGAATAAACCAAACAAAACTTCACACTTCAGTTTGCACTTTCTGGTTTTATTTTATGATAACCTGCTTTTCCTGCCTTTCCCCTGAAATTCTTGTCTTTCTCCTCAAAGGTTTGCTCTACTTCCCGCTGTCTTTTTAATGAACTTTGTAGTGGGAGAATGCTCTGTCCTGGTATAGGAATCCTGACAATACAGAGAAAAGTTGTATGCCATTTTAAAGGGAATAGAGCAGGTCTGCTTATATCATCAGAGGCCTTGTTACTTTATATTCAAAAAGAAATTTGCTCTAAGCACCTATTATTAGCCTTTCTTCAACCATGCTTCCACCTTCCAAATGTAGGAACATTCTTTTACAGAAGGTTTTCTCTGAGGATTTTGGGGAAATGACTTATTTTGTGCAAATGTTGTTTCATTTAATAAAATTTACAATGGCAGTGAATATATACGAGAAAGTTAAACAACAGAATAGTTCTCCTTGCTTTTATGAATACACTGAGTTTCTGCCTACTTTGGAGAAAGTGTAACATGCCAGGACAAATCCTGAAATCTGTCTCACTCAAGTCCCCTGTAGACAAAATACTAATTGAAGTTAATCAGAGCACAACTCAAGGGAAAACGTAAAATCTGGGAATTGTAGTGCATGCCCCTTAAAACAAACAAGAGGAGTTTCAGACAGGGAAATAGGAACTTCTCAAAAACTTCTATATCCCACTTTAAGCAGAAACTTTTGATACTTCAGAACTTGAGTCTCACAGAGAGAAAACTGAACATAGCTCATGGAACATCCTGGTGCCAATAGGGCCAATTCCATTATGGAACTTAGTCTCCCAGCTTCATTTTAGAATGAACATTTTACAAATGTTTTGTTTAGCCCTTACTGAAGAAATGAAAATGTCTGAGTTTGCCACATTCAGTACATAGAAACAAAAAATGTGGCTAAAAATATTCTGTCACTTTCTAGACTTTTGAGCATGTCTGTGTAATCTCAATAGTTTTAGATTAAAGATGTAAGGCTTAAGGAAAATTCTAGTTTGTAAGAAACAATTTTTTCTGCAATTATCTGGCCCATTATTTCAGATGACTGGCCTTTTAAAATGCTGACCTCCAAATCTATAAAAAAATATAAGGAAAATATTATGCTTGTTACTTCTGCATCAGAGAAAATTTTGAGAATGACAAACACAGATTTTTTGGTTTGGTTGAAAATGGAAGCAGTGTACAATATACCTGAAGTTTCAGACTAAAAACGTATTTCAGTTTTATCAGGACACGTGGATGTCTCAGAATGAATTCTACCAGATCAGAAAGGCTCAACTAATTTTAGTTATATTGTGTAGAGAGGTTGCCTCTAAGAACTTTTTTTCCCCAAGCTTTCAGAAACTATAGTGTATTTCAGAGCTTCTGAAGTAAATTTAAGAACAGGCTTTTAGATGACTTTCCACTTCAGAGATCTTCCACTATTGCAAGAAACTACTGTCAGGAAAAGTTTCTCTTTCTAATGAAGATTATTTTTTCTTCCTCTTTCCCACTTCCCATTTCCTGTCAAGTCTGAAGTGTCTTGGATCCCCAACAAACACTACTCTGGGATTTACGGGCTGATGAAGTTGGTTCTGACTAAGACTCTACCTTCCAATCTTGAGCGAGTCATTGTCCTCGACACAGACATTACATTTGCCACTGACATTGCTGAGCTATGGGCCGTCTTTCACAAGTTCAAAGGTATTTTAATGATTTTTTTACTGTCCTTATTTGAGGGGGGAGGGAGAATGGTAAGGCAAGCAGTACAGTGGGGGTGAAAGGGCTGGCTGAGGTTTGTTAAATGTTTTCGCTCTTCCAGTTTTTGGTGTTTGAATATAATTGTTGACTTTGTGAGCCCTTTCTCAATGATGTTCTGTATAGAATAATTGGCAACACTGATTAACACTGATTATCACTGTAGTTTGTTTTATTGGAGTGATTATTTGGGGCAGGTTAGAGCCTGACAATACAAGAGATGATAAAGAATTATGAGCATGCTGTAGTTATGTACCGTTCAATACCTCTTATTCTATACTTGGAAGAACTTAGGTTTTACTATATTTTTTATTAATAAAACTTGATTATTACTTTCAGTATAACTTTTCCATATAACCACTGAAAATGAGTGAAGTTGGGATCAGTCTTGAACCAGGGAGGAAAATTAAGGGAGCAGAGTTACACATGTGAATAGAAATAAGTTGCTGCTTGCTCCTCTGAATGAGTTGATAAAGGGATCTGGATTTTAAGCATCTAAAATAGTTTCCCTTACCTCTTCCCATTTCCCAGAGATCCTTGAAAATGTAATTCGTAGTGGGACCAAGAAAGGAGACTTTCAGAGCAACTGTAAGGAGATGCTGTCAAAAAAGTTGCCCACTACCCTGTCACAAAGCAGAGAACTTTCTGGCTAGCACACTGCTAAAACCATTTAATTCTCGCAGGTTCCAGTGTTGCCAGCTGTTCAGAATCAGAGACATACCCTATTGTTCTCCTCTTGCCCTCAGAATATGTATTGCAGTGCTGGTAAGTGCAGAGGCAGTCCAGCATCCCAGTTTAAGGGTTTACAACCCTGCAAAAGCGTAGACTTGATGTGTTTCATCAGCTCTCTCAAAATCATCTCAAGCAAAGTCAGCCTAAGCAAATGGGAGTATTTATTTAGAGAAGCCAAAATACATCACTCCATTTGGAGGGAGCCAGGAAGGAGCACATTTACTGTACTTATCCCCTGCTGAAATCCACAAGGCCTGCCTTTCCCAGTACCCAGCTCCAGGGCAGGACCTATTATCTTCAGCTCTGCAGTCAAGGAGTGGAGTACTTGGAGAAGTGCTTACTTCTTCATGCATTTGTTTCCTTTCCCTTCTGTGGGTGTGGATGTCTTTTCAGCAAGCTGGAAGCAATCACCTTTTTACTTAATTGAATTATTCACAAGCTTTCTTCATTAAGGAATATAAAGTTTTCCCTCCTCTTCAGGTATTGTTCAGACCTCTTCACCAAGCCTTCACCTGTGCGGAACCTTGAGTTTCATGTAAACATGCACCTTGACAACCATAAGTAACATAAATGTATGCATAGGAGGTAGTGCTGTGCTACTGTACTGTCTCATTGTGTGCAGCTGTCCCATTAATAGCAATATTTGGCTGAATATGGTGTATTAGCATGTCATAGCAGGAAAAGAAATGTGGATAAACAGAACTTGGGCATAGAGGACTGCATGGTCAAAGAGAGCAAAATCTGACTTGAGGCAATGAGGGGGATTGTCTCCTTGCTTATAGTTTCTGTCATAATTTCAGTGAAGATCCCTTGCTTTTTTACTGGGGGAATGAAACCAAGCATAAAGACTGCTTGTAAAGAGAGGAACGTGGAGTAGAGGCAGATGTAAGATTGAAAGGAAATACAGGCAGAAAATATGGAAATACGGAGAAGAATAATAATGGTAGTAAAACGTGTGTAAAAATCAGTCTCCATAGAGCTAGGCAAGAGTGTTCATCTGATTAGAGCTGTGAAAAACTCTAACTTGCACATGGAGACAAAATTCCTGTGCTACTGCCCTCATAACATACATAGCACAACTCCCAAATGCATGATTTTGTAAGTTGTCCCATGTGTCTTTTTAATTCCAGCTGACCACTTGCTTCTCCAGTTTTTTAATCCTGGCAATAAATTGGTCAGTGTCTACATCCCCTCATCTCCCAGGCAGTCATGCACAAACAAAGAATAGATCAGACAATCCCATAGCCCCAGGTGTTAAGCTGGGAGAAGACTTCAGATCCTAAATGTTGGGGAGGAGAGAGAAGGTGTCCAAGCACAGGCTGCAGTTCCGTTAGCAAAGATGACCTCGATGGTGGCATCAGAGTTGAGTGTTTAAGGGTAAAAATCAGAGGGAAAGCCAACGAAGCAGATACCATGGTGGGACTCTGTTGTAGACCACCCAACTGGGATGAGGAGGCAGAAGAAATATCCTATAAGCAGCTGGGAAGTCTCACAACCGCTAGCCCTTGTTTTTGTGAGAGACTTGAACTTACCAGAGGTCTGCTGGAAATACAACACAGGGGAGAGGAAGCAGTCCAGGAAGCTCCTGGAGTGTGTGGAAGATAATGTCCTGACACGGTGAGGGAGCCAGCCAGGGGCAGTGCCTGGCTGAATCAGTCAGCAGACCTGGCTAACCAGGGAGGTCCCAGTGGACTGGAGGTTAATAAATACGATGCCCATCTACAAGAAGGGCTGGAAAGATGATCTGGGGAATTAGAGGCCTGTCAGCCTGACCTTGGTGCCAGGAAAGGTCATGGCACAGGTCACCTTGAGTGCCATCATGCAGCATGTGCAGGACAACCAGGGCATCAGGCCCCATCAGCATGGGTTTGTGAAAGGCAGGTCCTGCTTAACCCACCTCATCTCTTTCTGTGACAAGATGACCCACTTAGTGGATGAGGGAAAGGCTGTGGATGTTGTCTACCTAAACTTTAGTAAAGCCTTTGACATGGTTTCCCACAGCATTCTCACAGAAACTGGCTTCCCATGACTTAGACGTGTTCTCTGGATGAAAAGCTGGCTGGATGGCTGAGCCCAGAGAGTGGTGATGAATGGAGCTAAATACATCTGGCAGCCGGTCACTAGCGGTGTCTCCCAGGGCTCAGTATTGGGGCCAGTTTGATTTAATATCTTTATCAATGATCTGGACAAGGGGATCAGTTGCACGCTCGGTCAACAGAAAGTTGAGTGGAAGTGTTGATCTGCTGGAGGGCAGGAAAGTTCTGGGCAGGAAGGATCTGAACAGGCTGAATTGATGGGCCAGGGCCAGTTCTGTGAGTTTCAACAAGGCAAAGTGCCGGCTCCTGCACTTGGGTCACAAGAACCCCATGCAGCACTGCAGGTTTGGGGCAGAATGGTTGGAGGACTGTCCAGCAGGAAAGGATCTGTGAGTGCCGGTCAACAGCAGCTGAACATGAGCCAGTGTGTGCCCATATGGTCAAGAAGGCCAATGCCATCCTGGCCTGTATCAGCAATAGTGTGTCTAGCAGGACCAGGGCAGTGATTGTGCCCCTGTACCCGGCACTGGTGGGGCCACACCTCAAGTCCCATGTTCATTTCTGGGCCCCTCCCTGCAAGAAAGACACTGAGGTGGTGGAGCAGGTCTAGAGAAGGGCAACACAAAATTTCTTCATGGATAGGGTTGACAAGCATTGGAATAGACTGCCCTGGAGGTTGTGGAGTCACCATCCATGGGTGCATTTACAAGCTGTGTAAATGGGGCATTTAGGGACAGGGTTTAGTGGTGGACTTGGTAGTGTTACTTTGATGGTAGGATATAAAGGTCTTTTTCAACATAATGATTGTATTGTTCTATGATTCAATGGAAGTGGAAGGAAGGGCAAGTAATTTGGAGAGATACTGATACTCTTTTACTGCTTTGTAAAAGTTTGGCCTAAATTCTGTGGTGATTCTCAATTTTTCCTTTATTTCTCTTGCCCGCATTACAAAAGATTGAAAGATTGTCTCATGTTATTAGACCCAAATATTCCTCCAAAGGATATTTTACTAAACTAATGTTTTAATCTCTTCCTTGTTTCTCTCTCAGAAGTCCCAGGTAAGTTTATGAAGATTTCTTGAGGGCAGTCTAGGATGTTTGCTGAAATATTACATAAACAGAAGAATAATAAAACTCCTATGAAGGGAAATGCTACTCTCCAAAGGAATCTATCGTTACACCCAACCCCAGTTAGGAGGGCAGCTTTAGACCCACTGGGTCTCTTTCTAGGACTGTCTAACAACCAGTTGCTGGCTAGAAGCCACTGTTATAAACCTGCCTACACCAGGATGCTTTTTGAGCAAATTAAAGAATTTTGCACATTAGTGCAGGAAAAGCAAGAGCTTCTGTCTGCAGGGTGCTGCGAGATAACTGATGAGGCAGTCCAGCACAGCCTTTTCCAAATTGCAGCCTCACATAGAGAGAAGGTCCTAGCGTCTGTGATTCTTTCTGTGCCTGGGAAGACTTTTCTTCCCAACAAAGTAGTGATAAGGGGAGACCAGTAGCTCAGATTCCTTTTTTCTTGCACACCATGCTTGGAAGAAACTCAGATTCGGGACTATTTTGTGATTTACCGGGTCCAATTTGCTGTGTAGAAGGGCCTACAGTATGTTTTAAATAGCACCTGAAATACCCAGAATCCTTGTTCTGCAAAGGTTCTTCTTTCAGTCATCTTAAGAGTTGCTGGAAAGATCAGACCCTTACATAGTAATTTAATATTTTAGGTGGTAATGGTACTACTACATTCGCTCTGTAGATGGAAAAAAGGGAGTAGGATTTCTTTATAAATTATTGCTCTTCTGCCCTTTTCTGATAAGCTCTTTGCATACACCGTTACAGTAAATGATCCAACTATTCTGTAGCAGAGTGCAGAAATTGAAAAATCTCTTCTTTGAAGTGGCAACCTTAGGCTTTGGGAGAAATTCACACCTCTCTTCGGTAGCCTGAAACAGTGGCTCAAGCAATGTCACGTTTAACAGTTTCTCTTGGGAGTCAGTGGGGGTTGTATAATTATTAATCCTTTTATATACAAGCTTCAATCACTATGCATAAATATGTCTTTGGGAACCCATAACTTGAACTTCAAGAGTCATATCCAGCTTTTCAGCTGGGATTTGGGCATTTCTGCTTTAGCCTCATTCTCTCTTGCTCTATACATAGGTAGACTGTTTTCCTCTAGGACTGATACATACCTCCAAAATATTGACTTCAGAGGTTTGAGTCTGTAGCCAGTCTGGTGAAGATAACCTGGCATGCGTGTTTTCTGTGACTTAGTTGACACTGATTATGTTTCCTATTCATCTTTCACTAGATTTTGACAGTTCTAAACTTGAGAAAGTACCTAGCCTAAGGGCAAAAGAGTGGGACTGTAGATCATAGTGTATTCTTGGATGAAGTGCTTCAGACAACAGGGATTAGTAACCAATACGTTTTTATTGCAGAAACTGTGCAAACTCTTCTGAGAAATAAATTAGTCCGAAGCTATGTTCTGTGCCATCAATCTTAAAGTTCTTTTAAAGGCCACGTCTGCTGATTGTTTTATTATTTCTGCTCACCCAAACTCTTGGTACTGCAATGTGGGTTCTTTTATTCCAGGGTTCTGATTTTTAATTTTACTGTATGTTAAATACAGATTCTCAAGAGTGAATTTATTTGGGACCTGACTACAACAGTCATCGTAATCATTTGTGTTACAGGTTGCAGTTTCAGACTGGATCACGGTGTCTGTGTGCTGGGTGCTCCACATGTAAATAGCAAGACTCTCTGTGTGCTTGACCTAGTGTCAGGTGACAATTCTTGTGTCTGCCTTGTTCCTTTAGACCATTGCTGTGTGTGAGTCACAGCTGATACTCACAAATGAGACCTGAATAATCCCTGTAGAGATCAGTGTTGAGAAGCTCTGTGTTAAATTGAACGCTGCATCAAAGGGCATTATGATATTTCTAAGTACATGTCAAAACTCAGAGGCTGTATTGAACAGTGATGTCTTACTACTACTGCATGTTAGCCTCACACTACAGCTAGATGATATGATGAATATTTTAAGTACTTTTAAACAACGGAGACTGGATAATACTCAGCTAGTGCATTTCAAATAAGTCTACTTGTATATTAAGTCGCCCAGAGAATATAAGCTACGATTAGTGTTCATCTGCGCAAGTAAGTCTTCTCTGGAAAGCTGACCTCCATTAACCAAGCACACAAGAAGGAGAAATGGCAAACTTGACAGGAATACTGAGATTCACATATTCATACCTTGCATGAATAAAAACATGCTATAAAAGCTGTTTGCTTTGTGTCAGGAGCTCAAACAATGATAAAAATCCATACTGACATCATAAATACCAGAAAAGGTCAGCAGCGATTTTGGTGCAGGATCAAGTGCCCACAGCTGAAGAGGGACTGGCACATTGTCAATCCCAAACTTAAAATTTGCAAACACTCAGCATGTGGGTGCTTTGGCATATTGCTCTGCAGAATGCCTGAGGTAACAATCTAGGTTCATACTATTTTTGCAGCTTCTTCAGGAAAAAGAGCAAACAAACAAAAATGAGAAAAATCATAACCATCACAAATTTAAGCATCTTGTGTAGGGGTTTTAGTAATTATATTCCTACAAGAACTACTATGCATAAGGTTGTAATGTTAAATGCATGCATAACTTTTCATTTGTGTGTGAATTTAGCATGCCAGAAAGTGAGATGCTGATGGCACTGGTGAGAGTCAGGCAGAGTCAGCAGGTGCTGTATAAATTTCCCTGAATCTGGCTCTACCAGTGAAGCCCCATTTTAATGAACTATACCTGTCATAGACCTTGACTCTCCTGCAATGATTGTGCTTTTTATAGGTGTGCTTTTCTTGTGATGATGTAAAATACTCAGTTGTTGCCAAGATTAAAATTTAAAATTCACTGACACCTATGGCTCAGGGCAGGATTTGAGCCACAGAATTGATTCTGGGCAGGTTCTGTAGTTCAGTCTGTCAGTTTACACTGAGTAAATCATTAAAGCTTCCAGATGATTTTGAGACAGGATCTCTGCGGGCTGACACAGTGTTCATGTTGAATCCTGCAGAGATCTTTCTGTTTCTTCTGGTCAGTAAAACAGGCTTTCTTTTCTTACTAATCAAGAGGAAGGCATTAGCAACATGCACCTTAGTGTGTATAAAAATCCATGGTATGAGTCAGTCTTTTTGTGAAGGAAACAGGATCATATTGTAGCAGAGTGCATTAATAAAATTGTCAGGCAGCTATTAAAATAGCTTAAAATTATCTGAATTTTTATAAGTGTCTAAAAAGGCCGAATGGCACTTGTCTTTGCTCATAAAAGAAACATCTGTTAGGTTCTAAAAGATTTGTGTAAGTATTTAATGGTTAGACTACAGTGCATAGCTCATCCCAGGGTTATTACACAAATGAAATACAGTTTCTCTTTGAAAAGGTCCCTGTGGAGGCTCTATCTGCTTAAGATTTTCTATTCTTGATTGTTATATTGTGGTGTGTTCTTCTTTTCTGCTACAGAATCTTCGAAGCTTCATTGATAAAGAATTTTATTAGTTAGCTATAGCTGATAGAAATATTGAGGGGTGTTGTGCTCTGGTGTCTCACAATGCTGTTATCATCTGTGTGTGAAACTACAGGAGAATACTGATTTATTTTGGTGAAGAGAGAAAGAAAGTAAGGGGTTAGGATATTTGGGAAAAAAGACAAGTTTCTAACTGTGACGGGGGTTAATTTTGCTGACTGTAATTAGGAGGGGATCAAACGAAGAGGTGGGACTTGCTGATTCTGTGGGTCTAGGGAAAAACACTTCTGTCTCTCCACACTTGTCAGATAAGCTGACTGGATGGAAGTTCTCTTTTTTTTTCTTTTTTTTTTTCCCCTAATTGCAGTTTGCTTTGCTGTGCTATTCCTTTATTGAGAAGCCAGTATGTGAGAAGGTTGACCTCAGTAAATGAGCTCCAAGGGAGAGAGTTTATTATATGGATCAGCATGTGCACATTCTAGTTTATGGATTTTAATGTGACAAGGGACATAATCAGAAAATTCTGATTATGAATTGCTGCCAAAATAGAATGGCTGCAGTTTCTGAAACATCTGTAGTTCTATTTTAGCTGAATGGTTCTTTGTCTGTTTCTGCCATCAGGCAGAAATATTTAGAGGTGAAAGGCCAACCGTGCATAGAAATAGGGTATAACTCATGGTGGGGTAAATTCTAAGATAAAATAAAAGATTTGAGTATTCTATTTTTCCATTCTGGCTTCCAAGGGATACCCTTTGGTCATGTTTTCAAGCTTTTTCCCATGGGGGCTAGGAATGTTTTAATTGTAAATGAAAACTGATATATTTTGTCATCTTTTGATACCACAACTGGAGTTTCTAGAATAAAAACCCACCACATGCTACAAGATTGGTAATAAAATCTTGTTGGCAACACTGAAATTTTGAGGACCTTTTTCTACCTCCTCAACATCAATCTAGTGTTTTTTCTACATTATTGTTCTCCAGTCTTTGTTAACCTGCCACTCATTCTACGGCTGTATTTTTGGCTTAGATGCTATGATGTATCAAACACCCAAACTAAACATTGTATGACTCACACAGCGTTAAAGCAAAAAAACACTTTCTCCTCTGAGCTCTTTCTTGAGGATTTAAAGAGACTTTAATTCTATTAATCTCCAATACTCCAGCTGTGGAGAATGGACCTAGAGCTTTTTTGAACTGCCTTGCAAATATTTATTAAGAGAAATCTGGGCAGAGCATAGCATCAAAGGAGCAAAGAGCATATTCCCATCTCCCCTGACTAGCAAAGGCTGTGCCTCCTCAGAAGCTAGAAAATCCAGCTCCCACAGGGTACAGACTAGGAGAAGGAGCATTTCTGCTTTGCATATTTGTTATTGGCAGAGGAAAATGTATTTCTGGGAATGAGATGCCAGTAGGCTGTGCTAAAAGGAAAATATATGAGAACAGGGGGTGGGAAGAAACCAAGGAGGAAAATAATGACTCCCCCATCCAAACTAAAAAGGAGACATCAATCAGGAGTTGCTGTCCACCAATAAATGTTTTAGGTTGATTGCTTTCGCCTATAGTCTGTTTACAGTCTTCTGCTTCCCTTCAGGTGCATTCAGTACCCCTGCCCTGTCAATTTACAACTTGTTTAATTATATTTTGTTTAGAGTGCTATTAAAAAAAAAAAACTGAACAGGAATGTCTGCCTGTCTTCTTGGGTGGAGCACACAAATTAAGCCCATGTACTAATCCCTCTGGCCAGTCACTCTGCATTCCCGTGGTGACAGGAAAGCAGAGCAAGTGCATGAGCAGGCAGTGAATATGTAGGGAGTGGCAGCTTGTCCACCAATTAATAATGTGTAATGATAAGTAACTTCTGCATGTGGGAAAAAGCCAAGTAGAAGAGACACATGGGTCATTCCCCTAACAAATGAAGTTTACTCTGAGGTTTGATAGTTGTATTAATAGGACTAAAGGAAGAATGATATTTAATAGCTAGATTTCCCTGCCTAAGGCCCTCATTCTAATCACATGCAATCTATCAAGCACATACACTTTTCACTGTTCTCTGTGACGTGCATTGTAATAACTTGATATTCTGTTTTCTCCCTCTCCAAACCAGGCACATTCCCTGAACCTACCTTGTTCTGCATTAACAATCCATATTTTTAAAGACCTAAGGCCCCATTTCCAATTACAAAGCTCTCATTCGAGGTTTCACCTTTTTGGTTTCATGCTGCAAATTATGTCTGTAATATTGTCCTTGGCAGCACATGGATTTGCATAGGGTAAAGTGGCATAGGGAATCTCTGTCTCACAGGTTCAAGCTGTAAGGTACAACATATTGCCCAGAGGTCAATGGCATGATTATCCCATCAGCAGGGTGAGTGCACGGTGTTGCTCTCTGCACAGCCAGGGAAGAGGGAAATGTATGTACAAAATTAAACCAATTTATTACATAACTGCACTAAGACTGTGTGCAGATGCACCACGAGCAAAACCTGGGGACAGCTACATGAACTAGAAGTTAGACATGTAAATGAAATCAGTAATCAGTCCAGTTTTGTGGAAAAAGTAGAACCTCCGCATGCTTCCTTTTTCCAAATGATCTAGAGAAGCAGGGATGTTTGAACCCCCTATTTTAATCCTAGCAAGCTATAAGAAAAAAAATGAGCTTGGTCTGTAATGGGCCACTTCGCTCTGCATCTCTCAAGTGTCTTTATTTTGCTTAAATGTCAAGCTGGCTCCACTCTATGTTCTTTGCAGTAATCTCTAGCTGCATTTAGCACGGGCCAAGCAGTTCAATTAAACAGAGGAGCATTACTCCCTCTGACTCCTCAAGGCAGATATTTTTTGTCCTTTGAGATACTGCTAACACCAAAAGAATTTTGTCCTAGTCCTTCTAGATACACACCAAAAGGTGATTGATAAACATACAGTACAGCCTGGGGACAAAATGTGTCCACAGCTTTTCTGTATTCATATTTTATTTCCTGCATTTAGTCACAGTGAAATTCATAGTCCTGAAAAGAATTTGGACCTTAAGTGCAAAATCCATAGTTGCAGTAAATTTTGTCCCAAGTTCATGTCAGTAAAAGAGATGCATGTTAGACATTTTCTGGCGAAAAGTCAGGCCAGTTTATTTTTCCTTTGCACTGCCTAAATACTTAAAAGGGTCTCAAGATCTATGCTGATGGTATTCCTGTTTTGGTGCAACACAAACCCTGAGTCAGCTGCTTCTGGTGTGTGTGGTTCTGGGATTCATTCTGGAGCTTGGACTGAACGTGTCAGCAGAACAGATTCTTGAAAACCGTTAACTACTGGCACAATTAAGTGAAATCCTGAAGCCACTTACGTCTGTGCTTGGGGATGTAGTGTTTTTTTCCTCTCTGCTTAAGGACTGGGGGAGCTGTCAAGGAAGTGCTATTCTGACACACCAAGAGAAATTGTGTGGTGGGAACAGAGGTGGAGGTGGATAGCAAAGGAGGTGGTACAGTGTTCAGTGGTGCTGTTGGCAAATAGGCCAGAGCATGAGCCAGCTGAGGACCTAGCACATGCTTACAGCTTCTGCCCTGCTGAGATGTGTGACTTGGAGCAGGACTGAAGCCCTACAGCAGTGAGCCATCGTGCTTTTTCTCTTTTAAAATTGTCCTTGGTTGACTCGATGCCATCACTCTTCTGTCATCAGCACTAAACGTCTGCCAGTTTGTGCTCACAGCAACTTACTGAAATGCGCATCGCCTCTGAAAGTGGCACAGGGTCTCCTGAATTTCGTTAATTCATTGCATTGTCTTCCTGCATATGTTCTGCTTAATAGACAATAATATTTCCTTCTGTATGCTTCAGGGTATCAGTATTGAAGGTGCAAAGTAACATTCTGTAGGGCTTTGCCAACCTGCTGCAGAGTCATATTGGCACCAATTTTTGACAGTATTTGAAGATTCATGCTCATTCCCATACTACTAAGAAACGATAATCCGAATGTTGTTACAGTGGTGTCCTAAAATCCTGAAAGATTCAGCTGGTAAGAACTATCTTTATAAAACATTGGAGTGAACAGGATGGTGCTGACTTGTATCAGTAAAGAAGTCTAGTTCCTATATTCCCTGATTTACGTAAACATTCCTGCATTGAACTTACAACTTCTTTTTTTGGCTAACTAAAAAAAGATGTGAATAGTTGGAGGAGCAATCTTTAAATATTTTCTCCTTTCAACTCTAGCCCCCTGTTACGGGTCACAAGTAAAAAGAGTTGGGTGACCTCAGCCAGGTCTGATGTGCATGAAGGCTGAAGTGCATAAGCAGGGCTGCAACGTAATGCTCTTCTGGGGTGTCAGTTTCGAGGGACCTCAGCAGATTTTTAGAAGAGAATGTTCACACACTGGTAGTTCTACTCTGGTGATCCTTTAATTCTTTCCTACATAATAATGGGAAGTGGACATAAGTGGTAGATAAATGAGAAAGCTATGTGGAGATTAATAGAGTGAGTAAATATAGAGGATACTGAGCAGGAAAAGAAGAATAGGAAAAGGGAGAAGTGGCAACACATCCCAAGTTAGTCAAGATGGTGTATCTTGAAACCTAAGATTATTTAAAAACACCATATATCACAGTAAATTTCTGTGAAGCTATATAGAAGCAAGTGCACGTATCTAGAATTTTTCTGCATTTTCTGGGCAGTGACATCTGACTACAGAAAAAGCACTTGCCAAGGAAATAATGAACTACATGGTAGCATTAAGGAGCTAACACAACATTCAATTCAATGTAATTTTGGCCCATCCCTTCTGCAAGGTTGGTAGTGCAGATACCATCCCCACTTAGCTGCAGTCAGCAATTAGTCTGCTGTCACTGCCACCACCTTTTTATTTGCTTTGCTCTGTGGTGCCAGAGGTTTGTTTGTGGACAAGCACTTCTAGTCATAGTTTTTAAGAGAGCGGTAAGAGGCTCCACATGCCCATTGCCCTGAAGCCAAGTGGTTTTCTTTATCCTCCTAAGGAGTTTTGATCACTGTAACACCCAGTCTAGTCTTTGTGTGGGGAAGGAGGACTGAGAATTATTTATAAAATTGAGAAGAGCAGTGATGAAGCTCCATTTCTGTGCTTTTTTTTTTTGCTTTGGTTTTATGCTATTGCTTTTAAAGGTTTAGTTGCCATAACAACCCAAAGCAGTCCTGTATTACCATAGAAACGTGCTGTTGTGGGTGACAGTTTTTATGAGAATCCTTTTTTGTTCTTCTTAACGTAATGTCTTTAGCACTGGCCTTTTGCAGGTATATCACAATACACTACAGGGGTTTCAGAAAGTGTCAGAATGACATAATAAGCAACAAAAATGAAGCATATGCTTAAACCCAGGAAGAAAATCTGGTGTCATGGTTGACTGAGAGCAGAAGACAAGTAAAAATAAATTCCTGTTGCTTACCTTGGAGGTCAGAAGAACTGAGCTTAAAGCGTGGCTGGCTCATCAGTCCACATGAGTAAATACTCAAACAAAACCACAGCAAAACAGGAGTTAGGGCTTGGATTATGTACCAGGGAATTAGTGTAGAAACAACTTGCCATGATAGTTGTAGATATCAAAAGATGGGACTTCTTTAAAGTTCTCTGCATGCGGCTGCTCCTTGAGACTGTTCGGAGGCTGAAGCAAGAATTGCAGAACAAGGCAGCCTCTCGCAGAGCTGAGAGGGATTCCTGCTGAGAGCCGGCTCCAGCTGCGTACTGATAGCCTGCAAGCCTCGGGTGTTGGTTGGGACCTGGCAAGTCCCTGAATTGTTTGTGATCACTCTGTATCGAGAACTTTCCCTCTTCCTGTGTGATACCTTTAACGGCTGTGCTCTTCAAAGCCTCTTGGCTTCGAAAAGAATAGTAATGGAGCTTTTCCTTCCGCTAATCTGCATCTCCATCCACTCATTATGTAACTGTCTGGAGCAGTGGACCGCTGGAGCGTATCAGCTCTCCTAACGTCTGATAGATTACTGTGCATCTTTGCTATCAAACTTCAGATTGAAGTTATGGACCCGTTGCAGACCATTTACTCTGTCCCAGCAAACAGGAGTACACAGAGTGCACTGTTACAGGTTCATCATCTTATGACAAGCCACACAACTTACTTGGAAGGAGGATAGAGAGGCATAGTCAGACAGCTGTGGAGATTGTTATTGATCAGTATTTTTATGGGGAGGCACAGGTCTATCAGTTTCCTGTAATCAGTTGCATCAGTGACGAAAAAACTTTTCGTTCCTGATATGCATGTTTTAAAGAACAGAAAAGCTTCTAGCTGGGATCTTGCAAGAATTCCCCTTGCCAAGGTCAAGCAGGCAGCAGGAAATGCTTTACAGTTATGCTTTATGGTTTCTGACCCTTCTGTAGGCCTAGACAAGTCTGCTATTACTTCCTCTCATTTGACCCTCAGTTCTTCAGGCCTCATTCTGAATTACTCAGCCCTGGGAGTGATAATTAGTTTGAAAGAGAATATCCTTCCTACTTTCTGAATGCCTCCCTCTAACCTGTTCAGAGAAATGACATCCTAGAATGCTCCTTATCCTTCATTTTCATGGTATTGGAAAGCCCCTCCACGATCTTGAAGTTTCCAGATGAGATGTCTTCCATCTAATCTAATCAGGATTTACTGGACATGATTTCCTCCTTGTTGTTCTTGAACTCCTTTTTCCAGTCAAGAATTTTCAAATTAATAAATCAAAGATTAAATGTTGTAAATACTTGCTTCTCCTTTTTCTTTGTCCTGATAACATTGATGTCAACTTCTACTCCATGAAAAAAAATGTAGCCAGACTTCAGAGGGACTTATGTATTGCCTTGAAATTAGTACCTGTTTCAGTTAAATTACTGAATACTGACCACCATGCAATATGATTTCTACTCTTTTTTTGTTTCTCATTTGATTGAGATTGCTCTGTGAGATAAACTCAGGTAAAGAAGTGAGCTTGCAGTGTCAGGGATAATGTCAGGGGGGAATCTAGATCTGGATCTGGAATGTGTACCTGTGCAGAAGGAGAAGTTGAGGAGATTTCCTTTTAAGGTGAAACAAAGGTAAGGAAGAGCTGCAGATTGCAGTACACTCTTTGCAAACCCTGTAACAAAACAGAGGTTACCCTAGCCCACTGTATTCCCCTGGGAGTGTCAGGATGTTGGCAATACAGAACATAGAATCAGCACCACCTTGGCCTAGCCAGTACGGTCAGTACCATTTAAGCATGGGCAGCAAAAATTACGCTTGAATTATCAGTGTGTTTCAGTGACAATTGTTCTTCATGTGCTTCAGAGCTGTTTTGTCATTGAAGATGTGACACCAATGTTTGAGCTGCCTTGTTTTTCACCTTTCTTACGGTTTACAACCTGTTTCATGTCTTCCCATCACCATGTGTTTTCAACAGAGCACTGAAAAGATCATCAGCCTTCATCTGAGATCCATCTGCAGTCATCTTGCTGGAACACACTCTCTCTGAAATGGTGAGGCACACTTCACCAGAGAGCCAGTTCTGTACTTAACCTTTCCCTAAAAGGTAGAAAATTATAAGGTGCAGATTTATTGATGAAGGCCACTGTTTAGTGATACAGTAAATAAAAAACTAGAGATGGAAATGTCATAGCCACCTAGCACTAAGTGGTATCTGGTATAAAGTCACTGATTCATTTTTGTTCTAAAATACTAATGGATTAACTATTCTGAGAAACCTTAGCCTGGATCAGACCATCTGTCTTTCCATAGTAAGCTTAAAGTCAGCCCGAACTCCAAATCGTGTGTTCTGGCTAATGCAATAGAAATGTCATCTGTGCCCACATTTGACTGCGTATCAGGTTTGCTCTGCTGGGTGAACAGAACCTGTGTACTAATGAACATGGAGCCATTGCTGGAGTGAGGCTTGGACCAACTTGGTTGGAATATATTGTCCTAGGATACCTTGCTATGTAGCGCTGACTTTCACACTGAAGGCAGATGGGAATGCTAATTCCTGAGGATGAACTTTGGAAGGCAGATTCTAAAGTAGAAGAAATTTGATTTTCATTATCCCAATCTGTGATTAGTCTTAATTTATCCCTTGGTAGAAGAGGAAGATGTTTAATCATTTCTCTAATGATATGTAAGGTTTCCAGGTTGTCAAAATTAAGAACTAAAGATTAGGTTAGTAATCTCTGGAAAGTGTGTTGAGACCTGGAGAGCACCTTTCATTATTTTTGTCCCCCTTGTGACCAATGCTTGAAAAAGCAATGATAAACTCTGAAGGAAGTTGCAACTAGAGTTGAAAGCAGAGACAGGAGAGCTATAATTTAAGGCTGAGGGCTTTTCAGAAAAAAAAAAA
>VZTI01003146.1:1228739-1257075 GCA_013397865.1 Struthidea cinerea | reverse complement strand
AAAAAAAAAAAAAGTCATGCTTACATGTCCACCTCTGCAAAAATGCACTGAGGATATGCTTCTTAAGATATCCAAAATAGCTGGTACTTTTTGTTCTTCTCTCCAAAGACTGGCTCTGTCTGGCCTAGCTGTCAGGCAAAACATAAGCTTGTTCCACGGAGCTTTGTAGCTCTGATGTTTTGTTTGTAGTCCATTGTCAAAGGGCAAAGAGGAGGCAAACTCCTTCAGATGAGTCAGGATAAAGTACTGTCACAAGTGTTCTGTTAGCCTGAAAGCTTGGAGCACCCTTACCAATTCCAATGCCCATTTGCTGCCCTGCAAAGTGGGATTATTATCTCTTAGCAATACATTGAAATCAACCAAATCCAGCAGCTGCCATGAGTGAAATTGTAAACAATTAGTACTAATGATTCTTAAGAAGGAAGGCAGGTGTAGTTGCATCACAGTTTTCTCTTACAGGCTTAGAATATATACAAACTGAAACAAGTTACTTAATTATATGTCATGGTTGTGTTTCTAGTGCTGTTGGTGAGGGGGTATATTGAGATAGCAGGGTGTTGTAACTACTTCCCCTCAGATCTCACCAAAGTTTTACAGTAACTGTGTAGAATTGATGTACTCAAAACCACCATTTTCCCCTCCAGGGGATCTTGCAAGAATGTGGTGCATTTTTCACTAAAAACATAGTGTTACTAATAGAGATCTCAAGGCAGGCATTCGTGAGATTAGGCCAAGATCCTTGTCTCATTTGCCATAGACTGAATCCAGAGCAATTTCATTATTTTCATTTAAGCTGTCCTTGGATTTATATTGGAGAAAATTAGGTGAGAATCCAGCTTTTAATTATAAAACAGTGCATTTGTGAGATGTATGGTGGGTTTTTTTTTCCTAAGACAGGAGACTTCAGTGACCAGCAGAGGTCTCCTAGAAGTAGTCTTATCATCTATGCTCAACATAAAACCAGGAAAACAGTTGATCCAGATTAATTTCTTCTGAAAAATAAAAATAGGTAAAATTTTGTTAAAACTCAAGAAAAAAATGAAGGCACCAAAATTTTGGAAACTGTGAAATGTGGATAAATTTGGTGATTGTGAAAGAGAAGCTGAGATAGCTTTCATTTAGCTTGGAATAGCTTGGGATTTGTCTGCTTATGTCTGAGATGTAGTTTAAGGGTCTCCTGTATCTGTTCCATACACTGTAGCCCATGTTATAGCGGCACAGTCCTGTTCCTGAAATGCCATTGCATCAGTGTAGTATCAGTGGCAGGTTAATACTTACTTGCAAACTGAGGTGATTTCTTGTGAAGAATCACAAGGAGATTTAGCAATGGGGTGCAAGAGAAACAGCTGAATTTGTCTGACTGTACAGCTCTGTTATAAGGGCATTTTAGAAATCTGGTGCTACACAGATGTGGTGTACCTGTCTGCTGTCAGCAAGGACCAGCACTTTTTCTTTCCACACTACTTAAAGTTCAGGCAAGACTCAGCATGAGAGGCAGGAGGGTCTAACTCAAGCAGGGGCTGAGTGCCAGGCAGCCTCACAAGTGCAACAGGAGCCAAGCAGTTCCTGTCTTTCAGTTCCCGTGAAAAGCACAACAGATCATAGCTCTCTATTGTCTTATTACTGCTTTCCACCCATTTTCACCCCATTCAGTATTTCTCTCTGGGTTTCTATTCCTCAAGCTTATTAACTTGTACCTTTTGCATGATGATTTTTTTTTTTTTTTCTAATTTCCCCATCTGCACTGCTGTCCCTGTAGGTCTCTGTGTAACATTTCTGGTCTGGCGGTGTCTGCAGTAGCTCTGGATGTAATGGCACTTACACTGGTAATCAGGGTGCTTTTTGCCCCACTTGCAGTACTGGTAACATTTAATTGGGCAGCCTCAGCTGTAGAGAGTAGAGGCATTTTAACAGTCTGGTGTATCACAGGTCACGTTTTATGGACCTGGCCAGAGGTCAGAATGAGGAGCATGTATAGCATCAGCACACACTTTTTGTAGCTGTGAAATAACTACAGGATTCTGTTTTTATTTAATATGCCGTTCTTCCCTTCCCTCTCTTTTTATTTTTGGGTTTAATCCTCTCTTTAAAATTTTCCAAAGTCATGGGTTATTATTTTCATAGCCAGTTCAGCCATTCCTTTATGAATGCTTCTCATTTTATGCTGAGTGTCACTGGAAAGGATGGATCTGACCCACCTCCACTGCTCACTAAGTCAGCTCCCTTTGAAGTACATGTAATAAACTTTCTCTGATGGTAAAAAGCCTCATTAGTTCCAGCCCATATTTGGGATGCACCTCTAATCCACACTTGTTCTGCTTCATTCTTTTTAGTGTTTAATTATTGATACACCTTACGTGACTCATGCAGTCTTACACTGGTAAGATACTTTCCTGCATTTTCCCACCCCTTTTAACATTTTCACTTCCTCACTCAAAACCTGGGTCACATTTACCCAAGGGTCTGTGAAATGTCTGGCAAAAGGCTATAGCAAAAGGAACCCACCTGCAGTAGGTTGTGATGGCTGAACAGGGCAGTAAATCCCTCCTAGCAGATTCTCAGACAGAGAAAGGTGACAGGGCTCCAAAGATGGGCAGCTGCTTGCAAGGAGTGTCCATGTAACACTGGCAGGTCTCCTGAAGAGGTCATAGTGCAGCAAAACCCACATAAAGACAAGATGTCCAGGACACGGTAGTTCCAATGCTCACTCCCATCTAAAATGTTTAGCGTGGCTTGGACCCCTTTGTTTACCAGTCTCATTTAATCTGAGCTGTGTGTGCAGGTAACAGGGAAGTTCCTTGAAGTACCAGTTCCTTGCAATAATTTTCTTCTTAGCAGCTCATATGGTGTTGGGGTTTAGATTTTGTGACCAAAACAGTCCTGACAGCACATTCCTGTTCTGGCTTTTGCTGAGCTGTGGCTGCACAGCATCAAGGCCTTCCCTGGTTCTCGCTCTGCCCCCACAGTGAGTGCATTGGCGGGCACTCAATAGGCTGGGAGGGGACACAACCAGGCAGGTGGCTCTCACCAACAAAAGAGTTATTCCATGGCGTTCAGCATCATGCTCAGCTGTAAAAGGGAAAAGAGGGGGCTTTAGGGCGCTAGACATCTTTTGATTAAGAACTGGCTGGGTATCAGTTACTCACAGGAGGGACCTTGGCATCATTTGTTTTGGTGTTTTTTGTTCCCTTCCCTCTTTTTCTACATCACTTATTAAACAGTTGCTTGTTGGTTTTGGGTTTTTTTTAGTTTGGACCCCCAAGTTTTCTTGCTTTTATTCTGCCTTTCCTCCTCCCCAGTCCCACTGAGGGAGAGGGGAAGGGAGTGATGGACTGTGTGGTGTTTTTTTGCCCACTGGTCTTAACACACAGCACAGCTATAAGAAGTGCTGCCAGTTAGCTCTCAGTGTGGGACCAGTATCTCTTCATCTCTGTTGTGTCCTGGTGAGCTGCATGAACATTTGATGGCTACCAAAGTAATATCGCTTCTGTTGCAAAACGCTGGCACTGGGAAATATGCATATAGCTGTGCCAAAGAACGTAAAGGTATCATCATAGCCTTCTGCACCTGGCAGAAAAAACACCTGTGTAAGAAGGGATATGTGGACCTGAAATACTGACTTTGAGAGGTTAATTCCTCTGAAACCTGCTTTAAGGGGGATAGTCTATCATGGTAAAATCCTCAAAGATCAGGAGACCTACCTAAAAATGATGATTTTAAGAAAAAAGAAAAGTATACAGTTCTTGTTTGTTGTCTGGCTCATTAATATTACACTTCCTGGCTTTTCATAGCAGCCATAAGAGCAAAAAGCTTACTCTTTAAAAAAAGCAGAAACCACCAACTTTTTCCTGTTATTAGATACTTCTAGAATATGCAGTACTAATAAACACCTCCAAGGTATTTGTGGGGCTCCTGCTGCCAAATCCCATAGAGGAAGGAAGATCCTGTACTGTAGAAACATAATTAATTGTTGAAAATTAATTTCTCCAAATGCTTAGGAGTGTTTCCAACCCCTGCCATGAAGCACAGTCTGTTCAAGAAATTTCGCAGTAGGGACATTTTGAGTCCTCTAAACCCATCTCCGTTTGGCAGGGCACAAGTAGGGGCAGTAGAGTCTGCCAATCTTAAAATATTAGGCAACATTAAAATTAAATAACAGGAATCAGGATTTTATTAACATATGAAAGTATGTTAATAATCTACCTTTTAATTGGTAGTGTTCCAGAATCCTACCTGAAACACAAGTTATCAGAATAGAAGCTGTCATTTTAGTGTACAGGAATTAAGTGATAACATATCAAATACATGCTTCTGTAAGCAGAACGAGCTCAAAAATAGAGTAGCGGATATCTGGCATAATCAAGCTTCTGCTGCTGTGTTTTTGAAAGCTCTTTTTCTGCATTCAACACTTCTTTCCCATTTTTTAGCATTCCATTGTAAAACCCATCCAACGATGTTGATAGCTGATGTCTCTGCTCATCTGAAAGGCTTTTATAAGAGTAAACCGTGGAGTTCAGCATGACCACAGTGGGGTGAAACTAAGGTAAAAAATCTTGCCTCCTCACAAGAAGTTTGTTAATTCAAATCCTCTACTAGAATTAAACTTGAACCCCATTCTGTTAGGCCCTTTTAGTTCTGGCATCCTCTGGCATCTTCCAGTTAATTATTAGAGTCTTTTTGAGTGTCTTCTGTCTCTGCTGTCCAAGGAAACAACCTCTGCTGAAAGCACCTTCTCCAACCTTCCTCCAGAGTCAAAAACCCTAAAAAAATATGCCCTACTTGGAAGTTATTATGGAGAGGCACATGGCATCAGGAGTGTTAAATAGCTAGATGTGTTCAGCAGGTAGCTCTTGTTCACCTGGCAGTTGCCTAGCAGGTAACCTGCTGACTTTCTCTGAAAGGGGCTTGGAAAGCTACTGGAAAAAGCCAGACATGTAGAATAAGAAGTGGTGCAAAGGGGGCACCTCTTTTTTACAGAATTTTCTTTAAAATTTACCTGCTATGCTTTTACACTAGTGAGATCAGCACTGGGGTCTGGGCCCCTAGAAGAAAACTCCTCTTTCTGATACTCTGTCAAATCCCTAAATAAAGACCCCTTGCCAGGGAGAAGGAGCCAGTTTGGCCAGTTTTTCAGAAGTGCTGTTACTAAAATGTGAGTTGTGGGTGTTTTGGCTCCTTTGAGAATCCAGGCTCTCTGAAGAGCATTCACACTCTTTTTTCATAGCAGATCTCTTATTTTTATTCTTTATTCTCTCACTCTCTTCTCCCAGCAATGTAACCCTCACAGGTCATGTGCACCCGAGGAAGAGGAGGAAGGGCAGAAGATTTAAGGCAACCAGCTCTCAGGAGCTGTTCTCTCTTTCCCACTCACTAGAATCGAGTGGAAGGAAGCCTTCCATTAGTGACCTGCCAAATCTGTAGCTCCTGGTTCAAGACTGGATTGTGCTATGATTAATGAAACATGTTTAGTAGTCTCATTTGAGCTTTTAATGGTCTGTTATCTGCATTATGGCTTTAGCATACCCTTCATCATGATTGATAGCCTGTTTGGGAGTAGGAAGCAGGGTAGAGGGCTGCCTTGAGGTGTGCATACTGAACAGAGAGGAGTGAAAATAGCTTGGTAGCGTCTGAAGTGCTGTGTTAATCCTTTAGGAATCCCTCAGGATAAATCTGTATGAGGGCCACCATATGCACACGTACCTGAGCTAGTCAACTGCGCTGGCAAAATACTTGTTGCACTGATTGTTCCTGCTGAGAAATGGCAAAACTACACAGTGGCAAAATGCTTCATTAACACAGTTGTAAGGCTTTTGCTACTTAAACCAACTAAGTTATCTCTGCCAGACACTGTGGTGTGCCAGGTTCATCCACCTTTCCTTTTCTGTGTGTGTGTCTCAGCCTTTTCTACAAGCCATAACATGCTACTGTTCTTCCTACATCAGCATTAGGGTAAACACAGCTCCCTCTTAAATCAATCAATTTCCCATGTCTTTAAGTTTAGTGGGAGGATTGCTGACATGCAGATTTGGATGTTATTTAGCCACTTGTTTTGCCAGCCATGAGCCTGCAGGGATTATGTTGCAGGTGAGAGAACAACCTTCAGGAGTACCTAGCAAGCATCTACAATTTAAATTTAATGACCTTATTTAGTGAAGTACTTAATCATAGGCTGAAGTGTAAAAGCTCGTGAGTAGTGTCATTGACTTCAGCAAGATGGAAAATGATGATGCACTGAGATACAGCATTGAGTTAGGGCAGATAACATCAGAGCCTGTCCTGGCTAATAGATTCAGGGCCAAGTGTTGCTCTCTACCAGCATCCTCTTTTATCCCCGTCATTGAACAGTATCTGCCAAATTTGGTCTTTCCAAGTGCAGAGGATATGTGAAGTACTAACTTCCTCTTAGGCCTTTGATGCTGAAATTCAGACTGAAGTTTAAGATCATTGAATTTAGCATTGGGAAAAAGGTGAAGCAGTCAGCAAAATGTCACAGTTGACCATGAGGAACTGCTGCTGCTCCCCACTGGTACAGGCTGTGGTAGATGTTGCATGCCTGAGGCTACAGAGCTCGAGCATCCCTAGGAAAAAAGCTCTTGCCCACAACTCAAAAATTCTTAACATGAAAACAGTTCTGTAACTAAACTTCAGCAGGTTAAAAGTGTCTGCAGCAAGAGAGAGGAGCTAACTGGAAACCTCCAGCTTCTGCAGAAAACTAGTTCTGGCCTCTTTTGCTCAAATTTCTGAGCTCTCACATGTCAAAAACTGTTAGTATAATAATTTTGATCAATTTTTTATTAATATTAGGAATTTGTCACCTCTGTGTCCATCTGACCATGCACCTGTCAGTTTGCTTGTCACTGGTCTGCCTGTTGTATTATTGCATAGAAGATGTGAATTCTGTCATCCATTTCTTCATCGTCTTCATTCATGTTCATGAATTATTCTGGTCATTTAATGCATCCTAGCTCTGCGTTTTGTGGATATCTGTTCTTGGTAGCAGCAAATCTGTCAGTTTAATTGCTTTCTCTTTAGCCTCAACCTTTTTCTCATTAAGTCGGTGAGTAATCATCTTACGTTATTGAGGATACTAAGGCGGAAAAGTTGTTACTGGTTCTCTTTGAATTCTTTTATTTAATAAAATGAACTATCTAAATAATAATCCCTCCCCACTGTTTCCTAAATGCTATTACTTCCTTTTAGGCACATGGGAGCTTCAGCCTGTTTGCTTTTTAATTAAAAGGAAGTTTTCAGCTGCGTCTTTCATCATTAGAATTTTCTGTCACCTTGAAATGAAGGCTCTGGCATTGTCTTTTAAATTATTGAGCACTGACTGACTAGGGGAGTTCAGTTTAGAGTATACATTAATCTTCTTAACTACTCTCATCAACCTGACTGTCCTGCCTGCTGTGGTTTCCATATTCCTGTTTGCTGTCCCTCCTTTGTTTGTCTACCCACCAATATGTATAAAACATCAGTATAGTCTCTGCATGCTTGCTAATTACTGAATTCTGTATTCTTTGTGTTCTGACGTGTTACAAAACATTTCCCAAGGTCGTGTCTGACATGAATAAGTTGGTGCAGAGAGCTTTTCCTTTGCTATGTTGTTAGCAGAACTTGGAGTTGAAAGCAGCTTTGCTGGGGGAGTGACTTTACTCCCTCTGGTGTAAAGCATTGTGTGTCTTTTTTTTTTCTTTCAAATTCACTGATGTGCAAAAGATCTAAAAAATTAATCCTTTAAGCAGAGATGAACTAATTTGCAATCTTAGCAACTATTTAGACTCTTCTGTTGAAACAAGAAAAAAGGTTTGTGATTTATACCCATTAACATTGTCACAGTGTATTGGCAAACTTTGTTGCTCATGAAATAAGTTGATAAAAATCCACAGAGGGATTGAGAAGCAGAAGAGCAGTTCCACCAAGTGGAACAGCAGGGATCTGAGCTCTGCTTCCCAGCTCTGCCACAGACATAAGTGAGCACTTTACTGCCTCTGCAGTCCTGGGTTCTGTTTGTGGGTTCCTTTCTCCATCCCATTCCGTCTTGCCGAGGCATTACAAGCTGTGTGTTTGTATAGCCCCTAGCTCTGGATAAGCTCCCCTTGTACAAATAAATTGTTCACAGGAATAAATATTTTCCTCACTGAGCCCTTTTTACACCAGGAATTCATAGTTCCCTCTGATTTATCTCATGTTTAGCCTCAGTGGAATAATCGCACAAGATTTACTGAGAATACGTGAAGTTGTAGCTGTCTGGTTTCCTTGTGGTTTCTCAGATGCTATTTTCTGTACACCTGAATGATAGCTGTCAGACACTTTAGAGGGCAACTACTACCATTTTCTGTGAAATTTAACATCTAAGGCCACACGTGATTCTGGTACTTCCTACTGGCAGAGTTTCTCCCTATGAAAACATCAAATTAGATGTACTCTCACAGTGATCAAACAGCAATATACACATCATGCTATGCCATTCTGGTAGCATTTCAAAAATAGTGGTTGGATTCCTTTTCACTTGGGGAAGTTGTTAGTTTTAATTTAGCTTGCTCTTCTAAGGAACTAAACTCAGGCCATTCTGGATTAGAATTCATGAAGCCCAGTTTCCCAAATGGCAAAGCCTCTCCTACACAGTGTGTGCTCCATGGAGCGTGCCTTGGCCAGAGGGTGCCTTGCCAGCAATTCTGTTCTTGGTCTGACAGCTTTCCTCACCAACTTGCCTGGAATGGGAAAGTGGGAGGTTGCTAATCAGCAGCAAAGCCAACAGCCGGTGTTTTTATGAGAAATATGTAAAACCCAGAAAATACATGATAAACACTTCATTTTTCTGTAGTATAAATTTAGCAAGCCAAATTCTAACCTGCTACAAGTTGCAGTGGCTCCATTTGAGATAAAAGGAGTCATACCTGCTTGTTGTATCTGAATATTTACTCCTTCAAGTCAGTTTGTGTAGATGGGGGGTCTTCATTCCATGTCACACAGACTCACACCTCTGAATCCCCTTTATCAGGAATCACAGCAGGTGCTATTGCTGCCATGTAAGACCACCCTGTTTAGCATAGTTTATTTAGTTGCCCTTCAAAGCCAGAAGTGCTGGCAAGTTTCAAGGACTTGACGGTGCTGGTGTTCACTGGAGCACCCTTGACAGAAACCATCCAAGGACACACATGCCCGTGCAGCAGAACACATCAAATTTTAATCCAGACCCAGAGACATGAGATACAGTTTCATTGCTCGCGTATGGTCTACAGTAAAAATTGAAGCTGATAAATGGAAATAAATCTGAGAAGAGAGTAAATTCCTTGTGCAAAGGGACAGGGACCAGAGATTTTCCAGTGTCAAGTCTAGATTGAACTTAACGTTCAAAGCTACTGCAACATGGCTGTAAAGTGGCATATGCTTCAGAACAGTCCACTAAAAAAAATTTAAAAATCAGTGAGCTAAGTTATGTACTGAACTAGTTCTGAAGTTATGAATCAAATTAGTTAATCTTCAAAAAGTGATTGACATATTCTTAAAGTCTCCATTACTTATACCCTAAAAACTTTCTCACAAGCCTCTGTGGTTATCAGCTCCCCAGCAAATGAACTGTACCACAGTCATGTCTTCCTGTAGTTACTGGTTAGCCTAATTAAAGCAAACATATATAAAGGAGGGTTGGAATTTCTCTCCCCTTCCCAGTCAAATATGACCCACTTACCACTCTTATTCAGGAATATGTCTCAATCTGTCACCATGGGAATCATTTGATGTCACAAATGTGAGATTGTAGAATCAGTTAATATGTCAGGCAGGTAGACCAAGACTAATTGCAAAGGAGAAAAAGTAAATTTAACAGACATGCATTTATTGACAGTATGTAATGATGGGAAAAGAAAATTAGGCAGCAGCTCATGACTGTTAAGTGGTCCAGAAGAAATACATCAAACTTCTTATGAAAGCTGCTGTAAGTATTTAAATCACTTTTGGATTATACTGTGGAAACATTTTAATACATGCAGTATCATGCACCTTGGAGCTTACTAGAGACCTCCACTCTATAATTCTCTGGTAGAATTCATTGCCATTAGCAGTTTCATATGCTTGTTTCCATATTTTCCCCCCTTCCCTGGTACATGTTATTGTTACAGGCATATTTATAATGTTAGTTTCTCTCTCATTCACAGTGACTTACTAAGAGAGTATATCCAGAAATTATTAGAATTATTAAAAAAGACTCATTTTTTGTTACATTGTTCTGCTGTGTTGATCTAGTTTCTGCTACACACGCACGTGTGTATGTGTATAGTTGTGTGAGCAAAAACTCACTGAAATTACTGAATGTTAGGTCTTGGTTTTTATTGCACATATATTCACATAGACTCTTCATTTAATGACTATTCACACTGAACATTCGTTAACTGGTTTTGCTGTTTTTGAGAGCAAAGAATCCATAGGCTGTTTCTCCAACAGTAGAGTTGAAAAGAAATGATAATAAAAATTTATAATATTTGTTTTATCTAACTTCCCTTCTTTTTCCCTTCAGAAAATTATTTGTTTTACCATCCATGCAGCAGAGGGAATAGTAAAGTTTAGCTGGAGGTAGATTTTTCATCTTAGTTGTCATTTGAAGAGATTCTGACAAGGTTTGTTAGACCTAAAAATCAATTCACAGCACTTTGTTCTTTGATGCATCCGTAATGGTTTTATACAAATGATTATTTTTTTCTACTTTTTTGTTATGGCTTGCAATTAAGAGGGGGGAAAAAAAAAAAAAAAGGATTGATTTGCTTTCTGCAGTAAGAACTAGACATCCAGTATGAAAAATGACAATACCTTTCTCTTCCAAAGGGAGGTAGTAAAGATTTGCATTAATAACCAACACAGTTCTTTCCCACTGGACTTTCTTCCAGCCAAGATACTAGTTCAAATAAAAAGAAATAGCTTGAAGTCATTCCATCCTAGTTGACAGTGGCTAGAGAATTAAGTCCAAATCCTTGCATTTTATCCACCAGTAGGTTATTCCATTCAATTCTGCAGCCAAATGAAGTCAAACCACGTTCAGATGTTCATTTCTCAAAACAATTTGCTGAATGTGACTTTAAAAAACATTTTCATGAAAACGTTAAAATTTCTTTCTGCCCCAGCTCAGCCATGGCCTCAGATGTTCTTCAGTGCAGTCCATAAGAACTCTAGGTACTTGTCTCTCAGTTCTTCTCTCCTAGGTTAGCTGTGTCTCAAAGTTGCTGGTGTGGGCAATGAGAGGCAGAGAATATTTTGGACCTACTGACCTTAACCGAGCAACTCTGCAGTGTGGGTTCTACCTTCTGGTACTGCAGAAAATAAATCTCAGGAAGAAGAGCTGTGTCTTAAATTTGATGGGTTTTCCCCTTGTTGGTTTCGGGTCAAAAAATCCTTTGTTCTACACACACTTCAGTAGCAAGGTTTCCTTACTTCCCATTGCTGTTTTTGTAAAACAAAAACATGACAATCCCTTTTCTCCCTCAGAGTCCTCTAGCAGAATGCTAATGCTGAGTAAGAGCTCATTGAAGTGACTGTCAGCTTTAGTTTAAGAAGAATTCCTGTGTGTAAACCTCTCATATCATGGAGGGACACTACCTTTCTGGTCTGGAAGCTGTCCTTTTTCCAGTACTGCATTTGCCTAACATTACAATCATCTTGGCTGGAGGAGAAAAATATGCAAGGAGATAACTTTCAAGGTACTTCGATTTATCCTAGTGCTCTTGCCAGTGAGTCACTGCTGTTTTGATCTTTTTTTTTTTTTAACTACAGACTCAATAGATTGTAAGAAGCAAACGAAGGGAAGTGTTTTTCTCTCTTGCAGCAATTTAAAAAATGATTTTCATGTTTCATCTACACAAAGATGATTTAATTAAATACTTTAATCCTGGCCACAAATAATTTATGTAGTGGTTCAGTGCAAGAAGTTCAGCATTGTCTTGTCATAGAGCGTTTACTTAATCCTGTCGTACCTGCTTGATAATTACTCCCTCAGATCTGTCCTTGCATTAGCCACAAAATTAGCTTAGAGGACTTGGAAGAAAAGAGGAGGGAAAAAATCCTTCAAATTAATAATTTATTATTATTCTTGAGTCAGCCCTCATTCAGTCTTTCTGAGGGGTGAACCTTCCCATCTGTCATGAAATGAAATAACATTAGTACTTCTCAGTTTCTAGAGCTGATCAGAATCTGATAATGATATACAGAAGATCTTTTCTCCACTTCCAAAACAGATAATGATCTCTTTTCAATGCCTTTGTGTCTTAAATCACATCTCACATAAATATTTCTTTCTTTTAGTGCAGACATACTGACACAATTCACTTCCTTGCAGCATTGATCTTGTAAGCTTAAATGGGAAATTGTTTATTTTCCTTTCATGGAAAGACAGGAGTTGAGTTGCTCTTCATGTGGTGATAAAAAATGGAACGTTGTCCCAGAATCTGATCTCTCTATGCCTTGGAGTTTGTTTCCTCATGCGTTTAATGGGCTGAGGCTAAGTGACAAAATAAGAGGTTCAAATTCAATCAGAAGGTCACATCTTACTCTAGAAGGACAGAAACTAGCATTTCACATGTTACAGAGGGGGTCTTGTGTTCTGCTCTTTTTTGTTGCTTTGAGTATGTAAGTACCACTGAAAATGAGCCCTACGTTTCTTATTCCAGTTTACAAAGCACAGTTGGCCATCCCTATCTTACAGCATTGAACACAGAGAGGAAATGTCACAAATTAGATAGAAAACAGTTTCATCAAGAAGAAGTTCATTTCTGAAAACGCTTAGGGTGTGATAGGAATCAAGTGTAGGTCCAAGCTAAAAGTAATGCTAATGAAGTGGGGAGTTAAGAAATGCCCCAGGGGGTCGCTTACAACATTGTAATAGAAGGTGACTGAAACTGGATGGATTAAAATAAGAGTTAATTAGGATGCATTTGTGCACAGATGATATTGCAAGAGTTAGTCAGAACCACCTACATTATCTTTTCTTTGTGAAGAGTAAATCCTAGGCAGGTCTGTCTGGGACTACACAGTTGGATTTTATAAGAGAGTACAATGTTTGTTTACCTCCAGGAAAGAATCATGGAGCAGGAAGATCAGTTCTGCCTTCTAAAAGGGCAGAGGTGGAAGCTAAAGTGAGATAATGAAGGGAGACTTGCACAAATCTGTCCTCAGTGCTACCAAAGGATTTACCTTTTATGGAGATTAGAACAGATTATCTGTAAACGTCCCATTTACTGGATGCTTTTGGAGCCGTGAACTGATGTCCTGACAATTTTGTTTGGAGTGATTTAAGAAATTATTGCTATCATCTCTATAGTACTTTTCCATGAGCTATATTAACAGGCTTTATGGGGACTTACCGTCCCTCTCACTCCCCATACAGCCGTTGTAGAGGAGCAGTGAAGAGGACTGCAGCTAACCCAGATGGCTGGACACTGAGATGAATTGGGTGGGCAGTAACTCCTGCCCGTGGTGTGGTAATTTCTCAAATTAGTGTGCTTCCTTCTGCAGCGTTTATGTGACTGAGGTCTGAATTAATTCTCACAGTGTTAAATCCAATGGAAGTAAAGATTTCATCACTACATTTAACTGTGTCTTACTGATCTTCCCAATATGCAGCCAAAATTGTCTTCTGTATCACTCTATCATTCTTTTTTTGATTTCTTGCCTTTCTAATCTGCAAATGCATATATTAACTTCTTGCTGGTTTTAGTACTTGAAAGGCAATCCATTTTTAATTTGCTAAAGTATTAAGTATGTTTCTAGTGCAGTTTGTATTTATTATGGTGCTTAATGGCTATGCAGCATGACTGACTAAAGGTGACATCAGTTTCCACTACGTGGAACTATGAGCCAATAAAATATGAGTCTGTCATGTGGTTATCTGATGAGTAAGGGACTTCTTTTTTTCCTACCCAAGGAAGACAGAGAGGGAAGCCCTTTGTTTTGTAATTTATTTCTTTTTTAACACAGAAGATGCTTATAATACAGATAGTCTGTGAATAATTTTATAGTACTTATCTCATGCATTTATTCCCTTTTTTAAGAGCAGGTACAGTGTGCTGTCTAACATCTGTGGTTATGAGGGAGTGAGTTAGCCAAATCCATTTTACAGATTCCAGTTTTAATTTTGTTTTCCATCTCATCCTTAGACAGGTGAAGAGGAAAATAAGTAAATAGAAATTTACTGATATTTGACTTGCTGTTTTTACCCTTTTGATTACAAAATTCATTGAGATGCAAGATAGGTTCAAGATTCATAACAGCATTTTACTACTTCATAAGACAGACATTGCTTACACTTCATGCATTAGTAGGGATTAAGGGGATTAGAGGATACCAGAGCTTCCTGCCCTTTGCATGCTTTCCTGCAGCAATTGCACACTTGGCTTCCTGCTTCTTGATGTCCTCAGAATTCTTAATACTTTCATGCCTCTCTCTCATTTTACTGTGGAAATGTGAAGGTTTTTCAATATTTGAGCTGATCATTTTGATTCTTTAGTGTTTTTGAATCAAAGCTTGTGTGCTAAACCTTGCTATACAAATCAGTTCAAAAAAAGTGGTAAAATTAGGCTCAGATTAATAAAGGGACACTGTTGTTTAAATTTAAATCTAGGTGGAGTTCCTGCACATAACTAATAAAGCAGTTCATAAAAGCTTTTCCAAGCTGCTGATAGGCACCTTACTTTTAACCACTCAGGCATTTTAAGTTCTGCTGTTGTGCCTGCCTTCAGATGCTGTTGTTTTGCTGAAGCCCAGCAAATGCTAGCTATTTTCAGCCTAAATCCATTTTACATCTTGCCTCTCCTGCACATAACCTTTTAGAAGGTCCACACAAGTTGACCTCATTACAGGGGATGAGTCTGTGGGGTTTGTGGGGTGCTAGTGCGACATTTTACATACTAATGTAGGGGAAGGAGCACACAGCCAGAAGAGGGAGGGAGGGCCTGTGTGAGAAATTGGAGTGATGCTTTTTCATAGATGCGAATGTCATGTGAGGCAGTCTGCAGTCTGACCAGGTGCAAAGCCCTTCAGCTTCCAGGAGGAGAACCAAAAAGACTTTCCTAAACATTAGGACCGGTAGACTTCTGCCCTGTTTTTGCTTTTTATCGTATAATGTCAGCATTATCCAGTGAGCAAACTCCCAGTGATGAACTCTGGGTCTCTCCCCATCTGTCTCACTAAATGCCACTTGGAACAAGCGCCTTTCCATCTGACAATAAAATCAATGAATGAAATATTAGAGGCTTGAACGATATGATGTGCAGAATACATTATGGGACTTGTTGTGTTTCAGTGGACAGCAAGTCTTGCCCTTTCGTCCCGTTATCATCAACAGATCTACTTAATGAAACTGGTGCCTTCTGCAAATCTCTCACCTCTTTGCCTTTGGACTTCAACTCTTTTGCAACACTTTAAAGACTCTCTCACTCAGGGCTGTGTGATAAAATTCTCTATTTTCTGTGTACTCTTGGCCTCACATTTTTCATCTGTTTGTCGTAATTAAAGCCAGACCTGCACTAAGTAAATAATTAAACAACAGAGGGGGAGAGGGAACTTAAGCTGTTTTTCATAACACTTGTTTTTATGCCTTTGCTCAGTTGAGATAGCCTTCTTCTTCTTTGCTTGGACATTCTTCAGAACAGCCGCAATCACTCAGTACTAAGCCAATAAACAGGGACAAAAGGGAAATGTCAGTGCTGAGATGGACTTGTGTTAAACAACCTAAAACCTCTGGAACTGTCCACAAAGACTGATCTGCAAAAGACTGAAGAATGGGGGGTTTATTGCTTTTTCCAAGCCTTACTGGATTTTGCATCAGGAATATTAACTGCTTCGTTGTCACGCTGGCAAAATGTGTCATACATGTAGCAAACAGCAGTAAACTAAGAAAGTAAACTAACTAATGCTTGCTAGCAATCTACAAGACATCCTGTACGATTTATTCTTGGAGCTGAAGGTACTGAGCGCCACTTGAGCTCAAGGTGGCTACGTAATTTTATCTTTGTGCCCATCCTGACTCTGTAGTATTGGACATGCTGGCAAAAGTGAGTCAATGCAATGTATGATTTCAAGTTGAGTTCACAAGTAGACACATTTTCAGCAAGAGAACATCTCAGCCACTTTACCCTTTAAATCCAGATGTCTCCAGATTGAGACAGAGAAGGATATAGAGAAAAGATGGTTGTTTTCAAATTTAAGACCAGTTCTCTGCACGTTTATTAGGTATTTGCAGTGCTCCATCTCTTGCTGAGAAAATAACTTGCAACACTTCTATTCTGTTTTCCAAGTTGTTCTTTTTTTCTTCTCCACTGCCTGAGTGCAGAATCGTGCCCTATTTAGAGAGGCTGCAGCTCACTGAAGAGGTGACCCATCTGTGATTGCACAGCCGGTCAACATAAGAACAAGGAACAGATCCCAAGACTCTTGAGCTCATCACTAAAGCATGAGATGTCTGATACAGCCACTGTTTTGTAGTATCAGGCAGAAGCATCTATTATTCTGTAGGCTCAAGATGCAAACAGCAAGTTGTTGTTTGGTATCAGAGCTCTGTCCTATTTCCTGATACAAGTTTAATTGTGCTTAATCATTAGGTGTGAACAAATATTTGCTGTGTCATCTTACTGTCTGATACTCCTGATGCATAAATCTTAGCAGTAGTGTTTGTGAGCTCTAACCTGTCTTGAAGCCCATAATTAAAAGGATAAAGTGAGCTGTTTACACAAACCAATTGTCCCTGTAGTAAGTGCCCTGAATAGCATTGGCAAGATGTGCTAGGCAGGTAGCATCATCTTACTGCAGTATGTGTCTACTGAAGAGACAACTCCTGAATTTTCATCTGGAAAAATTTGCAGAGGCTGGTAAAGCCACATAGCCAAAGGGAATTGCAAAGCTTGTTTATTTTTTTAACAGAACTGAACCCAACAGAGGGGAAAAATAATGTCAACATAGTTGGATTTCAACACCACATACTGTAACTTGGCAACCTTTTTCACATTAAGTGGATGACTACAGCCCTTTTCTGTAAGTGGGGTTTTTTTTCTGATTTGTTTTGATTTTTTTTTAATTGTTACTAGAAAGCCAGTCCTTTTCATTTTGTTCATCTTGGGGGAGGTGGAGGGGGGTGCCACCTCTGCTTCTACATTTGAGGATTTCTCTGATTCTCAGGGGAAGTACTTGTGATACATACACTGATTTCTTGCTTATAAACATTCCTGGTGTGTCAATCAGTTTAAAAGAGTGTTCCTTTTAAATAAAAAGGGGGATTAATATCTCACTGTTAATATATGAAAGCTGCCCAAAAGGATATGAAGTAGGAAGCTGCGCACAGTTTCTTTGAGCAGTCTTTGGAACATTAGGAAGCCCTTACTCTCTTTCTACAATTCCTTGCTAGTAAAGAAGTTTACTATTCCAACAACCTCAGGCAACAATCACTGAAACCTGATGAAGTGTAGTGATGCAGTGATGGGGTGAAAAACGAGGGACAAACATCCAACTTCTAGCCTCTGTTACCTGGTGCAAATATGAGTGAAGATTGTTCAGTTAACATCTGCAAAATGCAGCTGCCTGAACGTCAAGAGGGAAGTGATGAGACATGCCTGGAATCCCAAGGGATGTACCCAAAGTAAATCTGTGTCAGGGCAGAACATAGCATTCAGAGATGTGGCGAGGAAAAACTCAGCCGTCAGTGGACCCAGTGAGCTGACAGCTGCTCGAAGGCGAGCTGAGTGGGAATTTCTGAGTGATTACTGGCAGTGACAGTTTAGGCACTAGGTTATCATTAGGGACAGTCTTCGGTATCTAAAATCAGTGCTCTGGGTCTCATAAGTCCTGGCACCTGTTCCTAGATCACCACTCACCTCTCCAGTGACCTTGGAAGTATCACTCCATCACCATGCGCCTCAGTTTCTCCTGCTGTAAGTTCTCCTTAATGAAGTGCTACTACTGAAAGGCATCACATCAGAGCCTTATCGATCACACACTGCATCCTGCTGCTCAGCTCCCCATGACTGAGACAGGATTCACAGATGGGCTTTGTGCCAACAAAAATGTGCATATCAGGACCTTATCATCTTTATAAAATTGATGCACTTAAAGCAGGCAGAGTCATAGTGCATGGATAGTTACTTGCCTGCTCTTCACAGTTTTATTGCATTATCTTTGGCAGCAAAAAAAAGAAAGCAATTTTTGTTCAGTGATCACTTATTCCTTCATAGCCCAAATTCAAGCAGTGGTTTTAATACCTTGTATGTTCCTGAAAGTCTGGACCCTTTCTCTCAAATCAATGCCTGAATATTAGAAGTAGTGGATTTGAATTGACTTTGTTCACAAGGATGTTTTGCTGCTGTCAGAGAAAGAAGTTTTTGATTTTACAGGAGTGTGGGGTTTTATATTGAATACATCAAAAATTTAAAAGGACACCATGATAAGGGAAAAGCCATTTGTGTGAATAAAAAACTAAGGTGTGTAGTCAGAGCAGTGGGTACATCTTGCTGACCTCCTGCAGCCTGGGTAGAAAAGAATATTTACCAGCTGGAAAAGGTTCATGTGAAGTCTCCTATTGCTGTTAATTAGATGTCACTTCTACTGCTGGGGCAATTTGTACTATAAACAGTGACCTAAAACTGAGGTGAGGAAGGACTGGCTCAGCAGCCCATGAAGCTGGTATGGGCCTCTCTTCTGCTCAAGCTTAAAATTGCACAACCATTTCATTCTTCTCCAAACTCCATGCAGAGCACATTTCTTGGCGATGAGTTGGGCGTATCACAGAATGGGTCAGTTTGGAAGGGACCACAGAAAACCTCAAAAAGTTTTGTTGCAAGATGAGAAGGTTCTTCTACACTTACTCTGTTGTGCTCAGCTGCTGAGAATCCATTTCCCTGAAATTCTGCAGATGAAAGTGCTGCAAACATTAATGATAGATTTACTACCTTTACTGGGGTTTGCTGGACTTCTCACTGTCCTCTTAATTTTTCTAACAAGCTCCTTGGAGGACACTAGAAGATGTGCAGAAACCCAATATATTTTCTTCTCTTGACTGATTTCATTCTTTCATCTTTCCTTATGAAGATGAATCAGATTTAGGTCTTCACCCCAACCTTTCTCAATCCAGTTCTGTACACTTCATCCTCTCAATCACCTTTTATGTATGCCTTTTGAATTCTCCCTCCTACCACATACAAAACACTTATCATGTTTCTCTCTGTATAGACTCTTGCCAAGTTATTCTTCTTCTCTGGTCTCAGTTGCTTTAACTTCTTTTGCCCTTGTCACATCACCACCTCTGAGTACCTCCAGAGGTCAGCTGGTGCCATTGCTTTACATCTTGGTTTCAGCATTGCCAGAGTTTTCCTTTATTCCTTTCACTTGCTCTTTTCTTTCATTGAGTCAACCTGGCTCATCTTGACTTTCTCTGCCCTTGATATATTGTATCTACCTCTGCCTCATTTATTTACCATCCATTGTTATCAGGTATTCACTGCCTGTAACCTCTCTTCTTCTCCTGGCACCACTGTACTCTCCACATGATGCTCCTGTGGAGCCAGCCTCTCCTCTCCTGAGACAGTCCTGCTGTGCCTTCAGTGAGCTACTCCTTGGCCTCCTTCTCATCCAACCTGTGCCTTAATAACTGTCCATGCAGTTTCTCTCCATGAGTATTTAGTCCACTAAGAAGGAGTAGTGGTTGTTGGGAAACAGCAATGTACTTAATGCAAATGAGATATCAACCAAAAAAGTTTAACTTTTGCAGGAGGCATTTTTCCCTGAAATGTAACATTTCCATGTGCAATAAAGAAGTTCTTCACAGCAGAGACTATGCATTTGCACACGTATCTGTACATATTGATGCAGGTATGTATGTATGTGTGTGTGAGTGTGTGCATAGAAATAACACATATCTGTTACATGTTTGCACACCTGTGAAATAAATGCACAGCAGAGGTTAAAGTATTCAGTTCTGTTGAACACAGCGTATCCTGTACCATACAGGTGTATGAGACGGTGTCAGACTGCGTTTCTAGGGTCTGGCACACTGGTGTTACAGAGTACACACAAGATTTCATGTGTGTATTTTATGTTGGATTCATGGTAAAATTTCTAAAATTATTTACAGAGGAAAGTCCTGAGGGATTTCGTGCTTGAAATAAATTTTCAGGGGTAAGTCAGGGCATTTGTTGCATGAGAAGACAGAGTCTCTTTTAGGAATGAGAGAGGACATGGCAGTAGAAGAGAGGAATGAGCTTGGGAGCAGGAAGAAACATGAATTGATATAGACAGTGCAAGAATTGCAAAGGGCAGCAATAGTGAGGATGAAGAGCTTGAACTTGACAGTGATCTGAAGAGGTGGATGAGAAATGTGGCAGGAGAAGTGAAAGATTTTAGAAGCCACATATTTTGTATGAGCCAATATATGGTCAGGGCAGGAAGGCCATCAAGAAAGGGTCAGTCACTCAGGCAAGACTTAACATGAAGTGCAACACATTCAGCTGGTATCAGTCAGCTTAAGTACACTAATTTCATTGAAATCATGCTGATTTATACCAGCTAAAGACATGGCCTCACACATTTCAGAATGGAAGGGTGTCTTATGCAGGTGTTTAAAGACTAAAGAAAAGAAATCAGGAGAAGCAGAAAAGAGGGAAAGGGCATTAATCAAAGATTTTCACTCTGAGTCATGCAGAAAATAACCCTGCTTCATTGCAAAAGTATAGATTCAACTAGTCCTGACAGTGTTCATCAGTCTTGGTACTGGCCAATTTAGAGTATTTCCAGCATTCAGAATATGTACATTTTCCCCTCTTCCCTCCTGTCAGTTTTTTATTCCCTATTTCTGTGTCCCATTTTGGGAACAGAATGCTGCAGTTCTGAATCCTGCCAAGCTTGAGTCTTAAATTCTTGTTGAGTCCTTCTCTCTTTCAGCTTACACTGAAGACATGCATTGCTCTGGCAGTATTTGGTTGCAGCTCCAGCATTCGTGTCTATATTAAATTCCTAATGATCTAAACCGTGGCTGTTAAAGTAGGTAGGAGCAGCAAGACAGAGTTCTGCTCTGTTCTCCTTTAATAGTCTCCACAGTATAGAAATTGCTTACTTACGTTTTTAAAGGCTGAAAAATACTTTGCACTTCATTTTAACTTTGAAGCCTGCTACCAAATACACCTAAACCATGCAAATCCAACAACCAGGAGAACCGTCCTGAAACAGATCTCTTCTGTGATACCAGCTCACCCTTGGGCCAAGGGCAATCAGAAGGTGGCATCCCAGCCCTTCTTCCCCTTTAATGCCTTTTTATTTTCCCCTTTCTGGAAACAGGCTGATGTCCTGAGAAAGCACAACTCACACAAAGTGATTGCAGTGGGTCCATAGCTCTTACTGTAATTGCAGTGGAGTCATGTAAAAGCCACTATAGGTTTAAAAGAAAAAAAAAGCTTCCACTAAAGAAGATGTTGAAAGTAGCTGTAATAACTATAATTTTTTACTACTATTTTTATTGTTTCTAATAGCAAAATACTTCAAAGCAAGAGCTGAGGTTAAGGTCCTTTGTACCATAGACTGTAGGGAAGATGAAATCCTCTAAAACTGGGAAAAAATTAGGGCAGAATAGGAAAATATTGTTCACAGGCACCAAGACTGGCACCAAACGAAAGCAGCAGATACCAGACCCAACATAAATAAAAGCTGATCCTCCTTCAGATGTGTCATGTGCCATTAGTCACTGCATCCAGAGGACCACTATTGAGAAGTGCCACCATACAGCTGCACCGATGTGCTCCGTGTTGCATAGCTGCTCCTCCCTGCAGCTGGAGACAACTCCGTGCTGGATGGAGCTTCAGCCTGGCCACATGCTGCTGCTCCTACCCTTTCAGTAGAAAGTAGCACACACTCATTAGCTCTGAGGACTGACGTTTGCAATATGTGAGACAGGCAAAATGGAAGGGGAGTAAAGTTTTATTAAGGGAGAATTGAGAAAGAGGCTGTTCTGTGACCTGTTCAGTGTCACCCAAGAAATCAGTTTCCCAGCTGGGAGCTGAGCTAAGATCTGGAGTCCCCTTCAATGCCTGAGTTACAGGATAATGCTTTCCCCTCCATTAGCCACCAAAAATCTGTGAAGCAAAAACAGAATTGAAGGCATTGAGTTGTCAGGTTCAGAAGTATCTGTTTTTCCATGGAAACCTCTTCCCAGCAACAGCCAAGCTTCTCATCATGCGAGAGCTGTCAGGCAGCTGTTCTGTGCAAAATGCTGTTGCTGCAGCTGCCTTCTGGAGAAGTCTCATCCCACAGCCGGGCAGCACTCAACCCCATTCCTGGCAATCCAGCTGTAATTCTGCCTGCCCAGTAATTTTTCACTGTGGTCATGCCAGAATCACAGCCTTGTTTTCTCTTGTCTGGCTGTTAGTGGTGATGTATGAAGAAGTGAGAAAGACAGCTTAATTTTCATAAGCTAACTTATGCCTGGAGTAACAGAGAGTGAGAGGAGTGCACTTAATCATAACTGCAGGACCAGAACAGAAAATGACAGAGCTTTTGCTGTTAGTTGTGGTATTTTATTATAATAACTCTTAGGAAGAAGAAACCGGCAGCTCAGGATGCTGAATGGTTCAAATCCATTACGGCAGGCACCGTGTTCTCATCTGCTGGAAGAATAGCTCACATAACTCTTTTATGCTTGCCGTTTCTATAAGGCCATGCTGGGAGGCAACTCTAGTCTATCCTGCCCAGAAAACCTGAGTTCAGGCTGAGGTGTGATCAGAGGTGAAGTGAACCTGGCAATAGTTCCTGCAGAACTGGGAGCACCTTGCAGGGAAGGCAGGGAAGGCACAAAGGGTGGCAGAGGGACAGGCTGGTGCATGGTCAGGGAGCTGTTCACCGTGCCTGTTTGACACCACGCATCCCTTTGGCCACTGCCTCATGTCTGTAACTTTGTAATGCACTTGAAAAAGTAAATAACTAAAGGAAATAGCTGGTAGTGGACAAACATTCTCACAGTGATTCATTTAAAAAACTTGATTAAAGGTCTGAGTGAAAGCTTTTGAGTGAATTTTTAGTTGGTTGCAATTGGAAGGACAAAACTTAGGATTTTTTTTTCGTTTGAACTTTGAAATACATGGAATAATGTAATCTATAGGGTATATATTATGCATCTATATTAGGTGTCACGTTGTTTTGTATTATTTAACATGAGGATGGTTGTACATTTATAGATGTTATTTTGATATCTTCAGATCAAAATATTTGGGGAACGTCTTCCAGAAAATATTTCTGATTTTCTTTTTTCCATATTGATTCAGAATGAAAACATTTTTGGAAACGTTAATATTTGCTATGCAGCTGAAGTTCTGGTTTCTGGATTACTTCTGCCTTAAGTCAAGATCACAGAGACAATGTAAAGGGAAATAAAAATATATTCTTCTTTGGCAGAGACAGTGACACTGTTCCAGCCTAGAGAAAAAAGAAATATAACTAGAGAAGATGGAAAGCATATCTCCATAATTTTCTCCAAGGTGGCTTGGGAGACAAGCCATCACATCTGCCTAATAGGCTTTTATGCACCAGTAAGAGTTACAACAGCCTGACAAGTTGCATAATGCTCTACCCTAGGACAGTACATGAACATGTGCACATTCCCAGGCCATTGCAAAAGCAAACCGAAGCGTGTTAGCTCACACATTTTACTGTGCATTTGTAACAAGCTAAAAGGACGTGTACAGGCAGTTATTCCAGCTCAGATGATACACAGGAAGTCACATTATCTGATCCGTGTATCTGAGCCCTAAAGCTTACATGATGTTAATTCCTGCCTTCATCCGTGTCCCATATCAAACCTCTGGGAATACTGGTGAAAGCGAGGTTTGTCCTGGTGTCTTCAAAAATAAGGGGAAAATGCGGAAGGAAATTATACAGCTACAGTAAATACATGCAAACAATTTCCTGAACCTTTTCCAGTTTATCTTGGCATGGGAAATAATAATTGAGAAATAAGTATTTCAGGGGTAAGTAATTAGAGCTGAGATTGTGGACTGGTACATGGGAACGGAAGACCATTAACAAGCATTAAGATTTTGAGTTTTTTCTTACCCATTGGTTTAAAGGCTGTAGTCTGTACCATGTTGGGAAATTCATGAGGCTAAAATAATGAAAGCAGATTGACGCTCCATGGTAAAGAAGTTTGGTGCCTGCTTCTTGCAAATGAAATTGTAACATTTCTTTTGATGGTAGCTGTACTATCCTGAAAAGGATCTGTGGACTGCTGAGTTGTGAAATGTGCTATTAGATTATGGGCAGGGTCACTCTCTTCCTACCAGCTGTGCCAACCCATTCCAGCCCAGCTGCACCTGCATTTTCTATTGTGGTTTTTTTTTTTCCTCATCCTCTACTAGCCAATGTAGTTTCTTATCTTCATTTATTCTACTTCAGCTGTAAGGGAGTGGCTATAAACAGGCAAACTTCCAGCATGGAGTCAAGTGTTGGTTCAAATTGTGTCCTTCAGCCTCTTTTTGCCTTCAGCTCCTTTCAGCCAGTTGAGATCCCTTTCATATTTCCTCACAGTATATGGCTTGTGATGTGATGTCTCATGTGCTCTGCAATGTGTTTCACACATCTCACAGGTTGAGAGATGCTGTGGTTTATCTGTATGAACAGAGGTGCTTAGGATTTGTTTGCCTCTAGCTTGTAATTTCCTTCATTTGCTTGGGTCTTTTATATGATCCTTTTGCTCTCCCCCAGATTTTCCACCTTCTTAAAAATGATTTATGGGGTCTAATGTGAAAAATTATATGCATTGTATAAAAAATATGGAATGGAATGGACGAGACATCAGTGGAAAATAAGGTCTGGTGAGGAGTGACGTCATTAGGATAGAGTAGGATGATGCTGGAGTGGTGTGGAGTAGACTTGGTAATCTCTAAAATTTATTTTTAGATTGATTTCCATTCACTCCTTGAATGCTTTCGTAGTGTTCTGGTTTATTTTTTATATGCATTGGCCAATCACTGCTGCTCACACTCTTTGAAATAGCATTCAAGACACACTGGGGTGACTGACATTCCACTGAATTACGGATACCACAGGAGAGTATTGCAGTCACCTTTCAAGCCAATTATAAAATTGAATTAATCGTATCTGTCTTCATGTCTTGTTCTCAGCCCAGCCTTGTCTTGGGCCATACTGAAATTTTAGTAATACAGCTGTGGTTCTATGTAAGCAACATATAATGATCATTTTAGGCTTTCAGTGCACTGCTGTGACCATACACACAATTTTATGAGCATAGCTGGGATTTGAAAATGAGCCTTCAAAGCATGATGCTTAATTGCTTTCTCAAAAGGTTGCAAAATAATTTCCAGTACCAGTCTCAGTGCCCTCACTGAGCATGTCCCTCTTTCAAAGCACCATTCCTCTTCCTTTCTCTGACTAGAACCAAATGCAGTTCTCCCCTTCCTTCCATCCTCTGTTACCAGAGCATCATTTCAATCACTTCTCTTATTTACGTTTCATACACCACATTTTAGGATACATAAGTAACTCCTTATCTATACAAACATTCATTTTTTGGTTGATTTTTAAGCAGTGGAAACCTCCTAGACACATTTGATTTAAAATACGTTTTACTCTAGCTGAAGCCAGCTGCTAATCAACGTAAGATAAACTAAAATAAAACTGAAATCATAATTTCTATGCAGAAACACTCTACACAGGCTTACCTAAATGACTTTTAAATTAGTCTCTTAAATTAAAATGATGTAACTTTCTTATGTAGGTAAACTCTTCGAATCCAGTATTTTTCTGAGCAAAAGGGGTTTCCTTTTTGACTGAGAAAAAAAATCCCTGAAACTAGTAGGGGGAGCATAGGAAGAGGATAAGTTGTTATACTGAGCCTTGTTCTTCAATTATATTATCTCCATCAGAGTATGAACAGATCTTCATTTTAGATGATCATTTTATCAACACTTAATTCTCACTAGGAGGATTCTTCATCATTGTATTCCAAAATCAAGCAGCATTCAGATTTGTCTGGGTGATATATTTCTGTCAGCATGACAAAGGTTCCCACAGTGTTTAATTACTCAGACTAGCCAGGGAAGAAGGGAAGAAATGAGCCGTGCTGAATTTGCTGTGCCAGGCTTGCTGTCTGTTACATAAGCAGCTCCTTCGGAAGGCATGGAAGGAAGGCAGCACCCCAACTTCTGCCTTCTCTTTCCACTGGTTGTCCCTCTCCAGATTTCTTGTGTGTTTTCCATTGATTGGCTTTTATCTTATGATCTTCTTGCAATTTGCTCATTTTCCAGGGCAGCAAGTTCTTGGCTTAGTGGAGAACCAGAGTGATTGGTATTTGGGCAACCTTTGGAAGAACCATCGGCCCTGGCCAGCACTTGGGAGGGGCTACAACACAGGTAGGACCTGAGGGTTTTCTTTGAATTTACACTTGCATTGAGTGTGCAATCAGTCTCCTGGTATAGAGAGTATGAGAAGTGGTAATTTGCACCTCCTTTCCTAAGCTACAGCTAAATTTATCTTTTGAAAAAGTAAAAATGATAGTATTTTTGGCGTTTTGGCGTTTCCAGTCTTCTCTAAATGGTGTTAGAAAAGATTGTGTGACATCCTTTGGGGGAGAACAGAGCTTTTAAGCAATCTGATAGATCCGCAGCACATCTCCTACAAGATTTCTGTCCATGATGATTCATATATAGGCCCAGCAAGAGGGAGTGAATAGGAATTGAGGCTCATTTTCTGTAGGGAAGTAAATGGTATCACAAAATGTTAGCCCAATAAAGATAATAACTCCTGCAGGACAGCAACAGGGTCATAATTGTCCTAATAAAATGCAAGCTACTGGCCATCAATTTCTGCTGCCGTGAGAAAGGAATAAAGGCACTAGATCAGAGAATTTATTAGGTTACAAGGGACAGGTCTTCCCACTGATTTGTGTTTGCTATGTGGGAAAACATACCAGGTGCATAAAGAACACACACATAGATCTAAATCATTTCAATGCTGGGCTTTACATGCTGATGCAGTGAGTTAGATTCCCTCTCTCTTTGTAATAAAAAGACAGAACAGATGGTGAAGCCTCCATTTGGAACAGATGAGTCCATTTAAATATCCCTGCACTATCAGGAAATTATTCACCATAATAGTGATTTTGCTTCACAGAAATATATTGGATTGAATTAAACAGACTAACTAGAAAAAGGATTGAACAAGTTGTGGTTGGGTCATCTGTATTTCTATATTGCTATGTATATTTGTGGGAATCCCACTAATTTTTGTGAATTTGTGTTTTAGCCTCTGCAGAGCATCTCTGTTCTCTGGAAATGTTCAAAAGAATAGCCTAACAGAACATAGATTGGTATGGATACAAGATTTTGGCAGAATCGGTTTGTTTCCTGACTCTTCTTTGCCAGAATTGCAAATAGAAAGGCTGGGTCTGCCCACCCCTGTTCCCCAGCCCCCCCAAAAGCATGACACAGAGATAAATTTCATGGATTTTTCCAGAAATCAGAAAGCTTCTGTTACACACAACTCAACTTGTTGGTGTCAGTTCAGTTCACTGTTACACCAGAAAGCAGTGCCTTTTGTTTTACTGAGACATGACCACCCTCTATAGCTACCTTCTTTCTGCTGTTTTTGCTTTTTCCTTTCTGCCATTTTAATGCTGGCAGAGAGAAAGCTGGCACAACCACATGACATCAGAATAATGCAGTAATGTGTGGTGGGTAGTATAAAATATATATATTTATATCTAAAATGCTAACGTTAAAAAAATTCTGTAAGGCTTTAATTTATGTTGTCTTAACTTATTGTTCCAAATGGTTTATAGGAACACCAAATGTCAGAATATCACATAAATGTTCCACTGAAAGCAAAAATGATCAAATATCTGCTGTCCTTCATATACATTGCATGTGTTAATCCTTGTATTAATACATACCTATCAAGCCATGCATAATCCCAGAATCCTGCAAATGATTTTCTTTTCCTCACAATTTTCTTTCTTCACACAACTCACCTTGTAGTTATAAAAACTTTTTTTCAGAGAGAAAGCCAGCAGGTAGATAATGTATGGAAGATTGACAAGTGATAGTAAGAAGTGGAATGTTATTTTTTCAAGTATGTGGAACAAGAGGTCACTGAGTGAAACAGTGCAACCTCTGAGAAGTAGGAAATGAGGTTATTGACAGAATCAGCACCCTTTAGTATAAATTTCTTGATTGAATTGCCTCAGTAATCTAGCAGAGACTGGAGGTACACATTTCTCAAGGAAGATGAAACTGGAGCTTGTTTGATGTGTTCAGTAAATTAAAATAATTGACACTGAATGCAACAGTGTAGCCAAGGAGGATTCAGAAAA
>VZTI01003146.1:1022266-1228726 GCA_013397865.1 Struthidea cinerea | reverse complement strand
AAAAAAGCGGGGGGGGGGGGGGGGCACAAAAAAGAGAGGCAATATCTCTAAGAAAAACATTCATGAAAGACAGTGGTCCAGGAGGGGGAAAGCATAAAAATTCAGGTGCCCAGAGCTGTACTTAGGAACAGTGAAAGGGCCTCCAAAGCCCTGAAACTTTAATGAGCTAAACAGATCTGGATCAAGGGGAGGCTCTCAGACAGACTTTGCTGTTGCTCTTGGGAGGGTGTTTACTACAGACCTAGGATACAATCCTACGAAAAGAGATTTTTATGTGAGCCTCCTCAGCCAGACCTAACCCTGGAAGATTTGATTCAGAAGCAACCCTCAAAGTCAAAATTGTTCCACTGCTTCCTCACAGTTTCTGAAGGAAATAATTTCTCTTTCACTCTTATCTTTCTATGCCTGAGCCTCTGTGGACAACATATAGGTTGGGAGAGTCCCAGAAGACAGATGCATTAAAGGCAAAGATGTGTTTGTTCCTTCTCCACTGGTTCTTTAAACCCAGTAAGCATTTGCACTCTCCTCTTCCTGTGTGCCCAGGCCAGATCTCCTGACAGCCAATACAGATCTTCAAGGAAAGATTTTATTTGGTTGTTTTTCATTCTTCCTCATTTGCAGAGGCAGATAATCCAAGTCACACTTTAGTCCATGATAATATAATTGTAGGAAAACCAGACCAAACTCAAAATCAGTTCAGTGACGATTTAATTAGTGTTTAAAATGTTCTTAGTTAGAACCATTCTTTATTTGCGATAACATTCTCTTCCTCAAGCATTTTAAACACAATTCCTTCTGTACCACAAAGATTTCCAAGTTTTTTTTCTGTACTTCACTGGCAAGCACTCAGTAAGCTGCTTAATCAAATGCCCTTTTTGTATATCATCCACTCCATGTTGCTTGTCTGCACTGAGTTAACTCTTCCAGATTCCTCATACACTAGTTCAAGTACACTCCTCTTGCTATGTAACTATATTATCTTTCACTGACTAAACTCTGCTTTTGACAGTATTGCTGCACTATGATTTTTCTTTTTACGGATGTTAAACTGACAGCTCCAGAGTTGCACTGTATGGTTTGATGTTCATTTCGGGAGTAGCAGTCATTTTAATCCTCAGAAAAGTATCTTGTAAAAGAAGTTCTAAACAGAAAAGCTTTTAGTACTTTGTCTGTCTTATACTTTCCATCATGGTGGAGAATAGCTTTTAAAAGCAGTCTCTGGTGCCTGTTAAGACTCCTGGCCAGTTCTTCAGGGGTGTGAATCACCCCTGGCTTCTCTAGCTTTAGTGCAGCAGAGCCAACTTCCATCAGCTGAGAATGGACCCCATGCCTGCCAAATGGAGCTTTAGGATGAATCTGTAATTTGGGTGCCAGGGGGTCATTTTTAAAAATTTTGGCACAGGGGATTTCAGACTTCTAGACTGCAGAAGCCCATCCTGAGGATTTGAGGCTCATCTGAAATGCAATGCCTCAGTGCAGCCACCAGAAACCGTAAGGAGGTGTCTCAACAGCTTGAGCTGAGAATTCGTACTCCCACACTGGGAGATGTGACATTACCAGATTTGTGGATTGGGAACAGAAGGGAATGGCTAGCACCTAACGATTACTAGGCTGCGTGTGTACTGCGCCTTATTACTCCCGTGTTTGTAATGACTGGAAGAGTGCTAGAATGAGTCTGTCTCCTTTATTGTTCCCCTGGAAAAAAGGACCTGTGGAAGTTGAATTGGAAATTGAAAGCATATGTTACGTCATTTTTGCATAATATTTAGCAAATTTGAATAGTAAGAGACAAGGGTAGAACAGACTTTTTATATGAAATTAGTCTGGATCACATCTTGTGCTCCTCCATGGTGATATTGTGCATCTTCAGTGCAGAAAACAAATGACTGGTAAAGCAGTGTGAAATGGGCTGCTGGTAGTCATGGCACTGCCTGTGGTCCTGCTCCAGAAACCTGGTAACAGCTTTCAGCCGAGCTCCACAGGCTCCTGCTCATGACATTATGGTAATTGTACCTCGTGTATGCTGGCTGCTTGAGAGAGGAGGATTTTGTCAAATCGTCTCACTGAATGAAGAAGTCAGAAAACTTATGGTTTATAGAACCTTTTAAATACCCACCATTGTGGCCTGACCAAACTTAGCCATGCCCCCTCTAAAAGCCATTGCAACATTCTTGTCTCACATTAGTTAAAATATTAGTCATGTTTAGTACAGGAACTGCTGTCATTAGGGTTGGTTGAAAGTACAGGAGCCTTTGCAAACATGAAAAATGCATTTTAATGATTAAAAAACCCATGTCCAACACTGATGACAAGTCAAAAAGCAGCACTTTCGTCATCTACTTAGGTTCACACTGTGCCAGTTTTTTGGATTAGATTACTCCTCCTTTAAGACACTGTGAGTTTACTCAGTAAATACTGTTATCAGTGCAAAGCATACATGAGCTTTATACATGTAAAGGTGCGTTTGAAGTACAAGTATCGTGCACATTGTCCGGGTAGCAGTTTAGGAAGTGCCAGCATATGGTTGCTTTTAGTCTCAACAGGAAATATCAGTCTGTTTGTGTCAAAGGTGGGAAGCTAAAGCGATAATTCTGCTTTTGATGACCACATCCCTCTCTTTGTTGTCTATAATCTGTAGCTTGCACTTAAAAATAAGCTGTCTTAAAGCTGACTACCCTCAAAGAATAGCTTCTTTTCCAGTCTTTCTCGTGCACTTTCTAAAGCATGTGATGTACTGAGAACTTGTTTACAGCACACTTGACATTTCTGAAATGAGGGTCATATGTATTTGATTTTGAAAATGGTGCCTCTAGTTTGAGAGGCCTGTGCATGTAGTAATGGCATTACTGTGGCTGAATTAGTCTACTGTTCATGGCATTCTCTCAGGTATATCCTCTACTCCTTCACAATTGAATATCTCAGGCCCTGTAAGAACTGTCTTTTTGAAAAACACCACCAGACTTCCTTTGAAATACTGAAAATATTTATCTCTTAAGAAACCCATGATTTTAAAAAGTGGCATTTTGACAGTCTATACCAGATTCTAGTTGTATTGGAGTAAATAAAATGTATGTCTTTTCAGTTGATTAAATTGTCCTAGTTTTGGGGATTTTATTAGTCTGACCTGAGACCACAATGTAAAGGTCTCCATGTAATGCACATAATTCAGGCATTTAGATGTAGCATTCCAATGTAATGATTTAAAAAATCATTTTGAAGTGTTTTATTTTTAGCTTGATCAAGGCAGTTCTTTATGTGACCGTACATACCTTGATCAGTAATTATGTTGTCCAGCACTCCGAAATGCCTTCTTTATTGTAGAGGGACAATCATTAGCGGGTTAAATTTAGATTAAAGACTTGCACATAAAAGCTTAGTAAAGGCATCCAGGTGCCTAAACTGAGAACAAAGCCTTCTATTATATGGCAGGAGAAGCCCAGACAAATGCACAGTAATAGTAAAACCAGTACGTTTTCTTCTGAAGTGCAAGTTCACTTTCCAGTTTCTCATTGTGCTCATAAAAGTGATTGTGTAAAGGCAGTTCCTTTCTGTAGAGACAGAGACAGCGGTTTTAGCCACAGTCCCAACGCAAAGAAAAGAGGCATCACAGTTGGACTCCATCTTTGGACTCGTAATAGGTAGCTTGGTGCCTGTCACGGAAAGAAGCAGAGTAACTAAGATGTCTTTCTACCCCCTGTGTCAAAGTCATTCCCACTAAGAGAGTGCCAACAAAACCAATTGGATTTGGTCATAGTCAGATCACTCTCTTGGGTATTATTTGCTACAGAAATCACTATACTTTAATGATTTTTGTGTTAGGGCAAACTAAGTTCAGGACAAACCTTTCCTCTTTAAAAAAACACCAAGAGACTTTGAAAGAGAAGAATCTGCAAAACTGAGTGGACACAAATCTCAGAAGAAGCAGCTCATTTCTTGCTTTTCCTCATTGTCTTTTTATGTTCAGCTACGCCCTGACTTTAATTGTTCCTGCTGTATCTCCTCAGCCTTCCTTTCTGCACCTCTCTTTGTCAAAGTGAGCTCAGGGGAGGACAGGAGCACTGCAATACCCTCTACACGCAGATCATCTCTACACAGTTGGTCTCAATAAAGTCACAGGCAGTGAAAAGAGAAGCTTTCCCAAGTAGAACTGTTGAATTATGGGCAATTTAGGTCAGAAAAGATCTCCCGAGGTCTTTTGGCCCTCTTCCCATTGAAAGTCAGCTCAGGTTGCTCAGGGCCTTTTCCAGCTGAGTTTTAAGTGTCTTCATGGATAGCTCTCAAAGCAGCCTGTTCTTGTATTCAGCTACTATTTTCTGTTCAGTAAAAAATTAAAAGTAAAAATTGGTAATATGTAATTAGAATTTCCTTTGCTGCAGTATGTGTCTGTTACCTCTCATTCTGTCTCTGTGCATCTATTAGAGGAGTGTGGCTCCATTAAGTAGTTTTAGAAAGCAACAGGAGATCCCTCAGCCTTCTCTTCCCCAGGCTGAAGAAGGCCAATTCTCCCAGCTTCTCTTCACGAATGCCAGGCAACCATTTGTGTTACTCTCTGATAGATTTACTTCAGCGTGTCAGGGTATTTATTTGATTGAGGAATCCAAAACAGTATTTCAGATGTGGTCTTAAAAGTGCTGAGCCAAGAGTGGTAATCACTTCCCGTGACCTAAGGGCTAATATGGCCCAAGATGTGGAATTTTGTCCCAGGGTCGCACTGCTGGCTCATGTTCAACTTGCTGTCCACCAACTCCCCTAGAACTTCTGGAAAGCTCCTTTAGATCCACTTGTCCTGCAGCCTGTACTCTTCATTCAGGAATAGTCCCATTCAGGACTTTCTGTTGAATTTTAGGAGCTTTCTCTTACTCACTTGTCCACCCAGCTTGTCGAGGTCACTGAGTAGCAGCCCATCCCCAGGATATTTGGCCACGGCCCCCAATTTGGTGTCATGTGTGACATTGCCGAGGACACATTCTATTCTGTTTCCATCTCATTAATCTGAGTGCTACACAGTATCAGCCCCAGTACCAACTCCTGTGGAATACCCCTTGTAACCGACCTCCATCTGAGTGTTTTATTGCTGAACACACGCCTTCGAACTTGGCAATCCAACTTTGCAGGCTCCTTGTAGTGCACTTATCCAAACTGTGCCCCAGTTTGGCTATATGAGCATGACAGACAGCTCCTTAGGCAAATACATTCCTGTATTTCTGGTGTGAACCTAATCCTTCTCTCTGTTACTAGAAAATAAGTGGTTGTGCAGGAAGGATTATGTTTCCTGGGGTTTTTTTAAATTCTATAGTTAATTTCCGGGCTTGTTCATTGTGTGCTGCTGCTTTCATTCCCCTAATCCATGTCTTAGAATGTTCTATTCCTCCTGAATCTCACTCAGTCAATAAACTGCCCATTAAGGGGGGGAAAGGCAGGGGGACATTTTCTGGTTGTTTCTGAATACAAAACCCCAAACCTCTTTGTCATCCAAACAGAAAGAAATACCTTTCAGGTGGTTCAGCCCTGAACCACACCTCCTCTTTTGTTGCTAAGGTGTTGAGTGAACACCAGACCCAGAAAAGCTGTGACGGGTTCTTGCTCATTGTGCCCATTGTTACAGTTAGCCTTGTGGACTACTGTTAATATTAGAAACTGCTTTTGAAAGCTATTCTCCACCATGTTGGAAAGTGTAAGGCAGACACTGTTAAGATTAGAAGCCAGCCAAAATAATTAGCACCTGTGCAGGGTGCATTTTTCCTCTTCACATAGTCCCAAGTGGATACGTTGTAAAATTGTTGACATTTTGACCCCCTATTAAATATGATGCCTTTGAGAGAATCAAAACCAAAAAGCCCCACATAATTTAAAGCAGTGGTCCCTGTTACCTTTCACTTTTTGCTGCTTTCTGTGGAAGAATAAAACATAGATAAGTATCATGGATATGGTCGAGATCTGCTATAAATCCCTGATGCTTGCATTAAAGAAACTTAAACTGATTTACAAGAGCCAAGGATCAAGAAACAAATTTTTTTTTCTTTTAAAGATGGGTGGTTCTTTGGTGGAGAGTCCAAGATAAATTACTTTTGGAAGATGTACTTGCTTTCAACAGGGCAACTAGTCAGCAAATTTCAGCAAAAGTCCTCAGTTTTTATCCATAAAAACAAGCTTTGTGTGATCCTTTTTTCCAAACATGCCTGCACACTGAGATCCAATGATTGGACCTCCTGCACAGGAACCCTGTACAGTCTGTATTATTCTGTGATACCTCTTCAGGACAGCTCACCCAAAGTCCAGTTTCTCTGGCTTTATGTAGAGTTGTGATACTCACAATTCTGTGTTTTGAGGCCCTGACATGCAGAATTTTATGTTCAGAAAGAATTAAGAGATGCATGACAGTCAGTCCAGGATGGATGAGCAGATGATCATGAACTGCAGGTTTAATATGATTGACAAAATACTATGTGTGATCATCGGGTGTACAACCAGAGTAATTTCAAGTATGAGTTCAGGAGATGCATTTGTTTTGTATGGGTTGGAGACTTTTGACTCCTGTCGTACCTGATGTCTACACTGCCAGGTAACTTAGCTGCCCAGTTCATTCTTTGCGCTTGGCTCCCTGATTATCCACAGGGCACAGAAATTAGTTGGTACCCTGTCTTTCTCAGGAACCAAACTGTCTGGTAAAAAAAAAAAAAAAAGTATTTAGTGTAATTTGTTGATAGTTCACTACAGGAAGTATTTCTGGAAGGTAGCATGGGTAGGACTACACTCCATTTGGCACCTCTTTCTAATCCTTAAAAGTGGCACCAGAAGGTTAATCTCCACAGGCCAAAGATGACCACTTACAAATTTGCAAAGTTCAGAGCTAATACTGGAAAATTTCCCATAAAGTTGGGGAAAATGGCTCCAGGAGCTTATCTGGGAGCAAGTCAAAGGATAATTTGATCCTAGGTTATTCATATTTGGAGGAGAAAATAACATTTCTTAATAGAGGGCTTGCCAATTTAGCAAAGGTTCAGCAAGATCAAATGACTGAAAGTTCAAAGAGATGTTCAAATTAGAATAAGGAAGTACCCTTCATCAGGGTAATTATGCATTAGAATAACTTATCAAAGTTTGTGGTAGATTATCCATTATTGTAAATTTTTAAATAAAGACTGAATGTTTTTCTAGAAGTTATGCTCTAGTAGAACCCAAACTGATTTTGAAAAATCCTATGACCTCTGTTATGCAAGAGCCAAAAATTATCCTTTCTGACTTTATCACTTAAATAAGTATTTAACCAAGACTTTGTTTTCCTGTTGAAGCCACCTAAGCACCCAGGCAAATGAAACCACAGCTAATCTTGCATATAAGAATTTACTGCAATTTTAGCATTGAAAAGAGGAAAAGTTCTTTAAAACTTTGTAGAAATTTTCGACATTCACACCCCTTCCCCCCCACATCACTTTTCTTTTTAAATCTCACATTTCAAAATGCTTTATAAAAAGATGGTTACCTGGCTGTCTTTTAGCTAGTGTCCACTTTTGGCACCTTCATGATGCCTTTCAGACATGTACAGAGATGCACACGGAGTTGTGTTGGGTGATCCTTGTGCATGGTAGTGGTGTGAGATGTCTTTGAGACAGATCTCTGCTTTGTGTGGTCACTGCCATTGTGCTACGGCATATAAAGGCTGAAACCTCCCTCCTCCCTCCCTTGGCAGGTCTGAAGTTAGAATGTGTTATCTGAGATTTAAAAATTCTCAGCAAAAACTTTCCCAGTCTCTTGAATTTCAAGAGATTTTAATGATGTGCCTCTTACAGGGTTTTTTTTCCCTTCTTAGAAGCCATTTCAATAATTTACCAAATGAGAAGTCCCTGCAATATTTCCATTTTGCCTCTAAAAAGTAATCTCTCTACCCTATATACTCACACGGGTCACAGAGTGCAAAGGCTATAAGAAAACAGGAGCTTTTTAAAAGCCATGTAAGGAGCTTCACAGGTGGTTTTGTCTCCAACAACTCTTTGCACAGGGTTCAGGAAATGCAGGGTTTTGAGAAAGGTTGCTATCCTTAATGTCTTCCTTGATGCCCAAAGCAAGTACAGCAGCTGGAAATAACCCCTAGTTTCCCTTTTTTATTTTTCTAATATTTGTCTTTTTGCCAGCCATGTTGTTTTCCATGTTAGGCAAACCTTTTCAGCAATTTGGGCTGTTAAGTGCGTGAATTTGTACTACTTGGGACTTTATACTGCTTGGGATCTGTGTGAGAGAAGGCCAATTTCTTCGGGTCTAGAGATGGTTTTTCTGTGCTGACCTCTGAATGGCCTGTGGAATTGTTAGCTCTCTTTGCAAGACTCTGGGAGATAAGAGGAGAGAGCATTACTTAGCAGGATGGTCTCTAAGTAGCAGAGGTTTTCCTCCACAGGCCAGCTATAAGTCTTACGGCTCATGATTGCTCTCCTCCGGACCTTATAGACTCTGGAAGCAAGGAAATTCTTCTGTAGCAGCTCTGGGGCTTTAAGAAAGTTGGAGAAATTCCCCCAGAAGTGGAAGTCAATAAAGAGAAGATAGAAAGCTTGTGTGTCTTCTTCCAAATTGCTCAGGAAAAACGGCATCTAAACAGTAAAGAAACAGAAAACTGGGACATTCTGAGCTACAGTCAGCAGCTCTATTATAAGAAGTTAGGACTGTGCTTGAGTAAAACATTCATCTTAATTTTGCCTAAGGAAAAATAGCATGCTTGGGAAGAGGAGAATAAAGAAAGTAAAAGTATTCTATTTCATTAAATGGTCATCAGGAAGTGTAAACCAAATGTTTGTAATGCTTCAGGAGGAAGCAGCCTCCCAACAGGGTGACTGCACAGCATTTCAAAATGCACTCTATGACAGCTTCACTTTTAATACATGTGCAGAGAAAACAAGGGCTATTGCATTCTGTCACCATGCCTGGAGGGACACACGCTTTGTTTCAAAACAGTTTCTCAGTCCTGCTCAGTTTTCTTAGAGAAAAGTTCAAATGTGGGATCATCATTTATTCCCAATGAACACATTGTGCATCCCTGCAAGGTTTTATTTGTTTGGGTTTTTTTAGATTGTGAAAAGCTTGTTTGAGAAAAAAAAAAAGCTGGTGCATGTAAGTTCATAGATAAATAATGTATCAGGATGCTCCAGATGCTAGAGTGACAGTCCTTTGGTCATACCATGTTAAAAGCTATAGGCATATATGGCTTTATTGCATTAATGATATGGCTGGTCAAATTATGAGCAACAGATAGTCTGTAAACCAAGTGAAATAAATGCAGGGAATTTCATCCACACAAAGACTTAAAATGAAGATTTTACAATGTGTGCAGTGGCTTGTTTTGGAATTATAGCTTTAATTCAGTTTTTTAATCCCTAACCGCCATATACTTGTGTTTTTCTGTTTGCTCTTGATACTCTGGGTGGAAAACAGAGGCCACAGTCAGTGGTGTGGAGCTGTGGCTCAGTGGATTCCAAATTCAGTCCTTAACAATACTGGTCACTGGAGCCCTGATGCAGCAAAGACATAGTCACATTCCTAGTGTTACGCACTGGGATCGCTTCCATTGATTTCAGATACAATAAATCAGAATTAAAAGAAGTTGCATAAGTGTTTGCTAGAGTACTAAGCAGTCAGCGCTGTCATGGAGCTTCTCCTGGGACACCAGAGCTGCAAGTCCCTTCCATTGCACCTCAAACTTCCAAATTTTGGTGCCAAATCTGTTTCACAAAACGTGCTAGCTTACTGCCCTAAATTTCTGGGTCAGATGTTTATTACAGCAAATCTCCATAATGTCAGGCCTGTTTAACATTATTTCTTACAGCATTTCAGTGGTTTGGTGTATGGCCTTTGGTGCGCTGCTTAGCTATAGCAAAATCCCACTCATTTTTTTAAAACTCACTATTGCTTTATGATATATTTTGAAGCGTGTCTTACCTGTCTGTTTTGGATATAATGATATCTACTTCCTATTTGTCTAAATGGCTCTGTTGCAGCCTTAATTTCAAGAAGAATTTTTAAAAACCTGACAAGGATAGGCTCTGAGGTGCTACTCACACAAAAGGGCATTGCCTCAAAGGCTCACAGAAGCATCCTGTTCCACCCAAAAGGAACAGGCAAGATCATACAGAAAACGATTTCTTGGGAACTACATTTTCTTCCCCCACAGCACTTGAGTGTTTTTTCAGGCACCTTAAAAGGCCCATTGTAATGAATTGATTGAGTTTGAAAGCCTGTCCAGTTTCACTATAACTTCTCCAAGCAATTCTGTTCTGTCTTAAATTGTTGTTTATTACTTTCAGCTCTGCTATATGTTCCTCTCTGAATTTCACGAAAAGCCATTGTCTTTGTTCCTGAAGCAAGAGGTGGGGATGCTCAGTAGCATTCCTAGGGAAATTGGTGATCTTTCTGCAGACTTCCATTTACTATTCAGAAAAATTAAATAAAATATTTTGTTCTGGAGCAGATTAACACACCCCCGCCCCCCAAAAAAAAACCCCAAACAAACAAACAAAAAAAAACCAAAAACCCAAAGCAAAAAAACCAGCAAACAGAAACAGATTAATTTGCTGACATGCCTTGAAGCATCTATGGAAACTGTTGCTTAGTGAAAGCATTGGAAGAACAAAAAAGTTGTTTTAGACTGAATCCAAAAATGGGAAAAGGACAAAAAACTCAGGTGACTCCCAAAGTTTGGTTAGACCCAGAATGAAACATTTATTTTCCTTTCCAGATCTTGTAATAATTTTCAATAAGATTTCTAATTTGTATCATTTTTGAGATGAAGATTATTTTACAGTTAGTTGGATTTTAAAATGTACCAAAAAAATTTGCAGTGCTTCCCAACTGAAATATTTTAATCCAGATATGTTAATTCAGATTTATTGCCCTGTTTTATCCAATTTATTCACCAAATTAATTTTTTGGGGGTTTGGGGGGAGTTTTTTTTTTCTTTTGCTTTTGGACCTGGGTTTTTCATGTGTGTCCTTAAATGACATTTTTGAGAATCTGCTTTGTTTGTTTGTTTGCTTTCTTGTTTGTTTGTCTGTTTGAGCAATTCAGAATCTGTCAAATTTTGGTAGTTCAAGCAAAATCTCATCAAGCAGCAGGAGAAAAATGCCATTCAAGTAATAACTAGACTAGGATGTGTTCCACATATTTAGTAATAAAGCATTCTTTCTCTCTGAGATATTTGAGATATTTACATCTCTGGATATGCCTGAACTATTTCCTCAGGACAAGGGAAATAGGGTGTTCTGTGGCTGATCACAATTTTTTTAATACTCATGAGATGTTTGGGTTGCCACTTTTCTCTTCTTGTTTGTTTGCTACCAAGCTTTCCTTTTGTTTTTCTCAGGTAGGTTAGGGCAGGAAGATGCTGCACTTCTCGAAAGATCGGAAGTCCCACTGCCTGGGGCCAGATGTTAATAAAATATTCCTTTGATTTCTTGTTTTTCCGCCAGTCTTCTCTTCCCCCAGCACAGCAGATGAGAGTGAGTCCCTTTTCCCCTTATGTTCAGCTGTATGTCATCTTGAATTTAGTCTGAGATTTCAGTCAATTTGACTCTGAGGGAAGTGGATCCTGAGGCAAATATTTTCCTTTCCTTATTTCAGACACTTTGCCTGCAAACTAATTGTGCAGATTGGAGTTAGTTACGTTTGCTTTTGGCAACACAACAATATAGACGAGAACCTGAAGTTCCTTGTTCTGAAAAAGAGTAATTTTTCCTCTTCATGAACTATTTAGAAGTTCCCAAAACACATGCTTTTGCTTTGCTTTTGGACTTAATAACACTAACTAGGTGAATAGTATTAAATTCTCCTCTTAGTAGAAATATCTTATTCCCACTGATACTATTGAGTAAATATTTGAACTTGCTATAAATATTCTCTAGTAGTTATTTTTATGGCAGCAGTAAATTAGAAGCCCAAATAGAAACTGTACAAATGTGTTAAACTCAAGCCTGTAGGTGAATTAAAATAGAAATCATGTTGAAATTAGTTGTGACGGTGAAACATTAAAACCTTGTGAATATTTTCAATAGCCGTGATTGCATTATAATTTAATACATCCTTTCTCACATATATTCCAGTTTTTCCACTCCATCTGCCTCTTTTACTCAGCTGCTACCATGATAGCCCCTCAGGACAGCGTAATCTTGTTAGCTGCAATGCCATAATCTGCTGCTAGCATAAGAGTGGAAGTCAAAAAAAATCAGGGAATACTGCACATATTAAAACATTTTCCCTTTTCCTCCTCACACTGGAGGCTTAGAGAAATTAAGAAAAATTGTTTTATTGTCTATAAATTATAAAAACTATTCTATTACAGTTAACTGAATTTTACCATTATTCTTTATTTTTCTTAATAAAGAACCTTCTCAGTTGCATTTCACTGCAAAGCTGGCAGTTCTTGCCAGCTGGAAAAAATCCTTTGCCAGAGAGGAGATCTCCCACCCAGTTTATCGCTGCAGCACAAGGAACCTGCTTCACACTGGTGCAGAATTTCAGACAATGCATAATGGCTCTCTTAGAATCTAGTGCACGCACACTACGTGCTCCAGATAGGCTTCCCTTGTGCTGGAGAGAAGGCAAACACACTGGCATAAATAAACTGTGGCACGTTGTGACACTACATCCCTTTCCAGTCCAACAGCTGGAAGCAGAAGGGTTGACTGAAGATGAAAGGGGATCCCTCCAGTACAGGTTCCAGCATCCTTGGGAACCAGATGGACTGAAATGGGAAACACAACTAAAGTAGGCCACAAAATTCACTGCCAGGAGAGGTCTTCTTTTTATTCATAGCAGTGCCAGGTTTTACTAGAAAGAAACTTGCCATGACATAGAAACTAAATATAGGAAGGAACTGGAACCACCTTTGTCCTCTCCCAACCAGTGCAGCGTTGTTCCAGGTACATTTTCTAATCCTGGTGTAGTCTGGTTTGGAAATACTCGTAAAATAAAGTATTTTATCTGCCAATTTTAGTTTATTTCACCGCAGCGGTTTTAGGAGAATTTTTCTTAAGCATTCAGACTACATTTCCTTTCTTTTTCTCATTACTTCTAGTTTTATCAACTTGGACTCCCTGAGGCAGCTTTTCCCAGTGCCTGCTTTTTGTCATTTTATATTCTTCTGTGTAGCTGCTATGGTTCTCTACAGTTGCCGTGATATTTTTTTGTAAGACCTCTTGTTAAATGTCATTTGCAGATGTCATTACTGTTCTGTTTACTTCCCCCTTCCACTAATGAAGATGTGAAACAACACAGAACCCATCATTGCTCTTACTAGGTATTTTCTGTCAGCCTGCGAGGCTGCTGTTTATCAGTATTCCTTCTTTGTGGTCCTTCAGTCTGCATTCATTCCCCATGACAGCACTCTTATCTAAGTCTTTCCGAATTCATTTTTCAAGCAGATTTTTCTAAGACACTGTAGGAAAGGTTTTGCTGATGTTTCAATCCAGCTTCGTTGCTTCTGCTGTTTTCCCTTCTTGTACACTAGGAATTTTGGCCAGACAAAAAGCAGCAGAAATAACAATGCATATTGAGGTATCTTGTTTCCAACTTAAAATTTCTGATTTGAGGATCCTGTTCTGTGAACACTTGGTGCCTGAATGGCAGGCCCTCTCAAAGTCGGGGTTGTAACCAGCATTGATAATCTGTTCCTCAGAAAAGTTTCAAGGATTGCAGTCAGATGCGTCAGGTAACTTCATGTCCAGTTTTAGCTGTTGAATCAGCACATGAGTGGGATGGGCCTTGGCTGACGTGTGACATCATGGTTCTCTTGTTCTCTGCCCCGTGTTTCCCTTCAGGGGTGATCTTGCTGCTGCTCGACAAGCTGCGGAAGATGAAGTGGGAGCAGATGTGGAGGCTCACGGCAGAGCGGGAGCTAATGAGCATGCTGTCCACTTCACTGGCTGACCAGGTGAGTAGGACACTGCAGGGCTGTGGGACAGCCACTGAGCCGTGGATTGAGGAAGGAAAGAAAGGGAAAGGGGATGAGATGTGGGAAAAGGCAGGGGCAAGCTGTTGTGCTTATAGTCACCATTTGTTGAATTATTCTGGGGAAAATGTGGAAGAGAATGGAGATTTAGTCACAAGGTTCCTCTTACTACGCTGACATTTTTACCTCCTCTGTTCAGATGATTCATAAGACAGACAAACGGGGTTTTCACGCTTTCATTTTCTGTCCTCCCTTCTGTAACACAGAACTCTCCAGACACCAGAAGTCCAAATATACTGTGTCTTCTCCCACTGGTTATCGTCTAATCAAACTTTAGTTTTAAGAGTCTCCTGACATTTCTTTACTGTTTCTGGCAGATGAGTCCCAGATGTCTTTTAATGTACTCCTTGCCACAACAGCCCTGTTAAGACAAAAGTGCTGCTGTCTCCCTGCCACAAATAGGAAACTGAGAACAAGAGAAGAAATCGTGTGCCTAAACACAGAAATACAGTTTTTCATTTTGTGCTTCTTGCCAGCTCTCAGTATAAGCCCAGAAACCCTGTTAATGTAATACTAGACCTGAACCAGTAATTCTTGCTCAACAGCTTGAGCGTGTTAACTCAATACAGCATCATATTTAGACGTTTGTTCTCCTTCTGAGCTACATCTGGCTCATGACCAGTCACCACTGAGGAAACACACTCCTTACTGTGCACGTGGAGATGTCTTTGCAGGGTGATCCAAAAGCTCCTGAGGTTCATTAAAATGATTCCTGCAGCTTCACTGTGTTTTCAGTCACGTCCTGAGTTGCTGTCTAATATCTGCATGGGGCAGAATTTTGCAAAGGAGAGAAAGGCTGCTTGCGTCTTCCCCTAATACCCTCAGATTGTCCTTGTTACTTACTTGTCCAACAGAATGGCTGCTTAGAGAGGCAGAACACTCTCTGTCCCTCATGGTGTAGGCTGCTCTGCCGGTCTGTCCTACATGCCTTTTCCATAAAGTGCCTGGAGTACTTGTTGCAACAATAAAGTGCTAGCTAAAATCACACCAAGTAATCCACCTTGAAGCAGTGTAGCTGCCAGGATCATTTTCCTCCCCTTTATTAAAAAGCAGTGCAGTACTTAGTACCAGCAGGCACTGTGTTGTTTCCTGCCTGTTACTCTCCCTGGTGACTGGAAGAGGAACCACACCTCATGCCAGCAGTACAGGATAAATGTTTGAAACCTTTGCTGAAGTCCCTGAGCTCTGTGTGTCAGGAGAGTTTGTTCCTCTTGCCCAGATCTATATATCGCCCCTTAGATTAACAGCACCCTCCACAGAAACAGAATTATGGAGAAAGGTTTACAGACTTCACCTTGCCATCACCATTGGAATTTCTGCCTGTGAGGGGGAGAAGGACAGTCATCTGGGGAAGGAGTTGAGATCACTTCACACATGGTGGTAGGAACAACATACCCAAATGTTTCTCTGGTTTTTTTCTGCTAGGATATCTTCAATGCAGTCATCAAACAAAATCCCTTCCTTGTCTACCAGCTCCCATGTTTCTGGAATGTGCAGCTTTCTGATCACACCCGGTCTGAGCAGTGCTACAGAGATGTGTCTGACCTGAAGGTATGTTGCCCAGGAGGCTGGATGGGTGGCGTCCTTTGGGACAGAGAATGCAGGACTCCACTGTCGGAGAAAGATAAACTGCCTTAAGTAGGGGGCAAACTAACACATACAGTTTATAAGGACACCCAAACAGGGGAAGGAAATGTGACTTTGGCTTTGTGCATTTTAACTACTACTAGAAAAGTCAAATATAGATGCTGCTTTGGGGTTTGGCAAGGTGTTAAAGAGGTGCTTTGCCCCTTACATTCTGTACCTGCCACCTGTGCCAGTGCAGCTTACTGCTGAATTCTTATTGCTGTCCCAGGTCTTAGCTCTTCTGAGACAAAGAATACAAAACCTTTCCTTTTTGTACTGGACAAGTTTGAAACTCTTTCCTGAACATCATTTAATAGAGTGAAATTCACAGAGAGGATTGGGCAGACCCTAGCTAGAAAAGCATTAGCAGAAATGTAAAGACCTTGCTCACTTCATATTTAGCCTTTGCATACAGTTAACCCAGTCATGTTGCCACTCATTTTTCCGGGATTTGTCCCAAGAAAAAAAAAAAAGGCTGAGTAAAAGCCTATTAATTTAATGAAATGAAGCTACAGTGTCAGTTTAATAGCACATTTTTCACTATTAACAAGAAGAATATAAAAGCAGGATGAATTTTAATAGATATGGGTAATGAACATCAATTGTGCTGTGGCCATTTTGAAAGACTGGACTCAAAGACTCAAATGTAGCATGCAGAGAGTTCAGAATTGAGGCTTGATTGAGCTTTGTCCAGGTGTAGAATAAGGCTGTGCAGCAGTAGATTCCATCAGAAAGCAGTAAATATTAGGTAGTTTTTGGTGATTGATTTTAAAATTCGGTTAAGATTTGTATATTTGGATTTATGTTTTGAGAATGTAAATGAGGTTTAAAAAAAAAAGGACACAGATCTATGGAAGAGGTTGCAAGGGCCCTCAGAGTCCATCCAAACCCCACTTAATGCAGGACCAAAACAGACCCAGTTGCTCAGCGCCTTGTGCAGATGAGTGTCACATCTCCAAACACTGAGATTCCACATGCTCCCTGGCCCCATGTTCCAGAGTTTGGCCACCCTCTTTGTACAGCATATATCCTAAATCTAACCAAGTTTTCCCTTGTAGCAATTTGTAGAGTTACAGCAGGAGTGTTCAATGTGAACACCAGGCACTGGATGAATATAGAAAATCAATCACTCTCAATGCACTGATTGCAAACGCTGTGCTTCCAAGAGACAGAAGGTCTTCTGCATGGGTTAACTGACCTGTCAAAACTGGCCAGCATTGCTTGAATTCCTTATATAAAGTATTCACAACTGACTATTCAGGTGTGATCCATAGAAGACAGCGTTTAAAGTTAAATCACTATTCTGTCAGTACACTAATCACTAAATGGTTTATGATATCTGTTTGTAGGGCAGGATCGACACAGGCACTTTAAAGGCATCATAGTTTTATGCCTTGTAACAAAGTGCTAGTAGAGATTTTAACACTGAGTTTGTGTTGGAAATCATGTATGACAGCAATTGCAGGGCCTGAAACAAAAGGAAAGATGTATAACAGGGAACATGTTTCCTAAAAGAACTTCAGAAAAATATACCTCCCACCTGTGACATATCACAGTATTTTGCTATGAATTAGTGGCTGAGATTAATTTATATAGTTGAGACAGTGAGATTGGACTCAGCACAAGGTAAAGACCCAGCCATTTACACGAGGAAAAGATACTGAAGCTGATAACAAGGATCAAGGGCTTGGATCCATTTCCTAAACACATTTGAGTCACCATAGGGGCTCTCTGTTATTTCCACTATAGGACTGGCAGATAAAACACAGACCTACAGGAGAAGATACCCTTTTGGCAAGGCAGCTGATGGGCAGGCAGGATAACTGTAAGGTGCTTTCAGTGTTTCTGTACATCTGGATTTAGACAGCCTAATGTCATCCTTTTGAGGCTGGTGGAGCTCACCTCAGAGTAGACACCTGACCTTCCTACTCCAGTGACTGTATTAACTAATCTGCTTCAGATGTGGGACATCTAACTCACATATAACACCTACAAGTAAGGTGATAGAAGTATTCTAAAAATAAATTAAATCCTTTCATTTCAATTAACAAATTTATCTTTACAACTATAATTCAGGCTTGGTTGTTTATTGCTGTTTATGTGTCACACTGTCAGTTCCATTACAGCACAGACAGTGAAGTCTAAGATGTGTAATATTCTCCACTGATTTTCTGGTCTGAGGTATTTTAACTCAACAAGGGGTGCAGACACATAAGTAATTTCTTCAGCTAAGCTGGACTTGTTCACGCTACTAAAATTACCCCCTACATACGAAATCAGGGCTGAAATTCTTTGCCTTGAAAGAGAGGCCAGAGCCTTATCTTGTGCACATAAAACCCCACGGTTTCAATAAAGTTTTCCCATACTGAGCAGTTAAAGAACTGGCCCTCAGGCAGCACTGTTTAAAATTTGTCATACAATTAAAGAAAAAATAAAGGCATAGACCAATTAAAGTTGTGAATTTGCATTATGAAAATTATCAAACTTCTAGTTCTGTAAAGAAACCAGCAGGTTTGGTATATGGGTCTCACAAAAAAATTAACAAATGTCATTACCCCAAGTTAAAAATTTCACTCTTAAAATCACCAGAGTTAGTCAGTTCCATGGCATTTAATATAAATGATACAACACAATAGATTTGGCACATCCTGTATTTCATGGTAAGACTGAAATGAGAAACAAGGTAAAACAAACCTCCAGGGTAAGAGGGAAAGAAAGACAGATTTTGAAGTTTGTACTGGGGGATGAAGAAGGATAGCATAGGAAAGAAGGAAGTGAATGGAGAGATTTAAATTTAAAGGTAAAGCTGACCCAGTCAAGTATTCCTCAGCCAAATCAGAGTGCATTCCTCCTGTCAGACCGAAAAGGTGCTGATTTAATTCCATCTGGCCTCAAAGTCCATGGGAGGTGAGGATTTGTCATCTCTTATACACAATATTGTGTCAAGTAAACTTAGACCCCCAGGGCTGGCGGCTGTTCAGGGATCTCTGTGTGTGTGTGTGTGTGTAGACACTTCTTTGCTGCTTTGTTCACATTTATGCAAGGCTTAGGGAGTAGTTGAATATTTCATATTACCTGAAAAGTAATCACCTTTTTCTCTTTTCAGTCCTCATTAAGTTGCGTCTCTATCCATTTTATTGATTTTGGTTTTTTTTTTGGTGGGGGACTGATCTGAAACTGAGGTTCATTTATGCATTTCTTTTCCTGGGTTAGCCCCTGCTTTTGCTTGCTTCTTGGTTAGTAGTTTATTCCTGTCTGTAAGGAAATCTCAATTACTATGATTTGGCACAAACCTAATGGCAGGAAAAGTAGTATGAAAGAAGGTAATGAATTTTGATACCTTTGGCAATGAATCATGACCTCATTGAATGAGTCAGTCCTGAAGTCTGGTTGTCAAGGATACAGGTGCTATTTACATACAGACAGTCTGGTAATTCACAATCGCAAAAATCGGATGCTGGACTCTTCAACGGGAATGTATCAAATTATTAGAATTTACACACACTCCAAAATAGAAAAAATGCTTTACAACCTATTGATGGCTTTTCAAACTGGTTTTGAATACAGCTGATACTAAATCAGCAGATGGATAAAGAATGAACCTCCTAAATTCCTCATTTGGAGCTTGTGTTCTGTGATTCACTGTGTCCTCCCTGGGAATGTCCTCCACACTGGGATGACTTTGTGATACTGCTTACAGAAGTTTAAACAGCTTCTTTTCCATAACTGTAATACACCATTTCAGCTCGGCCTCAGACGTGACCTAGTGCACCTCTTTGTGTTCCAGTCCCTGGGCCGCCCCGTGCTGTCCAAGCACTTCAGCTCTAACCTGCAGCCCTTATGGCATTGTGCAACCTTACCCCTTTCAATGCCAGCCAAGGGTGAGCTGCAGTGAGAGGAGCAAGGGCTCGAGAGGGTTAAACAGTACCCCTCCTTTGAGTGAGCATTGGAGTCAGTACGGTGCTTCTGCCCTGGCAAACAGGGAGCACCATGGGTTTACAGGGGTGTTTTTGCAGGCAGGAGGCCTGCACTGGTACAGGAGTTGAAGGAAGAGAAGTTGAAGAATCCTTCTGAGGACAAATAAAGACCTTTGAAATGTACAAGGCAGGGAGAGTGTGTCAGCTTAGTGCCATACAGCAGTGGCAGTAAGCTGGGGAGTAAAGTAATCCCTGGGACCATGAACACCAGACCAGGCAGGGCAGGGATTTGAGGCCCACATCCAAAAAGCACTGCCTGGACCTCAGGGTTGCTGGCTACTCCAGCCTGAGTCTCTTCCACTTATGTAGTTTAGAAATATCACATTGAAATCTCTTCCTGTTGACATTTTTATGAAGTATATGAACCTTTCTGAGGAAATCGGTTCTTTTATTAAACCATTCATTTCTGATAAAACATGGTTTAAAAATAAAGTTTCCAGACATCTCTAATCATGGCATAAGTTACACATGTGGTGCATATTTGCAGTGTGATTTGGGGCATATTTAAACTTGTAAAAAAGCCTGTTGAGATGGCATTAAAGTGACATATATAGGTGGCTTTACTGTGCAGATTTGCCAAATGTTTGACTCCCACTGATTTCAGTGGGAAGTGTCTGGTTACCTAAGCAAGGAGTCTAGCTTTTAGCAGGAAAGCTTCCTGTTTACAAAATACCGCTTGTTTACCTAAATTGTGAAGTGCTCATGGGCTTAATTAAGGATATCTGTTCAGTGCCTTGCAGAATTAAACTTCTTTAAGCTTAAATTTAAGCTTAATTTATTCTTATTTCTTACCCTTCAGCCTGGAAAGCAGGTATATAATTATACAGGATATCCTGTGCTCTCTGATTCTGGAAGGGCTGAAGCAGAGTGAGAAATTATCAAGATGTGTCTTTGGGTAAGAAAATGGAAGAGACTGTGTTTAAGGAAACATTTGGCCAAATGCTTCTTTTTTAGAGAGAAAATGCTTCAGGGGAAAAAAAAGTGGTTAAAGGTACCTATGAAATAATGTTGTATTCAAGCTTATTGTTCAGTGGTTTGAGCATCATGTTTGAAATATTTAATCTCCCCAGAGATTGAATGCAGATGGTAATGTAGGGAGGCTTGCTAGGATTTTTGTTTTTAGTGTATTTCCATCCAGATAATGGTTCTTAGAGCCCTCCTAGACTCCCCCAGCACATACCATCCTCTCTTCCCTTCCATCTCAGATCCCACGGCCAGTCCACGAGGCTCCCACTGTGTCATCATTTGAGTGCCTTGGGTCAGAACCTGGGGAATAAATGGGAACTATGGGTGCAGTTAGCTTGTTTCAGGCCACAAGCGTATGGAAGTGTTCCAGGAGGCTGGCTGTGTGTAATCAGGGAGTGGTAATGGTGGCTGATTAACTAGAATGGTATTAACAGAAATGTGGATAGTGCCAAATTGCTTAATGACGACTAACCAAGTGTTAAATAGATGTGGAATTTTAAGTTCTGATCTTTCAGTACTTTAATTGCTAAATGAATATTAAGGAAGTGTGTTTTTTCTTAGTTCTCAGGAGGCTGTGATCAAGAGTGGGAAGGATCCATAGGTCAGCCTGAAGGCTAGCAGTGTTCCTGAGGTGTCTACCCAGATAATGGCACTGGAATTTTATATTTCTAGCTGCAGTTCCATCTATAAGCCAGCAGAGCTTTGTAATAGCTTAGAAACTAGAAGAAGAAATAAACACAGTATTATGGTGCTATTCAGCCTTGGAATGGGGATGTTGGAGTAATGAGACTTTCAGTTTCTAGATTCACTTTCTGTTTTTAATGTGGACATAACAGTCTTCAAACAAAATGAATTTTTTTTTCCTTCTGATTTCCCTGTAGTCTCTTGCCAACTGATCTTTTTTATTTCTCCAATCAATTTACTGTTGTGCACAATAAAGTCTCTAATGCAGTGGCCATAGCTCTACCTGTGCAGTCTTTATCATGTACCTCACTGATGCCCATGACAGTCTGTACAAGAGTGTCTTGGCCTGCACAAATTCTGCTGTAGCTGGTGGTGCAATAGACCGTATCAGACAGCCAGAACTGAATGTGAGTTTGTGGGCTGACATAAAAAAGAATATGGTCTTTGGATGATGTGTTGCATATCAATGGTTAAGAGTCTTGTTGTCTTTTTAATTTGTTCTTTTTTATGCTTTCATCTATCACATAGTATTTATCTAATTCTGTTACATTTGAAAAGCAGCCTGCTTTTTTGCTAGACCTGTTTTGTGGTTTTTCTACCTCAGGTCATCCAGATGGTTGCATAGTTTCTTGATGTTCTCTAGCACATCATTTTAGCACACGTTAGCATGTGCTGTCCTTCTTGATTAAAAAATCAGCTTTTTTGGATAGTTGTCAGCTCCATTCAGCTTTGTGCAGTGCACTCCAGGCTCCCCTGACATCAGTGTACATCCAGCATCCTGACACGTTTCAAATCTGATCAGATCTGAACCACCAGCTAAGCCCTTGACGCTTCCCGGCTTCTACACACACAACAGATCCTGAAGCACAGCAGCGAAGAGCCTCTACACTGACAGCTGCAGCTGTCTGGGTTTGAAATCATCTCCCACACAACTGGGTAGAGACATCAGCAAATGCCCGGCTGTGATGTGACGCTGTGTGCGTCGATGGGAAGTTCCTGCAGTATCGAGGAGCCTGTCCTGTAGGAGTTTCTGAGGTTATCGTCATTAGTGATGTCTGTGTTCATGGTCCCCAGGTCTCTGGGTGCTCAGAGTGCACTGGGATGCTTGTGAAGATGAGGATCCTCATGAGTATCCAAAAGGAAACTCACGTGAAGTGTAGGAGCCGTACGGAGAGCTCACAAAAGGTTTTTCTTAACAAGTATTTTTTGTCCCAGTTGCCAGCCTCTTAGCTTTCTTTGATCCACTCTTAAATAAGTACAAGTTACCAGCAGACAGTTTCCATTTTATGCCTGCTTGTGAAACTGCATGCTGGTACCCTGTAGAACTGTTAAATAGCCCTTTAGGTTCCTTCAGCCCTGTGCTTCTGTTACATGTGCCCATTTCCCTGAGGGAGGATTCAATCACTGAAGTTTTTTTCAAGCATTAATGCCTTTTGCTGCAGTTAAATACAATGGATGAAATATGTCAAGTTCTTTTCAAAGAAAGGAGATTTTGATGATCCATTTTTCAGTGGAGAAAATCTTTTATCTTAAGTTTGTGCCCTTACCTACCCAAAGCTCTTTTCATTCATGTGGTGGTCTGTATTTTCACTACATGATGCAGCAACATGGTACTGCACAGTTATGCTACACTTCTGAACATCTGGACAAATGTAAAACCAGCAAAGAATGTAGCATTACCTGGGACAAATATCTACACCAAGTATTTTTGTCCAAATAATTCCCCAAATTTATTCAGTGTGTAGATGCATCGTAATCTTTATTTAAGGTGCTCCTATAACCGGAAAAAGGAATTAGCCAATATCTGAAATGATCTTTTTTCCCACATTTGTTTTTCTTTAACATGTATGGTTTTCTGACGTCCTAGTAGGCTTAGCAATGAAATCCCAGGAATGGATAAAGCTTTCCTTATCAGGAGATATTTCATGGGTGTTGGGTATGTAGACTAGAGTGCCGTAGCTTTTATGGCAGTATAAATACTCAGTGCAGCGACTGTGTTGTTTGCTGTAGTCCAGGAAGAATTCAGGCTGCATCCTGCTCCTTCCTCATCCAGTCCGCTCACTGGGCAACAAATACCATGGTTTCAGAGAACTCCCTGTTCCTGTGGAGCTGTGTTCATCTTCTCGGGGCTGCTGTGCTTCAGCTGTTCCCTCCCAGAGCTGTGATGTTCAGAGCAAAGTTGACCATGGGCTGGCTCGGCGGCTGGTGCTGCAGCTCTGTGCTGTGTGTGAGTGACACGGTGTCTTCACTTAATGGATTCAGAGAACTTGCAGAACTTCGAGCTTGGAAACAGTCCCAAGGGAGACTCTTGTTTTTAACCTCTTTAGAAGTCACAGGAATAAAACTGAATACTAAGTATTTGGTGATGTGTTTCTTATGTCTAAAATAGAGCCTCTATAAAATGAAATCATTCCTGCAAGCCACCATTGACTCCCTCTTGGTTTTTCCTTAGGGCCCCATTCCCATTCCCACTGGCAGCAATGCAAAGTTGCATCAATGCAAATGAGGATCAGGCCCTTTATGCCAGCATTGCAGTTTAAGTCTAGACCACTGTGAGAGTCATCTCCCATTAGCAGAGAATAAATATCTGCTAGAAGTGGGCACTCAAAGGGTGAGGAGTTGTACTGCATTGCTGTGTTGTGTTAATGCAACAGAGATCAGTCTTGTTTAAATGAAGCAAAGGCAAAAAGGAAGTCAGATTAAATTCAGTCCTTTTTGAACTATTTAAATAGGTATAGGAATTAATTTTGAACTGCTTCTTCTCAATACCTAACCAAGAAAGAGACTGCCTGGCTTGAAACAGTGAATCAGTTTCATTAGCAGAAACAGTCATGTGGAAATCTGAGATTAATGTTTCATACCTACATCGCTGTGTCCCTTGTCCTTCCATCTTCTTCAGCAGAGTCCATAAACTATCAGCTCCACAGTTAGAGTTGTGGAAGCACTTAGGAGCGCTGCTTCTCAACCTAGCGTAGCACTCTCACTCAAATGTGCAGGTGATACCATGGAAGAGTTTCCAAGCACATCACCTCCAGAGTGTATAGTTACTTGTGCAAGACACGGCAAAGCCTTCCCTATAAAAAGACAGAAGGAAGTCTGGGTAGTTTGTGGGTTGTTTTTCTGCTGTTTTTTAAGAGGGCAGCACACTGAACACACATAAAGAGAGCAGATAAAGCAAATCTGTATTCTAACAGCAGGATGTCTTTTCTCTTTTTTCCCTCTGAGGTGATTCACTGGAACTCACCGAAGAAGCTGCGAGTGAAAAACAAGCATGTGGAGTTTTTCCGCAACCTCTACCTGACATTCCTGGAATATGATGGGAATTTGCTGAGACGGGAACTCTTTGGCTGCCCCAGTGAAGCAGATGTTAACAGTGAAAATGTAAGTGGGATGTCTAAGGCTTGGTGATATAAAGGGTGGTTCATACAAGGCACAGGATGTCTGAAGACTTGGAGTTGGTTGTGTGGGTAGTGCGGGGCAGTGGAACTCAGGAGAATTGAAGGCAATGCTCAGATTCCCAGAGTGACACTGTGCAAATCATTTAATCTCTCTGTGCCTCAGTTCCTCACCTGTAAAACCACTGTATTAATCCCATCTTTACCCTGGGTTTTGCTGCTTTTTTTTTGTCTACTTTGCCCTTTTAAAATCCCCAACAGACATAAATCACAAGCTGAAAATGAGGATTTGGGCTTTTATTCCTTTAGGCAATTTTGCACATCTCACCCTTAAACCTTTCCCTGGTTTCAGCTGGGATAGAGTTAATTTTTTTCCCTAGTAGCCACTACAGGGCTGTGTTTTGGATTCAGTATGACAGACGTATAACTTTCCAGGAGGTCTCATTTCTTGCTGTGTATTTGTTCAATATGTAGTGATGTCAGTTTTGTCTGGGAGATACTAATGCACAAATAATGAAGAAATGAAAGTATCAAGACTGCTGGATTTAGGTCTGTGAATTTTTGCTGTGCTGCAAACTACAGAATGAGCAAATGCTTCAAGGTACACATAGGCTATGAGACTGCAGGTTTTTTCTGTATTTCCCTTTACCAATCAAAGCAGTAGTTATGTGTATCTGCATAAAATTTGCAATCAGAACCTTTCAGACTAAGCAAATCCTTTGAAAATTATTGAAATCAAGGATGTTTACCCACAGATGCATGTGTACGTGTATGCCTGTGCGTTAGTACATATAATTCCAAAGTGAAAAACTGTTAACTGAAATGTTTATACACAGATGTATATTAACTCCTTGTGTATAATGTGGTCTCTGGAGATTTGTAGACCAAGTACCAATTTCGGCTACATAGTGTGAAAGGAAATAAAAAGGAATCTGTAACACATTATTAAGGAAAAAGAGTATTTCTAAAATATGCAAAGTTGTCTATATACAAATCAGTTAAGCAAAGCCAGTATCATGTACACATTAGCAATTAAGAGGTAATTGACAATCAATATCGTCATTGAGGCTGGTAGTGTTTCCATTTAGTCTGTGAATAAAATGACCACAGGAGATGCCATTCCCATATTTTTAAATACAGCACTCAGAGATTGGACAGATATATTTTGACCCAAGGCATAGCTTCCCAGACACTTATTTTACCATCTCATTGTCTTCTGAAAGGAATGGGGCTTAACTGGGAGAGACAAGGAGGTGGGGGAGAACAAGAGAGAGAATGAGAGAGAGGGAAGGCCAGTGCACCACCAGAGCAAAAGCACATGGGAGAAGAAAATCCTCTGCAAGAGGCTTTTAGACAATCAAGTGAACTAAATGTGATAAAAGACCACTAAGAGCCTCACCCTTAGAGACATCAAGATACAAGAGACATAGTAGAGGGTACAATAGGAGGAGAAAAGGTGACTAAAACATTAAAAGAAAGATAACAAAACACACCTTTATCACACATTGAGAATTGGTTAAAAATTACAGTGAATTCACAGTATGTTGTGTGGGTTCAAAGAGCACGAATGCAGTCACAGACTTCTTGCTGTATTTTCCAGAGCTCTGTAAATCCTTAATAAACAGATTTATTCAGACGACAAGTTGCTTGGAGCAATGCAGAGCAAATGCGAGTCCTTGCTGTAAATGGCAGTCCTTAAAGTACTGAACTTGTATCTGGTTGACAGACACTGGAAATGACTAACTGTTCAAGCCTGTTTCTTATTCAAGACAAGTAGAAAGCAATATGGTATATGGTATGGCTTTTGTTTNTATGGTATATGGTATGGCTTGTGTCTGAAAATGAAATGTAACTCATTCCACCATTTATAAATTATATATATATATATATATATGTTAAAAAAAAAAATGATAATGGAAAAGAATGAGCTAGACATACAAAAATACGTGATTCCTAACTTGCCAAGAGACACCAAAAAATTAACAGCCTTCTGTCGAAACAATCAGATATAGGAAAAAATCCAACATCAGAAAACTTAAGAGTAGTCACTTAGGAGAAGACATTGTTTTGTATTAGTTGCCCTTGATGTAAACTCCCCCCTAAACTTGACTATGTCCTTTTATTAGAATATGGCAAGCAAGTTTCAGCTTTGAAGTTACGAGACCCTAAGAATAGGATTATCATGAAAACCGCTGTTTCTCTTGCTCTGTCTGCTGTAGCATATACAGTGTCACAGGTGTCCTGTTAAATACAGCACATTCCCGTGATCTGTTGCAGGATTATCTCCAGAAGCAGAGCATCTTGTAAGGTGAGGAGAAAACCACTGTCATTCCTCCCAGTACAAGAATTAGGGGGCATGAAGTGGTAATAGCCGGTTCAAAACAAAGGCATTTCACTTGTGATGAAGCTTTGAGCAGGAGGTAATGTTTCTAAAACTATACATAGCCACAAAAATTACTCCTCTTGGAAAGAAAATCAATCAGGAGCTTTTAAGCTTTGGTGCTGAAAGTCCTTGAACCACGAGTTGAGGTCTAGGTGAGAGTTTTGAGAAATCCATGATGTACACTTGCCCTGCTTTTACACTCCCCTAGGCAGCCAGCTCACAGCTGGAGACAGGATGCTGGTCCAGGTGAACCTTCAGTCTGACAAGATGCATTCATAGGTTTCCATTAGGATTCATAATGTTACATGAAAGGCTATAACTTCTCTTAAGTCAAGTATGTATGAGGTAGGAATTGCTGTTTGAATTTTCTTCTCTTTTCCTATTATTTTCCGTTTTTTCCCTGAATTGAGACTGGCATCCCCAAAACACAGCGGGGCTTTCTTATGTTAGGCAGTGTACATTGGTAAAAGGTGCTCCCTCAGCTGCCTGTGCTTCTCTGCACTGTGGACCAGTGGACAAAATGTTAGAACAGCTCTGCTGTTTATAACTGGAGAGAATTACTTCAGCACTGAATGCACTGAGCCCCGCTGTGGAAGAAGCAGTGGCTTGGTGTGAGTCTCACTCACAGTCTGGCTGTATCAGAAGATACCCTTAAGGTATTGTAGCAATGTACCAGCCACTGCTTTTCTACAGCTTAATATTTGTAGTGATGTTTTATTTGCAATACAACCTGTAATTAAGGCATCTCATTTGTAATGCAAATATCTGTAAAACAGGAAAAGGAAGTGTGGCAGTGGGTACTGTTGGGCTGATTCTGTTTCTCTAAGGCCCCTTTACACTTCTCATCAGTACAGAGATGGCCTTAAAATGAGTGTAAATTATGTATCTTCCCTTTCTAAGGACTCTTAACAGTGCCAGAGAGATGCAAAGGGGCATTAGTTTAAAAGGTAATTGGACCTCACTGTAATCTCTCTCACCCTTCCTGTGCATATCCATGTGAATGCATGTATGCTTAAGTATATATTATGTCTATATGCACGTGGAAGTATCAGTACTTCTCTTTTTCTAATGTTTGCTAAGAAAGTATAATACCACAGAGTGAATTTTAAGAGGTCTGAAGGCCATCTTCGGATAATGTACTGCACAGTCCTGATCTAATCAGATGCTGATCTTCAGCTTCACCTAACAGGACTGTTACTAGGTTCCAAAGCATTACAAATAGGAATGGATAGGAAGGTAGGGCTCCAAAACTGAAATATTGGAGGCAAAAAAACCCAGCCTGGGATAATTTTTCTGTTTATGTGAAAATGCATATACGTATGTCTATGTGTTCATGAATGCTTCATCTTTTCCTTAAAATATTCAAGCTAAAAGACTCTCTGTGTGGCAGGGGCAGGTGGGAGCAGGAGCCTGCCATAGAGCAGTACCCTAAGTCCCCCTCATTCAATATGTGCTGAAGTGAGGTCACGAAAAGCAGACTCTTCTCTGCAAGTCAGTGTTGCAATCATCCCTTTGTCTTCTGTGCACATTCTGGGTGGAAAATTCAGAATATGAACCAAATCCTCCTGTAAACACAGTCATTGACTTCAGTGGCCCTTAGAGCATGCCCTTAGTCACTCCATCCTACTTATTCCATGCTACTTCCCCTTTCCCGCTCCTTCTTTCTTATTTTGATGCAATGCAGAAGATTTTTGAGAAATCCAGGAAGGCAAAGCTTATAATAGTCTCAAATTTGAACATTTTCTATTGGCTTTTAATGCTTATATCCAGCATTTTATTCTAAAGGACCTGCTGTAAAGCCTAAAATATTTCAACAGGATCTTCCAGCCAATCTCTATAGTTACTCTATCAGATAGTTATTGTAAGCCTGATTTTAGACAGAGGCACACGCTCAACCTTTTAGCATTCTCATAAAACTTTTCTGCAGACAGCTTCTCACCAGGTACTTCTGCCAGAGCATTAAATCTGAAGGTTGAATGGAGTGTCCCCCGTTAGTGAAGCCTGTGTCCTGATCCAAAGCCTGGAGCAAGATCAGTGGGAAGTGCATCGCTGCTTCCACTCAGTTTAAGAAAAGGACAGTAGATTCCCATTAGAGAAGACTTTGAGGAAACACAAGTGAAAAAAAATGTCTGCAGGTTTTTCTTTTCAGATTTTCAAGCCAGCAATACAAAGAAGCTGTGTAAAAAAAAATCCAGTTGTCCCTTAATACACTTGCTTAGATGTGTACTTACATAGTAAGTAAGTTTTTACTTAGTTACATTTTTTGTGCAAAACCAAAGATTCTTAACAGTAGCAGAAGGCTGTGCATGCCAACTTAGAGTATCCACCAGAAAAAAGAGATTTTAGCAAGGTACCACACAGTATAGACACTACTAACAAATTTAGCAATTTTTGAGTGACTAAAAATAGCATGCACATGAAGCTTCCAAGTCAGTATCACAGCCCTGAACTTGCAGTCAGACTGATGCTTTGAGTACCCTTTGCTCCTGCTGAATTTCAAGAGTACAGCCTCATTTGTAGAACTGCGATTTAAAGTTACTATTTTGTGATGTCATAGTCTTTCTCTAGTAGTAACAGATGGTATATGGCAGTTTTGAGGTGAAGTTCTGACTTGCCCAGCTGTGTTGTTTCTATTATTGTAACTGTTATTGTTATTAAATGCTGAGCTGGCAGACCATCCTGTTACTTGCCTGAAAGCTGCCATTATACTGCTTTCAATTGTTTATAATATTATTAAGTGGAGGAGCACATGGACTGGGATTTTTTTGTCATGCTGCCCTTTTTTCCCTTTCTCACACTTTTTGAAAGTGAAACATGGGGGAAAGCTTGGAGGTTTGCCCACACCAAAAGTTCTGATGACCTCTTCATGAAAATACAGCCAAAAAGGCCTGTCAAGGGTCTGGGGGAAGGAGATGCAGAGGACTACCAAATCTGACATCTGCAGCTAAGATCAAGCAGAGTTGTACTTCATATATACAGAACTGTCTGAGATACTACACATGCCTAAAAACTGGATTCCCGCTTGTGTTGAATATCTGCAGTCAGGATAAGCCATCACTTCGGTTTAGCAGGAGTGTTAGTGGTTTTCACAGGCTGCAGCAGAATTCCTCTTGCCAGGTGGGCTTGCTCAGGCACTGTCCTCTTTGTCCTTAGCACAGCTTTGTTTCACAGAAGGCTTAATTTGACCCAGAGCAAATGTACAAAATTTTGTGGTGTGGGAGGAATAAAAGTTTAATTGACGTGGGATTAGTCTGGCTTTTATTATTGATCATTGGAGAGGCCAGAAGGACTTTATGTAGGTCATCCAAAACAAGACTCAGTGAAAGCTTTTTCCTCTCTACATCATCATTTGCTTTGTTTATGCCATGCTAAAGGCAAATGTTAATTCACGCACTTTGAAAGTGCTAAATGTTGCAATCCAAATTGCCTGCTGGTGGGAACTGGGACAGCTACACAGGAGAAAATGAAACTACTGCAGTTTATAACCAGATTTTAGTTACATCCTGGGCTGGTGTCAATTTTAATTTCAGTGGCTAAGCTGAGTTGATTTTGTGCTATGAAACTTAACTGCACACACCGGGGAAAAGGAAAGATGATCTGAAAGTTCTAAATTTTCATCTAAGCTGCTCAGTTCTTGTTGTGTTAGTGTGATAGTGAGTGATTTAAGCCTAGTATTGCTTCACCTCCACTTAAGCACTTGATGAGAGAGCCTACATTAGGGGTTTTATCCCCTTCCCCAAGATATAAATGGATTCTAGACACATAACATTGTTTGTTGGGGGGCTTTGATCTTTTTTTAATATCTAAGCCCTCAGAAAATACCTGATCTTGGATTTTTAATCGATCTCATCTGATATGAAGTCCTGGATTTTGGTGGGAAGTCACTTGTTTCAGTGGCACAGCTGTTTAGAAAAAAAACTAAGCCAATCACAGATTTGCTTACATTAGGAACAGCCTTAGAATGGAAGATTCATGAGCGGAGTAACCAGTTTGCCGGTGAAAGGTACATGTTGTGTTGCCATGTATCATATGGATCTGCCATCTGTCATACAGATACCAAACACCTCATCTCACAGAAATGTTAGACAAGTAGACCTGGAAGATCAAGGCTAAGTTGTTTCTCTGGCCAGCCTAGCTTCAAAGACTACTTTTCTGAGATGGAGCCTGATCCCCTGCCACAGCTGGTTGCCCAGAGAAATAATTTAGCCCATATTTCTTTATGTATTCGACTCTTTGTTTTGGCATTATGCATGGCATGGTTGCCATTTTTATTTCTGAACCAAGTAGCACCATGATGCTAATGAAGGCAGGTGTTTGTTTCCCACAACAGTATTTCCTAAGAGAACATCTACCCCACACAGTCTGAAAATAATACATTCTTCAACTGTGAGAGTGTTTCCTAGAGGTGACGTTTCCCACGTGCTCAGTGGCAAGTAGCATTGAAACTCCTGTAGAAACACAGAATCTTTGCTGAGCAGGTGCTTGCTTATGAGAACACATGCTGTCTCTACAGCTGAGAAATCTTTGCTGTATTAGACATATCTTTATCAATATAATGGAGGAATCCATAATGGGGATGCCATCTTTTTATCAAATCCAGCTGATATTAAGGTCCTTACTTTGATTGTGCACTGTATTTAAGCATCTGTTTGCATAGATCTGTCAGCATTCCCATTACAAACACGTCTTTTCAAGAAGACATCATGTGGGAGCAAACTTCAAACCAAGCTAAGAGTTCTTTGTCTTTAAGTAACTGATCCACATAATATGTAGAAAAGATTATATTAGAGAAATTTTATGTGATCGTGTAACGAAAGAATAATATGAGTTATATAAATAACTCAGAGATAAATGTAAGGATATATATGTGTCTTCTTAGCCAATTTCCTGTCATTTGAATGTTTAGCATCTTTAACATTCTTCATTTCAAACCTGTGTATAAAATGTCCTATGACTGCCACCATAGCAGCAGGTTCAGGAAACATCTGACAGGACAGAAACACAGAATCGTCAAGGTTGGAGGAGACCATCAGGATCACGTAGTTCAGCTGTCAGCCTGGCACCACCATAATCACCCCTAAACCATAAGCCCAGCTCATACATCCAGACATCCTTTGAACACTTCCAGAGATGGTGGCTCCACTGGCAACTCATTCCAATGCCTGACCACTCTTTCAGTGAAAAAACTTTTTCTAATATCCAATCTGAACCTCCCCTGGCACAACTCAAGGCCATTTCCTCTCGTTCTTTCACTTGAGACATGGCAGAAGAGACCAACCATCACCTCACTAAAACCTCCGTTCAGGTATTTGTGGAGAGCAATGAGGTCCCCCAGAGCCTCCTTTTCTTCAGACTAAATAACTCCAGTTCCCTCAGCCACTCCTCATACAACACGTTTTCTAGACCCATCACCAGCTTTATTGCCCTTCTTTGGATAGGAGGAAGGACCGAAACAAAATCCTGACCCTACAAAATGCAGTGGAAAAAGCAAGGTTTCCTTTTCCCTGTAGCAGAAGGGATCTTCTGCTGTTTGCTGCTCTCCTTCACCTCCACCACCAACTTTGTGATTTGGTGAGTTTCACCATCAAAAAGGTGGGACTCCTAAGAAGCTGTGTCTCCTCCTCTTCTCCCACACAGGGCTCAATAGTGCACAAAGCCATAATTTAGCTCCAAGTGTTATTCTTGAACTCATAATTAAGTATTTATAGCCTCTTAGCTTTCAACCCAAATGCAATCTGATAATTATTCAGTGACTGCCTCATAATAACTGCTGTGCCATTAAAGTCTTCTAGCCTGGTCATTTGTACATTCAGAAGGATAGTAAGGTACCCCTAAAATGTGCATTGCTGGTTTTTTAACCATTTAAATTTCAATCATCTCCTTAATAATTCTGTTGAAGGCACACTAATGTCCCTTTTCAAGAAAGAAACGGAAAGATACGAGACACTTTCTAGTCATTGTTGTAAATATTGAGTTTAATTCAAATATTATTTGAATGTGATTTAGAAAATAGAGTGCAGGCTCAGCTGAAAGATGATTTGTAAAGCAGAAAGAATGAAACTCCAAGGATACGTAAAAGAACTCCTGATTTCTCTTCCACCTAAAAGAGATCTTGATATCAATAGAAGTTTTGCCTGAGTAAAGATTTGTCAAGATTCAGACTCTCATCTTTCTAAAAGCAGTCCCTCTTGAGGGGGGTTTTAAGATCTGTGAAGAACAATAGCAGAAAAGAATGACAGCCTGATCCAACTCACTGAAATCAAAGTAGGTACTTCCATTATTCGGAAGAAGATTATAGAGTGATGTGCAGGAAAATACCAGGAATTATTCCATCAGCCTTCACAGGAAAACATTCAGTTGTAAGCACTATGGATGGCAACAATTGTGCTTATAGTTCCAAGAACAACAGCTCTTCTTAACATATCAGAATAAAAAAAACCTACATTTTCCATATTTTTTTCTTCAAGATGGTGGAACTACTACTTTAATCATTCTGAGCAGGACAAAAAGATGTCTATAATTCAATAATCTTGGTAATGAAATAGTTTTGAAGTACACTGTGATTTTTATCAAAATTTGTAAAATTCCTATAAAATGAGTATTTTTCTCATTTGCTGATGATTATTTTACTAATTGACTATTCTTACAGGATGCTTCTAAGAAATTAAATATAAAAACGGTACCTTTATTAGCAACCTACGTTTTAGAGCAATAGACACTGAACTCAATTTCACATGTTAAAACCATAAAAAATTTCATCTTCATAACATTTTACTGCAGGTATGACTGCTTTTTCCTTTTAAATTAATGCATTTTCAGTAGCCTAGCTAGATGTTTGGCTTTAAAATCATAGAATCATATAATCATAAAATAGTTAGAGTTGAAAGGGACCTTTTCATGATCGTCTAGTCCAACCCCCAAAATAATTAGTTTAGGAATGGAATTGGTCAGCTGCATAGACATTAGGTCAGTTTTTCACTTCTACCGTTGCCCAGAGCTAAACTTCTATTCTCTTAAAGCTACACATCTAAGAGACTTGGGATTGGACTGCTTTGAGATGCCCATTTTGACTTTGAAGGGGCTTGGTTTTCAAGGGAGCTGAGAAGTTATCTACCATCCTCCAGGTTTCTCAAACTAGGTATCCAGAAGCATAAATCCCATTAAAAGTGTAAGCTTAATTCTGGCACCTCTGCAGTAAAAAGAACATCATTCTCAAGAGAAGGAGTAATGATCAGTTAGTTAAAGGCGTTACTTTTCCAGCTGTCTGTCCACGCTGGTAGCAGCAGTCACTGTTCTCCAGCAGAGGCAGCAGGACGGGAATCTCTCAGTGCTGAATCTGCTGCTGAGTGTTGTGTGGTGGAGTATGTCTGTGACTAGTGTGAAACACTGCTTCTAGTAAGGATGAAATTATGCATCACATCGGAGCACTGACTGAAGCTTGATGATTATTCAGCCTGTGATAGTTCACTGTTTCATGGCTAGTCTGGATGTTGAAAGTATGTAATACAGGTAATATATAGAATATATAGACCATAGTACATTGTGCTCTCTGTGTTACGAATTTACTTGCAAGTCCTTCCTTCTAATCTCTTGTGCAGTAACAAGAGGCTCAGGAAAACCCTGCTACTCTGTATGCTCCACTTCCATTCCTTGCTGCATCATTCTGCAAGTTCCCAGCCTCCTGGTTCTCTCTGATTTGCCAAAATAATTAACAAGGAAATGATGTTTATGTCCACTCTTTCCTTGCAGCTCCAGAAGCAGCTGTCCGAGCTGGACGAGGATGACCTGTGCTATGAATTCCGTCGGGAACGCTTCACCGTCCATCGCACTCATTTGTATTTTCTCCATTACGAGTACGAGCCTGCTTCAGACAACACCGATGTAACGCTGGTGGCACAACTGTCCATGGACAGGTAGGGAGCACCTCCTGCTCATTTGGAAGCGTGAGACAGTGTTTTGTTACAGGGAAATCTAACTATGGAATGCTTTGGAGAGAGAAAAAATGTGCTTTCATAGAAACTTGGATGTGGTATGTACAGTGCACACACTGTACTACACTCTACATGAGTAGAGACTGCTGGAGCTGCAGGAGTTGTTGCTTGTTGGGATTGTCAGGCATTATTAGTTCTTGGAGTTTTGCAGCAACTTAGAAAAAACAGGAGAAAATTGTAATAGAATTAGGCAAGCAGTTGTAGCTGACCCAAGTTTTTGCATGTGTTTTTCTGCTCTAGAGGATGTTAGTTTTGCTTTCATTGGCATTTTCCTTGCAGAAAACGTCAATTAGAGATTTTTCTTACAGTAAGAATCAGAACTAAGTATTCTAGTTTCAAATTAGGAAGTTGAAAATTATACTTTTTTTTTTTACTGTGCTAGTGTGAAATGAGAAATCTCCATCTGAGTCGAGTCATTGCATCTTTACCCAAATGTGGATTCTCAGAAGAACATTTCAGCTTTTAGCTCTGATGTGAAGTGGAATTTAAATGGTATTTCATTTGTGTAAAAAATCCATTTTTTGACAAGTTCCACGTGTACCTTTCTGATTCCCACCATTGAAATTAGTTGCCATTTTTCAGAAGCTTGAAAGTGCAGTCTGGATCAGCCAGTTTTGTAAAATTTTGTAACTGTCAGTTTGGTTTTTTTCCTCCAGCTTCTCAGTTCAAATCTAGTCCAAACTTTGTAGTTACTGCTATCTGAGTGGGTTACAAAACAAATCAGAACTCCCTGAGTATTATCCAGAAACTGACCATTTCCTTCAGCATAGCACATCCAGAATATAACATGGCATGTGAATTACACCACTGCTACACTAGCAGAAGGTCAGCAGTTTTCCAGGAGGGTGACAGGAACTGAGATGAACAAAACATTTACAGCCTGTTTTTAAAATAAACAGAAATGAATAGGGGGTGTTCTGTTCCACTGGTGCCTCAGCACTGCACATTGTGTTATGATTTGCTGTGCACATTATTGTCTGTTCTATTGATTTTTAATTGAGGAAACATTTCTTAAATGTTCACAAACCTTTGAGTAGAAAACTGAAGAAATAAATTAAGCCAGACCCTGAGTGAGTGCCACAGTAAATTAGGGAAGCCGGTGTGTGCACATGGTATATTTTTCCCCCCAGAATTTAATTAAAAAGAATGAGCTGGGGCTCAGTGCTGATTCACTGGCACTGATGCAAAGTCTGAGCATCTGTTTCCCTTTCTGGATCCTCACTGGGGCACATGTTTTTATTGATAGACAGAACCACACATTTTTATTCAGGAAGAACAGCCATCCTGGTACTGTGCAGCAAAAATCTTCCCTACTTCACTGGTGTGTTGCTATAAATTATTGATTTGAGTTGGAAATACTTTCTTTCAGCTAAAATCAATAAATAATATCATACCAAAGAACTGCTTAGCTGCTTTGTTTTCTTTTACATCTTTCTATTCCTACCTTATTTTTTTCTATCTTCTTTAAACCACTTTTATTAAACTCCTCCTGCACAACTGTAGACATTTAAGAATAGTGTCTCAGATGTAAGATGACACATACACTACATTCCTGAATTATTCTTTGAAATGGTTATCAGAGATGAGGAAAAGCAAAAAAAACAACTCCCAGCACCTCCCGTAGCCCTGTTGGAGGTGAGATTGACACGACTGTCATGACAGACTTAGGTTTGCCTGTCCTGTAGGCTTGAGGAATGGAAGAGAGGGATGCAGTTTGGGAGCTAACATTATAGTCTTTAGATGGAAGCTTTGAGACAGTCTCCATTCGGTGTTGTTCATTATTGGGTGATTGTCATCTTTTGCACTGATGTGACATTTCCTTGAATAATGGCTTGGTTGCTTCACCATGATTTTCACACACATGTTTTGGCTAGGCAGCCTTTTTAAAGGCTCAGTTTTACCTGGGGTTCAGAAATCAGAGTAGGAGTTAAAACAATGTGAGGTCAGAATGGGGAAAAGGAAAGACGTGATTAGCAATATGCTGCTTGAAATCTGAGCGAGAACGAGTCAGAAATCCATTGAGTATTCTTAAGAACAAAAATAAAAATTAAGAATCTCACAGAACAATTGAATTCTAGCAAAATTCACTTAGCTGAACAGACCTTTAAAAAATTTACCAACTTAATTATGATCTCATTATTATGCAGTACAGCAGTACGTTTATTTTCTCTAGAGTCCTTAAGAGAACACAAGATGGCTGAAAAAAACCAAAATAAATTGGTCATGTTGTGCTCAGAAACTCATAATTCTAAGTTTCGTGGTCAAAGGGGACTTAACAACCTACAGAGAGCCGATTATGGAGGATCACCTAGCAGTCCCTGTATCAAATTTATGGAAGTAGAGCCTGTCAGTGAGAACAACACAGTAAAATGGGAGTATTCTGAAGTGTACTAAGGTGTCCAGCTGGGAACTTGTGCCACCAAAACCCAGTTTCCACTTCAGTATCATGAAAAGCTTTGCATTATCAGGTGTGCTGTTTAAATAAGTTATGTATGCCATTTGTCCACTGCATGGAGTCCTTAAAAGGAATTTTGCTGTGTTTTTTACTAGGCAAGTTTTCCATTTTTAAAAGGATGCCCTAAATTTGAGTGCTGACAGATTGGAGTCTCCTGATTAACAGATTTCCACTATGTTGGAAAAAGGCAAAAAAATGTATTTTTTTCCTATTTATTATTTGTGTAATCAGAACTCTAGACCCTTTACATGCCTTTTAGGTATTTTTTGTATTGATTTGTATTTCAAATTCAGCTGTATGTTTCAGGCTGATAATAGCCTTTGTTTCAAAAACAGATAAAAAGAAAATGATGTACCAAGTGTAGACTAGAAAGGTAATATATCTAAGAAAAAATGTTTATATCATCTTGGTATCATTCACAGTCATTCAGAAATGCAGGGAAAAGCTATTAGTGTTAAGTCAGACTGTGTGTTTACTGGTATGAGTATATCATTCCTTTATTTTGCGAATCTTACGGAGATAGTAGGAGAGGGAAATTATTTTCTCAGATTATGATAATGCAGGAAACTTTTCTTGTGTTTCATGTAAATATTAATAGGAAAAATTCAGTAATGTGGATTTGGAACAGAGTGAAGATAATAATTTTGCATCATCTGCTCTTCCAGTTTTTAATAGAGTATGTGCCTAGGCTGCATAGGTTATTTCCCTTCGTATTAAATCAAGAGGCTTTGTAATCAGTCCTTGCTGTATTTTTGGGCGACACATCTCAATCTCTAGGCAATAAATTACCCAAAGTGCTTAAACGATTTTGACCAGGCTAGGTTTGATTTATATTTGCGTATGAAATCTTTCATTGTCGTTTTCATCAATAGTATTGGAACTGCTGGAATTTTTAAAAAATACGCATCAATACAACCTGTTAAAAAACGATTTAATGAAATTTGAGATAGTGCTAAAACATATACAAGTTGGTACTTTTAATGATGGTTTTGTCTGAAATGTTCTTTTGCTGTTCCACAGCAATGCCACATCTGTCCTTCCTCCTCTCCTTACTCCCTACTTACAGTAAATCCCATTTCTATCGATGTGTCGTCCTTTTGTCTTTTTCCCTGAGAGTGAGCCACCTTCTAGTTAATGCACATGTTCACCTAAGTCAGTATCCCCTTGACCTCTCTCTTTTAACAGCTTTTAAGATCTGACTAGCTGCCTTGCAAAAATTTGGGGAAGGCTTTCCTAAACAGGAGGTAAAACGATCTGTGGGTGTGTACGCCTCTGTCCTCCACAAGCTAGTTGAAGAGCACTGTAGTGTGTTACTGTGCGGGAATAGCTTGACCTGGAATGTGAATTGGGCTGAAGTGAAGATGCTGCAAGTTTATGAGCCCCCTGTCCTGTAAGTAGATCCAGATGGACAGATCCCTGCAACTGCTCAAAGCTCCCATCAGATAAGTCCTGTTATCGGTGTAGGTTTTTCTGCAGCATCAAAGCTTTAGACAGAAAATGATGGTGCTTTAGGTATCTGAGTTGTGGATGTGTGTATCTGATCTAGGGCCATCTTAGGCTGCACTGGATTTAGTGAAATAGGTGTATCCAGGGTGCAGTCCATCTGTCCAGGAGGAGACCTCAACTGATCATCTTAAATAATGAATTATGCTGTAGAAATATTTACTGCTTTCCACTGCATATAAAGTGTCCCCAATCTGTCTCACTTAGAGAAAGATACCTGCATTTGATCAGGTGAACCCAGGCACAGAGCTCCAGACAGGGAAATAGCTTTTTCTTACTCTCACCCTTCCTCTTGCAGGCTCCAGATGCTTGAAGCCATCTGCAAACACTGGGAAGGTCCCATCAGCCTGGCACTCTACCTTTCCGATGCAGAAGCCCAGCAATTCCTGCGCTACGCTCAGGGCTCAGAAGTCCTGATGAGCCGCCACAATGTTGGCTACCACATCGTGTACAAGGAGGGGCAGTTCTACCCTGTGAACCTGCTCAGGAATGTGGCCATGAAGCACATCAGCACACCATACATGTTTCTGTCCGACATCGACTTCCTGCCCATGTATGGACTCTACGAGTACCTCAGGTAATGGGCAGTGAGGGAATTCCCACTGTCACCTGTGATTTGAGCCTCTCCACACCCCACCCTTCTCACATACTCCCAAAACAAAGCAGTTTGAGCAGATCTGGAAACAGCAGCTTATAATTATTTGAGGTGTTACAATGCTCAGCAAGGCAGAAGAATTTTTGGAGTAGGAGGGACAGTAACTGGAAGGTAAAGCAAAATGATTATAAAAGAAAAAACTCAGGTCTGAATGTGAGCCTTGTCAGCCATTAGAATAATCCCCTCAGAGCTGCAGAAGAACCAATTTGAAAATTGAACTGGGTTAAGTATTATTAAATGTCCAAGAGCATCATTTATTAGCAGAGATGTGAACCAGGCAGTTTTGCTAAACACCTCTGCTTCTTAATGCCAGTGACGGAAAAAACATGCAGAGTGTTACTGAACTTGTTGTCCATGTGACACACTCTTAATCCAGTTCCTTATCTTGAAAAGAGGGTGATGAGTCTAACCAGCTCAAAAATATGACTGCAGTGCCAGCACCTGTCAAGGCAAAATAATTGTTCTAAGGAAACTGGGAGGAGTAATATCAGTGTATATTGTATCATACTGCATGTGAGCAGGTTGGGCTGAGCAAACTGCAGACTTCTGATCCATTAACTGAGCTTTTTTTTGATAAAGACCTTTTTCCCTGCAGAGGCTGGTCATCTGAGGCCAAAGCATAGAGCAAGGAGGACACCCTGTGGCCAGACAGGAGGATGTCAGTTCCTTTATCCTGACCAGTTTTGCTTTTCATCTCTGTTCTAATTTGGTAAAAGTTGATCAAAGTGTTCCAGTGAGGGCCTAACTGTAGGTGTTCCCTGTCAGTTCATAAGCCCAGGGCTTTGGAATGTAAAGGAAAATATGCCTTCTGGTGTCATAAACTTACGGAGGAGTTTTCTTTGTTTCAGGCTTAACTTAGTGAAACATGTACAGGGCCAAATTTAGTATTCAGAGGGGTGTGGTACCTCTTCTATGAGGAAGGGATGAGAGAGTTGAGGTTGTTCAGCCTGGAGAAGTGAGGGCTCCAGGGAGACCTTATTACGGCCTTCCAGTACATAAGGGGGAGGCTTATAAAAAAGATGGAGACAAACTTTCTTGGCAGGACCTGTTGAGATAACTGCAAGGAGGAGTGATTTTAAACTAAAAGAGCGTAGATTTAGATGATGTACAAGGAGTAAGTTTTTTGCAACGAGGGTGGCAAAACACTGGTATAGGTTGCCCAGACAGGTGGTGGGTACGCCATCCCTGCAAACATTCACGGTCAGGCTGGATGGGGCTCTGAGCAACCTGATATAGTTGAAGATGTCCCTGCTCACTGCAGGGAGGATGGACTAGATGACCTTTAGAGGTGCCTTCCTTCCAACCCAAACCATTCTATGGCTTTCAAGATGCCGAATTTCAGAGTTGTATCATTGAAGTATTAGCACACTGTGTCAGCTTGTCTCCCTCTCATTTTGTTGAAGTCTCTCCAGCTTGTGCTATGAGCACTCCAGAATTATCCTGTCCGTTGCACACGCTAGCTGTCTCTAGATACGTGGAAGAAGAGTTGTTCTTCATTTCTGTGTTCTTCTATGTCAGTGTTGCATACTGGTACATTTCTTCAGATCGGTGCTGGACACAGTAAGGATGGCAGCTGTTGTTACTGGCATTTAGCACTAAAAAAGGAACTTGTTCTTCCATGCTGCTTCACAGTGCACAGATGGGAGTCAGCAATGAAAGGGAGAGAAGGCAGAATGAAGTACCACCATTTACTTGAGATACTACAACCATAGAAATAATTCTCATAGGGTGATACTGTATTACAGAACTAAATGCACCATGATGCCACCATTGGTGATGTTTCAGGAAAAAAAAGAGATTTTCTCTGAGAGCTGTTGCATCTAAACCTTTGTGTCACCCTGCCAGCCTTTCTTAAGGCCCATACCACCTTAATGCTGGCTGTGAGTCTCTCTTGCATGGGAATATTGAAGTGGCTAATCTGCTACTACCAGCTCTTTAAAAAATGATTGGATATTTTTTTTGTGTGTGTGTGTGGACTAGAGGGTTTTGTAGCTTTTTCAGTAATGATTTTTCTAAGCAAAGTAGCAGGGAGGTGCATTGAGATTATTTTAAATATGGATACCCTGTGTCTTTCTGCATTGACTGTTCCCACTGCCTCTGCAAACAGCTGATTAGTGCTATCTGTCTGAATGGCAGCAATTGTTTGTTAGAGAGACATAAAACATTTTCATCCTCATTTCCTCAGATAGAACAACCATAAACAAATAGAAATTGTGTGGTATTTCAGGCATCGCTTTGTACAGGATAAGCCAGGCAAGTCCCTCTCACTGAAAGTTTGCTGATTTACATATACTGCATATTGTGTCTCTGCAGATAATGTATTCTCAGAAAGAAAGGATTTTTGAAAAATATTTTCAACATATTTTGGAGGTGCGATACGTGGAAGGTTACAACCAGTTTTGAAGGAGAAGCTGAAGGAGCTTCAATAAAGGGAATATCCCTTTATTGACCTGTTGCTTTGCACTTAGATTTGCGCTAATTGAGCTTTTTCACAGCTGATCAGTAAAACCATTTCAATGTTTTTATCTCCATCAAACACCCGTTTAGTCCTGCCTTAGTCTTCTGTGAAGTACAAAAGGAAAGAAATGTATCATGCAAAGATTTCCTGTTTACTGTAGCTACTGAGGTCATCTTGTGATTGCCCCAGATGTAAAGGCTTCTTCTACTTGCTGCAAGTAAGGTGTTTGGGTCATCCTACAGTGACTTCGAACATAAAACAGTCAGACAGGCTGCTTATCTACAGGTGTCACAGCTAGCATTGAAGTTCTTTCCTGACACATTTGTGTAAAATGTGCCCTTGGCCTCCAGTGCCACACTGAGCATGAATGGAGACTCAGCATCCAGTCTCCGTCCACAGGGTTTATACCTGTCCCCTACAACATGAGTTGTGCAGTAGTTCTGCTTATTTTTCAGCATCTCAGCAAGGGAGATAGTTCAGATTGTGCCTATTGGGGTTTTTTTGTTGGTTGCCTTTGTAGTCTATGAATTCAATGCTTTTGCAGAGAGGAAGAGCATTCTAATGAATTTGACAGTGGGCACAGTAATACTCTCCAGTAAAACTCTCCAGTAAAACTCTCCAGTTCTTACCACAAGCTCAGTGATTGCCATATTTGTTACCTCCAACCAACCGCTTACCGAGTCCTGATGGTGGAAGCAAATTTGAGTTAATGGACTCTTCTTTTTTTTCTTTAATTTCCTGAGTGCAGTGCTTTGGGATTAGGTTGCTAACTTTTCTGTGTTGGAGCTTCTCTATCCTCCAGAAATGGGAATGATATTACTATCTACTTCCATGAGGATGAGAATTCTGTGTTAATTTTTGAAAAGGACTATGCAGATGAGAAGATCGATATCAACATGCTGGAGTTCAGTCAACCTGTGAGGAGGCTCCTGTGGTTTACTATTCATTTCTTCACTGCTTTGTGAAAAATATGATTAGATTTAAAATTTAACCCAACCTTCACTGTGTCAGAATGACACTCATCAGGTCTAAACACAAAGATACTTGGGAAATGGTTTCCTGGACAACACTAGCACAAAGAGAGCTCTTTATAGTCATAAATCCTTGTTTTGGGGTTTAGGGGAAAAGGACAGAAAAAGAAGGTGGATACTGAATCCAAAAAACAGCCCTCATAAGGATAGTGCAGGAATTACGTGGTTTACCCAGTGCTGGCTTGCAAAATACAGAAACATATTCCCTACATTATATTCCACATATCTGGCAACACCAACAGTGAAAATTTTCCTATTCCTGAAGTGTAACAGAACCAGTCAACCAATAATTAGCATTTCCACTCAAAATAGGAGAAAAAGTCACCCCACAGAAAATGAAAAGGTAGATTTGCTTCCAGTGGGAAGAAGTTAGATTTTCAGCTGGTTGTCTAAGGAGCAGAACACCAGCCAAGCTATCAGAAGGAAATGGAAGGTGTTTTTTTCTCTACCAAGTCCTCCCTGCCATTATCACAGTTTAAATGGCCTCTGTTGTCCTTTGTCACTCAGGTTCAACATCTGGACGGCAGCACTGATTCCTTCTTCCCTTCTGCATCAGTCGTGTATGTCACCGAGTACACATCCAGGGCAGGTGATTCTGCTCAGAGATCAGTGCTGCTGGGCTTCTTGTCTGAGCTTGTCTCAACTCCCAGCTCCATTTTGGAGAGCCTGTCCACTTTGACCTTACCATCTGTACTGGTTGTGGCTGAGCAGGAGTTCCTTTCCCCATAGCTTCCCCCACAGTGCTCTGCTTTGCATTGGTAGCTCGAAAGGTGTTGATAACACACCGATGTTCTGGCTACTGCTGAGCAGGGCTGGCACAGCATCAGCGCTGTCTCTCCGTCAGTCTGCCCATGTGGGAGTGGGCAGGATCTTGGAAGGGGACACAACTAATACATCTGAGCCAAGATGAGCAAAGGGGGAATCCGTTCCATATGATGTCAGCTCAGATATAACAGCTAAGAAAAGGAGGAGGAAGGCAGGGCACTGGTTATTTAGAATGTTTGCCTTCTGGAGCAGCCGCTACGTGTGCTGAAGCCCAACTTCCCTGGAAGTGGCCAGACATCACTTGATGGGAAGGACAAAATAAAACCTTCAATTTTTCTCTTTGTTGGTGCACACTCAACCTTTCAGTTTTGCTTTAGTAAACTGCCCTATTTCAACATATGAGTTGTTTTCCATTGTATTTTCTCTCCCCTATCCAGCAGAGAAGGAGTGCTGAGAGCGGCTTGGTGGGCATTTGGTGTCCAGCCAAGGTCAATCCACCACACCAATATGCACCTCAGATGCTCACATATCCCTTGAAAATATTTCTGTAGAGAATGTCCTCCTATTTTATTTCACTTTGGAAGTATCTGCACCAGTACTCAGTGTTTGACTGTATGCACTTCAAGCATCTTGTTTCCAGCCTCTGTTTCTCTTCACTTACCTCACTTTTCTTGTTGACCTTCGACAGTGCAACTGATTTCAGGCTCTTCTATCGGTTTGTTCCCTCTGCCTTTTGATTTCTTCGTGACGTACTATCATTTATTCCTTCCAATAGTTGCCAGGCATTGACAAAGGTGTGAAGTTTGCAGGTGCCAAGAGTAGCAGGAAGCGTGCAGAAAGGATTGCTCATATTGACAGCATTTTTATGGTTATATCCCATATCTTAGAGAAGTCATGTACAACACTAGTTTCAACACAGGTTGCTCTGTCTGACAGTTTCTGCTGCTGCTTGTGCTTTATAGCTGTGCCTGCTTCAGCTTTGGTCAGATTCAGACCATAAACTTTGGTGGGCAGGATTGTTTCCTACTCTTGGACAGTGCCAAGCACAGCAAGGCCCTGCATTTTGCCTGGGCCTTTTGAGCTCTCCATAGAACAAAGTTATCGTAACAGCCATAAATGGAAGCTGCTGTTTCCTTGCAGAGCCCAAAGGATGAGCATCACTACAAATGTTACCTGCTCCTTCCTAGAACTGAGTCCCCAAAGCTGTACTGCTCAAGGCTGATAGATTGCACAGAGACCAGAAAGCCTTAGATTTTGGAAAAGAAACTGTATTAGCATCCCCTGCTCTCAGAGAAGTGTGAAAGGGAAGAAATGTTTAAAAGCATCATAAAGACTGTATACTGGCACTGCTCAACAACTCTGGAAGGTCACAAATGCTGATTGTGAAGGAGTCATCTATTGACATGCAGGTATCTTGGCCTTTAGTGATGGTGAGGGAGAAGCTAGTGAAGAAAGTACAAAACCAGTTGTGATAAGATGCTGTTAAAATCCTTCAGTTGTGGGAAGTTAACTGGAATGTGTCAGGGGCTCTTTAAACAATGCAAACTTTGCAGTAAGGAGCTGAGAACAGATTGCTTTTTATAGAACAGGCCTATAAGGTGGTATGAATTCCCTAAAATTCAGATTTCATTAAGTAGTTGTGCTCTTCTTCTTTTTCTCTGACAGCAGTATAAATGAATTCTAGGTATTCTGGGCCTAGAAAAATGGTTTGTTTGGTCCTTCTGTTATTAGGACAGTGATCCCAATTCCTTCAACTTAAAAGGCTGTAGAGAGTTTGCTGCTTGTCAACATTGTCCTTGATTGCTTGTTGCAGTAACGTAAAAGTCAGGACAGTGAATCCTGTTAAGGGGAAAATTGAGACAGAGTTATTTCTAATGACAGGCATAGTAAGATTCAGCTGGGGGATGGAAAAGTAACCTCTTTGAGTTTTAGTTTGTTAGGAAAGAATAGACTGAACACCTCTGGCAGGCATGATGAGAGGTTGCTAAGCTGCTCCTCTGCTGCGACAGTCGTCCCAAGGCCCCTTCCTGGAAAAGAGCCTTGCTGTGTGAAATGCATATGTGCACACACACGCCCACACCAAAACAGTCTCTGCACTGGACAACTTGCAGCCCAAGGAGGGAAAAAGAGAAGCGTCCCAGTCCATTCAGTGTACAGCTCTTCTCTGCTGCCAACAGTCTCTGTCAGGGCAGCATTGATCAGTCAGACACATGAGCCCATTTGGAATTCTGTTCCTCTCCCTGCTCTTAGAGCAGCAGACCAAAAGCAGAAGAAAATTTGAAGCACGTGTAGGAAAAGATACGGGCCATAGTTATATTTACAGTATCTAACTGCCCATTCTCTGCACTTTATTTTGAAAAGCCCAGTGATTTGCTCAGTTGAAAATTTTCCTGCTTTTTTTTGTTGTTTCTCTTTGCCAGGAAGTCTGTCATCCAGCTAGACCTAGCTAACACCAAGAAAGCTCTGATTGTACCTGCCTTTGAGACCCTACGCTACCGCCTCTCCTTCCCCAAGTCAAAAGCAGAGCTGTTACCTATGTTGGACATGGGAACCCTCTTTACATTCAGGTAATAGAAAGTAGTCTTGAACCTGTGGTCATTATCTCTGGTTTTTATGTTCTTCTGAATATTTGGTTCTTCTCTCTCACTGTCAGTTGCATTAAGAAACTTACTGGAATTTTTTTCCCTTTTCATAGAGAGGCAGTGAACAGAATCATGTGGATATATTCTGTCTGTAAGCTCAGCATTTTATCTCATATTACAGTCCTCTACTGAAGGACTTCACTTGTTAAATTGAATTTGTTTTATTTTCATCATTTTTTTTGCGCTTCAAAATCAAGCATGACCATTACACTCAAGTGCGTGTAATTTACTTTTTGGCTGCCAAATACTATCTGGTTAGCTGTGTCTTCTCATGTGACTAAAAGCAATGTATCTCTGCTCATTGGTTCTCTTCCTTACTGGAAAAACAAATGCAGGCTTGTCTTAGTCTCTTTTAAAGTGTGAAGCAGCTGCTTAAATACCTAGAGTTCCTCCGTGCAGAGGTAAGAGAGTACTCTGAGGCTAAGAAGCAGAGAACACCGAAATTTGGAGCTCCTCTCTGAAGCAGACTCCTTTTGTGGCTGTGAACAAGTCACTTCTATTATCTGCCAGACTCTTCAGTTTTAAAATGCAACTACCAGGGGTTAACCATCTCTTGGGTGTGTGTGGTAAGGTCTGATTAGCAGACATTTGTAAAGCGTCTCGGTGAGGGGAAGAGTACAATATGGCCTTATGATGTTGCACAGAGAGGGGGCTTAGGAGACCTGCGTTCTCTTCTCAGCTCCACTGCTGCCCTGCTGAGAGGTGCTACACGAATCACTTTGCTTTCTTACATCTCTGTTCTCCATCTCTGAAATACAGGGAACAATGTTCACCTCTCCTTTTTGCAGTATTTTGAGATCTAGAGATAAAAGCCATGAAAAAGCTAGGCATTATCCATGGCTGGAGGAGCTCAGTATCATACCTCTCCCATCCTTCTCTTACTTCAGAGCTTTCCTCACACTTTTCCCATTCCCTATATTACACACCTCTCTCGTTGCAGCAGCCACCCTCCCCTCGTATGGTTGCATGCACATGTCATAGCAGACAGCCTGTGAGTCTGGAAAACATAATTCTGATCAGTGTCAGAATTCTACCAGTGACTGCCTTCAAATAGAAACTTGAGGTGATGGAGAGAGGCATGCCTCTGGAAAATTACCTAAGGATACTGATAGACCAAGTACCTTTCCCTCTGCCATCATTCTTTAACAGTCAAAAGACATAAAAATTAACAAGACATCTGTTGATAGAAAATAGTTGTCTCTCCCGTAGTTTAGAGAAAAAGTCCTTCTGGTGGAAAATAACACCCTCAGGATTTTCAGATGTTGCATTCCACCAGTATTCAGCTGCACAGTGGTGGCCTTCCACTACGGATTTCATCTTCAAGCTATACAGCATGTTGGTGTGTTACGTACACAGCTGGATTTGCAAATCCTTTCTCAAGTCTCACTCAGGCAAAGTGTCTTTAACATCAGTGGGAGTTTTTCCAAAGCAAGGTTAAATAAGAATTGAAGGACATGCAGTCTGTAGCTGGTGTACATATTAATGTAGGATACATTTTACAAATGCTTCCCCAGTTTGTTTTGGCTCATTTTGTTGCTCAAATCTATCAACAACCACAAAGCAGCTGTGATCTGGGCTGAGAATTTCCACCTCCACCTTCAAGGTGCTTTAATAATGCTGCAATTTGCCGCTGAGCAGGTGGGAGTGAGCTGGGGAGGACTGCTGTGACAGTGATTGCTGAGAGTGCCTGCAGCATCCCACTCCCTCACACCACACGGTAGATTACAATCTTTCCCTCACTGAAATTGCTTTTGTCACCTCTTTGGAAATGGTGACCTTTTCTACCTCTGGGCAGCTAAGAAGTACACAACGGCTCTCAATTACATCCCTCAGTCACCAGCAGAAGAAAAGAGAAGACAAGTGAGCATCTGTGGCTGGCAAGGTGTGCTGTGTGAAACCCTCCGCCAGAGCGGGGGCTCTGTGCCGGCTCGCTGGCTCCCTTGGCAGCTGGTGGCTGGGAGCGTGCTGCCGAGGATGTGCCTGCTCAGGGCCTGGGTAAGAGCTGATGAGCCACAAATGTACTGCCCACACACATCCAGGCAGGCACAGGGGAAACCACGTCATCTTACTGAGAAAACATAAAAAGCAACAACTGATTAACTAATTAACTGATTGCATCCACAATCCAGCAAAATGTTTAAGTATCTGAGAACAGAACTGGGAAAGTTCTTCCTTCACCAAATCGTCTTTCTCATTGAAACAGGAAGCTTAGGGGGAAAAGGCAAGGAGGAGGAACACTCTGAGAAGAATAACTACTTCATTTTGCTAGGTTTAGCAAAGTTTACTATAGTTTTGACATTTTATTTACAATAAAAGCAATCAGTAGCGCAAGTAAAATGAAACATTGGATCCAAAGTGGAGGAGGAAGGCATGTGGTGTGTTCCAGTTCTTTTCCATGAACCATGGGAAAGAAACTCATTGTGATTTTAGGGAGATCTAATTACTTGGTTTGGATTTGTCAAAATAGCCAGTGTAGTGAAAAATATGTTGTTCACAATTTTCACAAAGTTCTCCAGGGACTCAGTCAGATTGAGTGTGGCCTTAAAATTCGATGTGTATTTAAGTCTTGAGTGAGAAGGACCTGAGCAGAAAATTACATTTATTCATTTGTCCTGTGAGATGGAAGACCAGTATAGACACTGAACCTCTTCTCACAACTGCATCACCCATAGTAAAGTCTGTTGGAAACTACTCATCCTTTAATGGGAGCTTCCTCTCTATGGACCTCCATGGAGTGGTGCCTGCTTATCTTCCTTTGCAGTACAGTTCATGTATCAGCCATCGACCAAGACCTAGTTCCAGCAGATTATCTGTGTATGAACCCATTTTTATTGTATGTACAGATGTGTATGTAATCTGGTAATCCTCTCACAGGTCTTGTTTTCAGTCTAATTACTCCTCTGTCACTACTGTGTGCACACCTCATTTGAGCATCCTGTACTCATTTACCTCTTTGTCCGGACCGTAGCTGTCCTTTTGCCTTTCTCTTTCCTTCCACTCACATCAATCACTCTGAAGAGGCAAGTAAATAATCTCTGTTGTTACTTGGTTTTGTGCAATCGAGTCTACTCCTTCCTTTCAGCTTTGTTTTGTCCCTGCAAACCCAGTTCCATATTTTCCCTTAATTGTCTCTTCCCAATTACTGTTTTTTCCCTGCTAGTTTGCTCTCTTGGCTCACAGAGGTTATACTTGAGCTGCTGTAGGTGCTTACACTGATATCTCCAAAAAGGGTGGAAAGAAATTGAATTCTTTTATGGTTAGTATCCTGTTACCCCTGTTTAAATCAGTGGGAGAGTGTTACTAGAATAACAGCAGCATTTGGCTGCTTCTCTGCAGGAATCTCTCAATTAACCAAAGTTTGTATGGGGCTTTGAAGATACAAATCACTTCCTAAGTGTTTAGCAGTCATTATTATTATTATTATCATAATTAATTTCAAAATGCCGGAGGTAGAATTTTAGAAGATGCAGCACCCTCCACAATCCTATGTGATTTTAAACCCCACATTGTGACTGCTGGGGTTTTTTTTCCAGCATAGATAGCTGCACACTAGTGACTGGGTAGGTTAGCCACTCATCTCCAAAAGAGGCCAAGAAAAGGGATAGGTTTCTTGGTGATGATTCCAAAGGGCATTAAGGATTATAAGCATCTTTGTGAATCTGGCACTGCTTTCTAATAATCTCTGGAGAATTATTTCACTGACAGTTTTTTTAATACAGAAGGGTTTTGTTTTTCCTGATCCCCAGGTGAGATATCTGAAGGTGATGCAACCTGTTTACAGTTTAGAAATGCAGCATACAAAGGACCATACATTACTTGTGACCCCAATACCATCCTAATAATTCAGTCTTCCTGCACTGCCCTGAACAGAGAGTCAGCAAAGATGAACACCTCTAATTCTCCTGTTACAAGCCATACAAATATGTCCAAATGAAAACTCCTAGGCTATGATTTTATATTCCTGTTTTTAGCAATGGCTTAGAATGATATGAGAATTTCTAGGACGGAAACATTACGTCATGTTGTAATTTTGCAATATTTAATGCTCAAATCCCTTCACTTTTAGCATGTGAGTCATCCCTCTGAATTCAATGTACCTTACTTTACAAATTGGCAGGATACTTGTTTTGTCCCTTCTGTTGCATATCTATCTCAGTGTCGTAATACAGATACCTGCTATGCCTTTGTTTCATTAATTAATCTGTGAATCTGCAGAAAGAGCTTGTCTCATTGATTTTTGGAGAAGTGTTAGAATAAGTGGGCGAGAGAGTCATTGACCCTGGCACTAATGGGGTGCATTCAAGCTGTGCTAGGAAGAGACCTGCTGTGACCTAAACAAGATTAACAAAATATAAAAGGATCTTTTTCTGTAAATCAAATTGATTACCTTTTTGAGGATCACAGGAGTACTCCCCACAATGTAGAACTTAGAGCAGAAAGCCTTTATGTAATATTTTACTTATTAATGTAATTATGCATCTTGGTTCCTGCCATAGTAATAACTGTAATTAATAAAATGGAACATCTATCCAGAGCTGCAGGTGTCTCTCATGCGAATTATAAAATTGCCTGTAAAACAGATCGTGAATGTCACCACGGTGGGGAAATAGCTAATTTTAGGGACCTTGTCTGAGCTGCAGATTTCCACACCAGTTTTAGAGCACCGACCGATGCAGCTGCTTGGTTGCTAGGAATAAGACACAGCACTTGCAGTGCAGATGAACTGACAGGGTACTGTGTAATTGTTTCTCACATTAGCATGAGGTACTGTTTTCACACTATCCTTCACCAGCTAGATGTGTTTAAGCATTGAGCTCTGGGAGGCCTGCTGGAAATAGTCCTAGAAATTGCCTCCGACGTGTCCTGAAAATGATGATGTGAACTGTAAGCTAATGTCCTTATTTTTGAGCATTTCATCTAGCAGGTAATATTTTGTTGCCTCGCCAGGATGCTTTCTATCTAATTGCCTCCCCACGTCCCTGCCGTTTATGTCTGTCTCAGGTACCACGTCTGGACGAAAGGGCACGCGCCAACAAATTTTGCCAAGTGGCGAACAGCCACCACCCCCTACCGCGTGGAGTGGGAAGCAGACTTTGAGCCATACGTCGTCGTGAGGAAGGACTGCCCGGAGTATGACAGGCGCTTTGTTGGATTTGGCTGGAACAAAGTAGCTCACATCATGGAACTGGATGCACAGGTGAGGAGATGACACACGAGTATCCCACCCAGGGCTCTGTGCAGCAGGGTTGTTGCAATGAGATCTGTGTCCTGTAGGAAGGTGTCGTGCTTTGCAACACCAAAACGTTCATCTGGCCTTACTGAGCTCCTTAATGAGTGCTTCTTCAGTTGGGAATACTCGGTTTAATGCTTGTCAAGTATTAAATGAAGAACTGAGTCTGAGTTAATTTTTTTGTCAGTTCTAAGGAATTCATTGTTTCACAGAGGCGCAACCCCTGTAGTGCTCGCCTCCTGACCAGAGCACTGCAGAAGTTGTTGCCAATCCCATCACTTATTAGGGAACATGTAGACCTTGCTGGATTTTTTTCAGTTAAATAGAGGTTTGTGAGTCCCAAATGTTAGTTTAGAATTCAAAAACCAATCTGGAGCTGAATTCAAGGCAAGCATCTTTAGTTTCTGGCTGGGATTTACATTTCTGCAAGTCTTTACATTTCCAAAGTCTGGGGCTGTGGAGCAGACCCTAAAGGATCCAGGTACTTGAGCCTTGGGCTACCTGCTTCTTGGATCTGTGACTTGGGATGAAGCTGCTGGGCAGAATTTATAAGAATAAGGATGCAGAGAAAGCTCAGGAGTCCCAGACTGGCACCAGAGCTCTCGGAGTTGCCAAGGTCCCTGCTGCCAGCCTGGCTCTTAGAAGCTGGCAGTGACTATGGCTCCATGGGAGCCCAGTGCTGCTGCTCACTAAAATGGCAGGATTTGCATCGCCCTGCTGTTCTTGGATGGGGAGCTACCCACTGTGCTAATCACAAGGTCTGGGTCATGGCATTTCTTTTTAGTTTGGGTTTGTTGTAGTTTTTTTCAGTTTGGTTTCAAACCCAGTGTTTGAACTAGTAGCATATCATGCTAACTAGAAAAATAGGTTTTGATGTTCTGCATCCTCCTGTGATAACTTCTGCTATGAATCTGGAATACAGCGGATCCTTCTCTGCTCAAGTCTTGCCAGCTTATGTGAAACACAGCAGCACAAGGCTTGGATGAAGTTAGTGGGAGATTGTGTCTCTGGGGTGTGGCCTACAGTGTATTTGTGTGCAGGCATTTATGGAAGGAGTATTTTCTACCTCTGCTTACAGAACCACATGGTCACCTTGGGCTGGCAGCCCTCTGTTTGCCAAGGGCATTCCCAATGAATTTGTACCTATTTGTGTTGAGAAAAAAATTTTACAGACTAGGAAAAAAATTATCCCTTATATTAATGTTAATAATACTTTGCTCTGCTATAGCACTGTAATTTTCCAGTGCACTTTCCAAGCACTAATCAATTAACCATCAGTTGTGGAGAGTGCCAGGGCAATGGTTTATTATTTGTTAATATGGGTAACAAGGCTTATGTTCCCAGTGGCAGCTCTTATGTAGCACTCAGGATTTAACTCTTCTGTTCAGAGGTGTCTGCCCAGCACAGAGATTCACACATGCGAAATGGAAGCATTTTTCTAAGTTGATCATAGCACAATTATTTTAAATGACCATTGGGTTGGAATTAACTCTGGGAAATTGTTTTTCTTGCTCTTCCAGCCTTGAATACATTATCACATTCAAAAGAAGTTTCATTTTCCTCTGTAGCAACATGGATATTGGCCGGTTCTCCCACAAAATGAGCCTGGAGGAGACATGGGATGGCACAGCTACTTCCCCTGTGGCATTCCTGTGCTTTAGGGTGTGCACAGATCAGGTTGCTGCCAGCTGCTTGGCTGGCTTCATTACCAGCAGGCAGAGCAGCTTCTCAGTTATTTCACTGCTCCTCACAACTGCAGAGTCTGTCAAGAGGTCTGTTCCAGACCCCTTTCCAAGAGCTGTGCCACTGCCGTCCCTCAGAGCAAGACATGGCATGGAGAATCGTCACTGTTGTGCTGGGAGCATGCAGGTGTCTGCTGAGCTGGATGCTGCACAAATACACAGATAATGCCAGTCTCCATCTAAAGAATTGGTAATCCAGGAGATGGGGACTGAGGTGCATTGCCTTCTCAACAGAGGTTTCCATGTCGTAGGGAGAGGTCATTAGGAAACCTTTCCCTACTTTTCCAGTGACTATGGAACTAGGCCATGAGCATCCCATTTTCCAGGACCTTATCCCAGCATATTTCAAAGGGGATTATTAGCAGCAGAATCACAATTTTTTATAAGGCTTTTTGTGCCTGAAGGCCATTCAGAGGGTTGGGAACTCTGCTGTGCTGAACAGTTTGCACTGCAGAGTGTAGGCAGTCCCTGACCTGCAGTATGACAGACTTGAGATGCAAACAGAGAACAAAGAAGAGATTGTATGAGGGGGATGCATCTTCCTCTGCAGCTCCAGCCCATAGTTTTAAGGTCTCTTGGAGACATTTTCTGTAGTTTGTAGTTTATCAGCTCTCCTCACTCCTTTGTTTTTGAATTTGATTCCCCATTAGTCCTAAGTATCTTCCAGCTAAATAAATTCTGCCTGTGAGCATCAGATTATTTTGCTCTTGCTATACATTTTTCACTCCAAACAGAAGCTCAGAGGACCCCCTTCCCATCTATGACAACCTTGTAAATTGGCACAAAGATTTACCACTTTAGCACTGTCAGGGAACAGGGATTCTCATGAGGAGGAAGGAGCTGCCTCTGCACTCAGCTGTCCAGCACATGCTGCTGCTTCATGGGTGTCTCTGGGAAGGCACTGCAGCCTGAGCTGTACTTTGGGCTCACCAATACCACTGCCTGAGTTGCAAAATGGATCCACATTGCCTTCTGTTCACTTTTTTCCCATCCTAATTTGGCTTCATTTTTGGCTCTATAGCTCAAATATTTGGTTTCTGGTAGCCTTGTGACCCAGCAGCTTTGAGTCTTCTCTGTCTTCATCACAGGTCGTTAGGTGAAAAAAGACTTGCAGGTGAAACACTCGGGTTTACCAGCACAAGTGTGTTTTTTCCCATAAATCTCTTTCCCTACTAAAATATTTAGGAGTACTCTGCCTCTGCTGCAGATATTCTTTGTCTCTGCACAGACTCCTAAATCTACAAGTTACTGGACATTGCAAACCAGGGGAAGTTGGGCACCTTTTCCTGTAAAGCCAACATGCTCCGTGGCTGTTCCTTCCCTGAGCAGCGTCTTACGTAGAGAGGGTTAATGAGTCAATCCAGCAACAGCTGTAGACAGAAACTGTGTGAGAAAATAGGAAATTTGCCTGTGGAGGCTTCAAAGTTTCTTTGTAATTTGCATCCAATACAACTCAGATTTCTTGAAATTCCATATGAAAAAAGAGGTTAAGGTACTTTGCTTGGCTACAGAATAATGAGGTTCACATCCCTTACCCAGTTCCTTGCAGAAGATACCTGCTTGTTGCATATCCTACACTAGTGAACTTTCAGCTTGTAGTAAGAATCAGGCTTTTTCTGGCTTTGCTCTAATGATCATATACTTACCTGTAAAAATGGAAAGAATCTAACAGGAATAATTGAGACTTAAAGTAACCGTCATTTTTTTTAACAACAGAAATTGTCAAAGAACTTGGTCAGATAGAAACAGAATTAGTGAAGTAGTTTTACAGGAGAAGGAGAGTTAGCACAGTGTCTCAAACTTCGTGAAGGAGAACTTAATTTGCGTAAAAACATCTCAAAGCATATGGAATTAGCAGGTTCGTTTTCACACATCGCCTATAAATGATATCATATTCTCCCCTTATTTCAGGTTTATAAATAGTTTTGGACAGTTTTGTCTCTGTAAGTATATTAGTCTATAGGCAAAGCAGCATATACCATGCAGTTTTGCCTTTGTAAATGTAGCTTATTCCAGCATCCCAAGCAAGTTAATTTGTAGGGGCAAAGCCGTGTTTTTGCATGGACACTTGAGACTCATGCTGTGTAGTCACAGCTGTGTTGTTGCAAGCACACTACTGAAAAATCTGTGTGGCAGACATGGCTTCAGGTGTGCCTTTTGTACCGTTTCCCCATCATTTGGCTTATAAGGAGCAAAATATTTTAAAACAGTTGGGTTTTTTTACCATGAGGATGGTAAAACACTGGGGGAGTTACCCAGAGGGGTGGTGGATGCCCCATCCCTGGAAACATGCAAGGTCAGGTTGGATGGGGGTCTGGCAACCTGATCTAGTTGAAGATGTCCCTGCTCGTTGCAGGGAGGTTGGTCTAGATTATCTTTAAAGGTGCCCTCCAACCCAAACAATTCTAAGATTTTACGAAAAGAGAAAGTAGATCTCCCACAAAACCAAGAAAAAGCTGCTTGAAATAAAAAGGCAGCTTATTTGAGATCCCTGGTGGGTTTGTTGTTCCTGAGACACAAACTGCGCTGGTACATGATGGAGCACGTTTGGCCGTGGAGGTGCAGGAGGGCTGGGATCCCCCTCACGGCCGTGTCTTTGTCCCGCAGGAGTACGAGTTCACGGTGCTGCCCAACGCCTACATGATCCACATGCCGCACGCGCCCAGCTTCGACATCACCAAGTTCCGCTCCAACAAGCAATACCGCATCTGTCTCAAGACGCTCAAGGAGGAGTTCCAGCAGGACATGTCGCGCCACTATGGCTTCGCAGCCCTCAAATATCTCACGGCAGAGAACAACAGTTAGCACCGTGGAGCCCGTGCGTGGCCAACAGGGACACCGAGGCGAGAGCCGCTCAGCGTTTGGGGCCCGGTCTTCAAACTCCAAACTGAGAAATACTTCCTGTTTTTATATCATACTTGGCAGTTCTAACAGTAGAAATTTGAAGTGACATGTCTTCGGACTATGCTCATTCATCCCTCCCCCGACTACCCCAGGCCTGTCGGCTTTAGCATTTGTGAGGTGTTTGCAAGTGGGGCCGACCAGGCGCCATCCAAGCCACCGAAGGTGGGGACTGGGCAGGGGCTGGGATTGCGCTCCGCTCTCTTGACTGCAGAGCACAGACAGACCTTCAGAATATAGGATTTCATGTTGCTATTTAATAATTTGACATGCTTTTTATCTGTAAAGGAAGATCTTCGGGTCGCTGTCCTGTGAATTTCAAATCTGCACTACTCTAAAAGGGAACTTTCACCTGTGAACTTTCACAGGGGCCCTGTTAACATGGATGACCTTGTTAATGCAGGATGAGCCAAAGGTCTGAATTAGCCTTGAAAACACAGGGGACGCTTATACCATACTGCACTCCTGAGAAGGTGTGTTACTGATTCAGTTGCATACATGATATCGGTTGGTCTTTTATTCTCAAAATAATTGTTTTATCAGGAAAATCCCCTATATCCCACCCTGCCTTTGCCCCAGTCCTAAATGCTGCTCCATTCCTTGCCAAGGAAATATCTCCCTTGTGTTTCTTTGACATCTTCAGTTTTGGTGGTCCAGTAAAGAAGATCAGTAGCTCTGCCAGAAAGTGAACAAAACTTGTCGGTTTAAGGTCTGTTTTCATCAGAGCAACTTGTTCACGTGTCTCATAAGATAAAGGGCCCAGCTCTAACTCTTTATCTTTTTTAGGCAAGAATTGGATTTTACCTATAAGGCACATTGTACCAGGGGAATACTGATTTGTAGGCTCATTTCAGTGCTGCCCATCCGTGAAGGCGCTGGGCCTTAGGCTTTAAGTGGACTTCTTTGCTGAACAGGGAATATAAACTAGTAAAAAGGCAACTAGTAGCCTTGGTGCTCTCCTGCTGCCTGCTGCAAGGTCTCAGAACTACTTCGTTAAAGGAGTTTATAATTAAAAGGAGCAGAACTGTTAGGAATAAACTCCCCATTGGACGGGGAGAAAAGAATATGTTGGGAATCTGAGTGAGTGTTTGCTTGGACGTGGACTGGTCAAGTTCACAGCATCGGTACACACAGGAGTTCGCTGGAGGGTGAACAGGAACGTAACAAGCAAAATGCAGAAAACAAGACACTGGACTTTTTGCCATTTTCTTTATCTTCAGTATTAATGTTGTGTTTACATGGGAGGAAGAGATGAGGTGCACTACCCCTTGCAGGGCTATTTGTAATTTCTGTTGCAATGTTAATAGAGAAAGCAGAAACAACTCAGTGAGAAATGTGTCTGTCTCCCTACCCCAAATCCCAACCAACCACATGTACCAGTACCACTGCCTGAGCTGGGAAATGGATCCACATTGCTTTCTGCTCACATTTTTCCATTTTGTTTTTCAGCCACTGGACCTTCTACTTTCCTCCCCACCTCATCCCTCTAGAGCTTGGTTTTATTTCTAACCTGACATTTTGTGAGAGCTTTCTGTTACGGTGGAAACCACGCAGTTAAACCAGACATTTAAACTACAAATATCAGTTCATCATTCTGTGTATATATAAGAAAAGCCAAAAAAGGCAATATCTTTGACAAGAAATAAAAAGGGGCGGGAGGCTGTGTGTAGTTTTCACTTTTTCCCCTGGGAGTGTTGGCTGCATAAGAATATATCACTGCATAATTTTCCAAAGAGTGCTTTTTTTTTCTGTTCTTAATGGCTTTATGTAAAGATTTACATAAAAAGCTGGAGAGAGCTGGGAAGAAGTGAAATTAGTGCTCAGTTCTGGCTAAGATACATTCTTTTAAAAACATCAAAGTCTTAACTCCCTGAGTCCTGTATTACCATTAAAGGCACAGGTCACTGTGCTGATTGAGAATGAGAAGAACCCTGCAGCACAGAGACTATTGATTAGTTAGTTAGTGTGCAGAAAGATCCCAAAAGCTGACCTAAGAGAGGCTGACACTCATTGTACCTACATAAAATCTCCAGTCAGAGCTTCAGTGTGGCCACCATTATGTTCCATATGTATTAAAGAGGTACATTTCCCCTTGGCTTAACAATGTTGCCCAAGGATGGATATGGACTGCCCTACCACAGCATAACCTGTACATTATTTGGCTGTACCATTATCAGCATTCATCTCATGATTCTCTTCTCAGTGGTCATGTGATGAGGATGGGGGAGCAGGGGGGTAAAAATTTGCTACTTGCCTGACTGTACAGTGAGTCGTGGGACCTCCTGGGTAGGCTTAGGTGTGCTGGCTGGTGTAACCAGCTCAGAGATTGGCAGTAGGTACACAGAGTCCCTTTTTTTTGTCCTTATAGACACTGTACTGACTTGTATCTGTCATGTCATGTTTGTCGCTGTGCTTCATAATTTGCGAGGTGTGGGGCTTGGGGTTTTTTAGCACATTTCAAACAATTTACCTGATAGCAAGTTAGGATTACATATCTGTCTGTAACTGCCAGGGCTCCTCCAACACCGTGAAAAAATCCACCACCGACAACAAAAAAAATCCCCGACTCAGTTATAACACTGACTGTCTTCCAGTCCTCTGCTGTAGTAAGTATTTGCTAGGAACTTTATTACTTAATTCTCAAGTTTCCTCCTGAAATCTTCCAGAAATAGCAGATAAACCTGGTGATTTAATGCCTTTGATTTATTGATTTGTTCCACCACCTTCTTTCTTGAGTCTTCAGTCTATGACCTCTCCTTATCTTTGATATTTGGAAAGTGTGAGTCTCTCATTTAGATACCACTCCAGCACCCTCTCGGTGAAGACGGATGCAAATAAATCATTTAGATTCTTGGCAATGTTCTTATTGTCTTTAATTGTTTCTTCTGCTTGTTTGGGGTGGCCTGCCGGTTATCTCCACTTTCTGCTTTTGGTGTACTGAGCAAATATTCATTTTCACTTTTAACTTCCTACTGTTTGCTGTTCAGATTCCCTCTTAGCTTCCTCAAACTCCATCTGAACTATTACATACCTTCCTTTCAGCTTTACACAGTTTTATTTCCATTCTCTGAAGGTTTCCTATTTGGCCTGAATAACTTATAAAATTTCCCATTTAGTCATAGCAACATCTCCTTGTCTTTGTCTTCCATTCATCCAAGGGGTACCATACTCCATGGCTATGAATCAGCCCATTCTGAGGATTTCAGTTTTTCTATTCCTTTTATTTACATTGAATATCACCCTACTAGGTTTTGAGGGTATTTTCCTCTTTAACCTTCCTAAATGCTCACCTTTTCCTAATCAGGGGATTCGAAATAAAATATTACAAAAATTGGGCTCTTATCTTGACACATTTTGTTCTGTGTCTCCCTTTTCCCCCTCCACTACAAAACATTGACATTTAGGAGTCATTGCAAACTTTTCAAGTCCTAAAGCCTGAACTGTGTATTTTCCAGCACCTTCTGACATCCCGCCACATTTCAGACATAATTATTATTCCAAATAATAACCTGCTACCTGGCACCTAGTCCTCTTGTTTTTGTTCTCATGCTTCTCCTATGATGTAACAGGCTCTGCAAGTTCAAGTTTTGGGCAAAACACTTATTTAATACCTTATCATAACCTTCTGATATGTTTCCATGATTTTTCTCTGTTTTCACAATAGAGAGATATACACACACACACACATATATATGTATATCTATATACACACCTTCAAAGGTTTGGCTGTAGTTTCCATCCTCTCATTTTCTGGCTGAAGATCATCTACCATTTGCCTATCTGGCAGACCTAGAAAATGTCTTTGTTTGTCCTGGATAGTTCTTAGTATCTGTCAGGGTTTTTTTTTTCCAAACCCTAATGGTAGTAGTTCCTTCCAGCCTTGCTAGTTTCCTATGTGCACAGTCTGTTCCCACTTCACAATTTGCTGTTATTTTTCTCTTTGTAATCATCATCTTGGACTCCATGGCATAAAGGAATTAGCAGCTGTACCTGCAGTTCCATCACCTTAGTTAGACTGAATATGACATATGCTCCCATTACTCCTGAAGTGCTGACTTTTTACCTGGTTGGCTTCATGTGGTTTGTTGGTAAATCGTAAACTGCATTTTCCTTTTACTGCAACGAGCAGAGCCACTTTGCAGTGTTATTTGCAGTAGCTGTGGCAGCAGAGTAAGCCCTGTGTTAGAGGGAAAAGCACAAAAACCTCGTCAGAATCGTAGCTGCTGTTTCTCTCCACAGGGGAAAATAAGGCCCTAGCACAGCTGAGCAGTTTTATAAATGCCCTGCACAAAGCACATTGCACATTATTTTCTGGTAGGTATAATCATACATCGTCCAATTAAATATGAAAAATACATTTTTAATGTTCTCATTTTTGTGTGCAGTTCTACCCAGAAGATAATGCATTTCCTTCTCTGTCTTGCCAGTTTCCCCCATTACTCCAGCCTGCCTAATAGCCCCATCTGTTTTCGGCTGAGAAAGATTAATGACCAGAAGCACTGGGAGTCCTGGCAAATCAGCAGAGATATTACTCTTAAGCATTGCTCAGGACATTCCTTCCTACTCTGCCAGATACTGTATGGGTGTTCCTCAGGTTTCAGGGCAGCAGCAGCAGAACACAGCAAGCTCAGCAAGTGGGGTGAATGTCATTATTTATGGACTTCAGCCAGGTCTAACACATTTAGTGGTGGGAGTGCTAGAAAGAGAATGTATCATTGTTAGCTCAAAACATATTTCAATATTAGGGAAAAAAAAACCAGCTGAGTTTCTGCAACTCCACTAAGTGAGACTGGAATAAATAAGTCACTAGTCGACAATGTCAGCCAATAATCAGGTATTTCCACTGCAGTATTGACAATGCAGAAACAGTGATAGCTCAATGAAGTCATTTTTACGGTAGTAATTAATAATGTATATTTAGATGGTGTGTTTACATCCAAACATGTAGGTGTATTGGGGATTATTTGAAGATTGTTACTTTGTTGCACAATATAAAATTGCTTGGAAAAGCTGCTGGCTGTGCACAGCAAATTATGGCTCAGGAAATGCTTACAAACCTGGATTTAGAAAAATCTTGCTTTTATAGGAGTTTGGTTTTATCAGTAGTTATACATTCCCAAAACAGAACACAAAGTCCTTGAGAATTTCAAAAGGAGCTATGTATGCGTCAGATGGCTGGAACATTTTCCTCTTACCCCTACTTGGGATTTGGGGTTTGTTTACAGAGTAGAATTATGGTGATGAGTTGAAAATAATAATCTGGGAATTAAAAAGCCAGCCAAATATTTATTTATGTGGTCAGTCGTATGAACATATTTGTTCAGACGTGTCAGTGGATACTTCAGTGGAAGTGTTAGCTCATTGAGGGTGTCAGGATGCAAACAATCTGAAGCCCAGGCTAAGAGTTTAGTATCTGTTCAGTCATTCTGTGCATTTTCCCCGCATATGGTGAGGACAGCTTCCCCGCTCCCAGCAAATTACTATTTCTGTAGGCTTAAAGTGTCCTAAACCTCTGCAGTGTGAATTTGTGGAAGTCACTGTGCAGGTAGGAAAGGCTGCATTTGAGAGCTCCATGGTCCATTGCCACAAGACGCAAGATTTCATTCCAAATGAAGCAGTTCTGACCTGAGGGTAATTCTCTGACCAGGGATTTAGACACCCTACCCTCACCAGATTATGTTCAAGAGGAGGTCCCCAAATATGTTAGGTCAAGTAATTCAAGCCAAGCTTAGCCTATTTCTGAGTGTTACGGCAATATAATAGTGACTCGCTGTATGTGTGAATTTTCAGCATTAACCATTATATCACAAGGCTTGTGATAAGGCTGCAGAATCAATCACGTGGAAGTTGAAGGATCTGAAATTTCAGGTTGCTGGTGGAGTTGGTGATTTGCTCATACAGAACTTCTTTCTGTCCTCTCACACATACGTAGTGCGCACAATTCTTTCTTGACCTTTTTTTGGGGAATTCTCTTTCGTTCTAAGCACTGAGTGGATGATATGTGGGTGAATGAAGCAGCTGGGTGATACTTCTTTTTACTTCTTCTTTCATTGAGGTTTTCATAATATAGCAGCCTTGATTTTGAGCAAAGACAGACTTTTTTTCCCCCAAAGGATAGGTATAAACTGTGATTTAGGAAAATCAATTATCCCCCGTGCTCTCAGGCTTTCTGAGCAGAACACCTGCAGCTCTGTTCTACAGGCTTTTCTCATGTGGAGGGGAACCTATGAAGCTGATGGAAATTACACATTCAGAGGCCTTGTAGCGCTCACCCCCAGCCTACAAATGCTAACAGCTGAACTTGCAAGAGTGACGAATCCCAGCTCTGTCCAAGCATGTCTGCTCCATCACTGGGAGCACTCTAAAGACTATCAACAGTCTGTCAGGTAAGCAAAGAAAAATGGAGTAAATAATTTGAGGTGGGTGTATGATGGGTTTGTTTTAAGTAGCCAAATTTCCAGAGGAATGATGAAGACATAAGCGTTTTGAAGTCCCTCACAAGATCTGTTCATAGGATATGCTGGACTAAGCTCGTTCTGGATTTGTGGCCTTTCTTGTCCACCACTGGCCAATGTGGCCTACCTGCAGTAAATTCTATGGACTGTAAATTCTTGAAAGTCAGCACTGAGATTAAAGCATTCTCAGCTCAAAGATGTTTAATTTGTTTCAATTCTTTGGATTCCCACACTGATCCTTTGGTGCTCTTCAGAAAAAGGAAAGAAAGAAAAATTATAACAACAGCTTGATAACAGTAGGAGTGTGACTATCCAGCCTTTCTTAAATTGTCAGCACCGAGGTCAATGGTTGGAGCAAAGCTAGAGTTAGTGGGGTTCATAGAATTTCTTCTTTTGATCTGCTTGTGGAACTCTTGTTCCAGTGGTGCTCGCCGGTGATGCTATAGGGGAAGGAAGAGCTGTCCATCGCAGGTTGATCCATGAACTCTCCATCCAGTCAGATCTAACCAGCAGCAGCAGGAAAGAAGCAGCACCACTGCTTTTGACTTTTTTAAGATGGCAATAGTGAGTTCAGTATGAAATCTGTTTTTCTGATGATAGACTTTGCTGAGCTTTTCTGCATTTTAGATGTGCACTTGCTGTGAGTGACAGAGGCCCCTTGATGTTAGGAAAAGGTGGGACTCACCAGTTTGCTGGTGCAGAATGAGAACAAGAGATGTGTGTATTTTCCCTTGACACCTTGCCCAGTGTTCACTAATTATATTGGCACCAATTAATCCAGCTGACCTGAGACTCAGTGTTCGGGCCAGGCAGTAAGCTTCTGCTGTCTGTGTCAATAAGAGAATAGACAGATAAGCGAAATTATGTTTTCTGTCCATAACATCTATGAATATTTCCATATGGGTTCAAATTGCTCACGGAGAGTTTACAGCTTGTATTTCTTGCTGTTAAGGCTTATTCAAAGAACATCAAAGGCAATTAAAAAAAAAAAGTTACTGAGTACTGTAAGGACCCACAAGGATTAACATTCACAGAATCATCAATATAGAATATCCACCAAGTTAACCTGCCAGCTTTTGTCATGAATGCAGAGAATACAGGCACTATCATCATCTTTCTGTTTACACTTCATAGAGCAAAACAAATGCATGTACTAAAAACAGCTCTCTGAATCAGATCACCCAAGACACAAATACTTTCTAAATTTTATCGCTCTTGTTTCCATTTTCATAAGTGAAATTAAAAGTTTGCAAAATATTTTTTTTTCATGTTGTTCAATTTAGATATTTATATTCACAGTTGAACATAAGTTAGCAGTGCCCTGGCAGCCAGGAGGGCCAAGGATGTCCTGGGGTGCATCAGGTACAGCATTGCCAACCAGACAAGGGAGGGGATTGTCCTGCTGTGCTCTGCACTGGGGCAGCCTCACCTCGAGTGCTGGGGGCAGCTTTGGGTGCCACAATATAGGAAGGATCTAAAGCTGTTAGAGACCATCCAGAAAGGTGCTGAAGGGTTTAGAGGGGAAGCCATAGGAGGTGTGGCTGAGATCATTTGGCTTTTTCAGCCTGGAGAAGAAGAAACTTGAGGGGAGACCTCACTGCAGTCTGCAACTTCCTCATAAAGGGGAGGAAGAGGGGCAGGCACTGATCTCTTCTCTCTGGTGACCAGTGACAGGACCCCAGGGAATGGCCTGAAGTCGTGTCAGGGGAGGTTTAGGTTGGATAACAGGAAAAGGTTTTTCACCCAGAGGGTGGTTGGGCACTGGAGCAGCTCCCCAGGGAAGTGGTCACAGCCCCAAACCTGACAAGAGTTCAGCAAGCATTTGGACAATGCTCTGAGGCACATGGTGTGACTCTTGGGGGTGTCCTGTGCAGGGCAAGGAGCTGGACTCTCTAATCCTTGTGGGTCCTTTCCAACTCAGAACATTCTGTGATTCTATTCTATTTATTTTAATACGTTGCAGCTTTCTTCTGCTTCTGTCAGACTTGAAAACATTACAGCATTGTCTGTGGACAAGAACAGAACCGAGGGGTTGTTGAGTTGCCCTCCACGTTAGTGCAGAGAAAATCTTTCCTGTAGCCTGGGGTTTTTTTTATTCCTTTGTGCTATCACAGGCTTTATTTCTATCTTAGCAGTGTCTCTTCCAGTAAGTATGAAAGTCTACTGGCTTATACTAGACCACTGCATGAGTTCATTACTGGAGCAATGTTTCTCACAGGGCACCTGAGCCTCCACACAAATTTATTCTGCAGGGGTTTTTTTCAATTTTAATCTTCAAGCTTACACCTGAGAAAAAATTCATCATCTTGAAGCTGTAAAAACGGGTTCACTATGTGTTGTTTTATTTTTAACATACTCCGTTTGTTCAAACTTTTCTGTCTACTACACCCATAGACCCTCCAGGAAAATACTGTTTTGGGAGGAAGAGAATCATTGTAAATAGTCCAGTGAGGCTGGAATCAGCAGCTTTTAGGAGGGTTAGCAATCTGCTCAAGCCAGAAATTTTAGCACAGGTTTCTAATATTTACAGATTTCCCCCTATTTCTGTAGGGTTCAATTCCAGGATCCTTCTTCAGCCAGCCCATTCTTGGGTTTTCCACTTTTTCTCCACGTTCCCATCTGCTGCAGCCCTATATCCATGTTTATATCAGCCTTGGGCTGGTGTTGACAGGCATTTTAAAGACAATATAGACAACTTCCACACTGCTGAGGTCTGGTTACAACTATTACATAGAGAAAAGACCTCTCCGTTGCTGGCTCCCTTAAACTATCAAGAACACGCTAAATAAAAAAAAGATAAAAAAAATCCTTGGGCTGCTGGAGGAGAGGGGAGGAGAAGACTTTGGCCTCTAATGCCATTAGTGCCAAAACAAGACTTAATCCACTTCTCCTCCCTCGGGTATGCAAAACCTGATGAAAGGTAGCACCAAAGTGGTCTGAATACCAAATGAATCTCACAGTGCCAGAATCCTTAGTTCTTAGGTGCCCAGCTGGAGCCATTCAGGCCCTGATTCAGCCCATGCAACTTGGCAGCTGTCTGAGACCCATGGTGTGGGACTTGGTCATAGAGTCATGGAATCACTTAGGTTTGGAAAAGACATCTACCATCATCAAGTCCAACCATAAACCTAACACTGCCAAGTCCACCATAAACCATGTCCCTGAGTGCCACATCTACACGTCTTTTAAATACCTCTGGGGATGGTGACACTTCCCTGGGCAGCCTGTTCCGGTGGCTGACATCCCTTTCAGCCCCCTTTGTTTCCTTTGAGAGTCAGTGGAGTGAGCAGGACTTCAGAAGAGAGCATTTCAGTTCACCTCAGCACCACATCACCCTTTGTTCTGTGGATAGCAGAAAAGGTTACAGTGCTGGTGGTGCTTTAGGTGTATACACATGGCATGGGACAAGTCTGGACTAGGGAGCATCAGTTTTAGAGCTACCACCTACTCATTTAAGATTGCAGGTGTCAAAATCTCCTGGAAACCAAGCAGTAAGTGCTACAAGGCCTTATGCCTGTCCCAGTTTGGACAAATTTGGAGGAAAATATCACCCCAAGACATACCCAATATTAGCTGACAAACTTGAGAACAACCATCCATATGAAGCAAAAGGTGTGGGTGGATCAGCCACGGAAGGGGGGTGAATTGTGGACTCCAGAGACTGTGCTGCATGTTGTGACAGCTTGTGCTAACAGCCAGGAAAGCACTCGTTTTCAGCACAGAACCGTGGGCTTCATAATGGTGGTTAAAATATTACCCCTGGCACTGCTGGTCGGGTTGTGCCAGGTTTGTTGTGATGTATCAGCCAGCACAGGTAAGAAATTGAGAGAAAGAAGGGGTAAAAACCCCCAACAGGGGTTTTTCACATGTGTTTCTTCTCAAAACTCAAACCTCATACTTTTTCTCTCATGGCCAAGGTGATTCTACATTCTCCAGGGGAAAACAGGAATGCCATGACCTTCAGGGGTGAGCTACGCATGAAACAAGGCTTGTCATTTTCTTACAAGGCTTGTGGCACTGAAGGTTTTGAATCTCGAACTCACCACCTTGAATTTCCCAATATATTACCTGACTGGTTGTCCTTCTGCTTCAGCTAATACTGAAACTCTTCTGTTTCTCTCCACAGCTTGGGCAAAGATTTTAAAGTATTGTTTCAGGAAAGAGAAAAGAAAAACGTGTCTTCTTTCCTTATGCTGCCCCATCTCCCAAGCACCTCCCCCTCCAGACTGAGGCAATTTGCATTTAACACAAACCACTTAATTTACACATATACTTCAGTCCGTGTGTAAGTTTTCTAGGTGACAGTTTTATCGGGGAAAATGCTGTTTAGATTGTGTGTGCAAAGTAAATGGCTTGTAAATATTTAAAAAAAAAGAAAGTCAATTTTCAATTGTGCAATAAAATTGTGAAATAATCCTCTCAATTCCTTTCCAGCGTCTGACTTGACACGTGCTGGTTTTAAGAGCATACTGTTGTTTCTTCAGATGGGAACAAAAAGAGAGAGGTCATGAGCTGTTTTGCTTTCAACTTTAAGCTTTTTATTACTTTTTAATTTTGCATTGTCATTCCCTTTAAGTTGGTTTATTCCTCCAACCCTGGTTCAATCCGACACATTAGTACAAGGCTGTTCCCACTGAAGACAGGTGAGTCATCATCTGCTCAGAGTTAATCATGTTTATCTGCTTTACTTGACCTTGACCTTCTTCCTGCTGGTGTCTTTCTGTAACCAAACTTTGGCAGGTGGGGGCAGTTTACTCAGTTCCTATGTAAGTATGACAACCAGCAGATGGGTACTCTACGATGGATGAGAGCTCACTGCCACCGTGGCAGCAAATCCATCTAACAGGTAAGTATTGCAAAGGCTTTATCTGCTATGTGGCAGCATGGATTTTGCATTATATAGGAGTCCTTCTCTTGGCAATAGAAAAAAACTAACCAAAAACCAGAACTCTTCTATTACTTTACCCTTGCTGATGGGTTTTTCAGGTGCTCAGAGCTGCAACTGCCCCTCTCCTAATATAACTTACAGCTGGTATACCCTTTAGCAGTAATAAGAAGAACCATGGGGCTGTAGCTCTCTCCCTTCCTGCTTCCTTTCTACTTGGTGGCCTACAGCCTCTCTGCAGAACTTCATTATCAAGAAAGGAGGTGGGGGCAAGAATGGGAAGAAAGGTCAGCTGCATAATCCTTTGTGGCTTGTGTTGGTCTTCTTTTAAACCAAAATTCAAAGTAGATTCTACTATAAAAGTGTGTTTGCTGAGGATGAGAATTTACATTCATAGGGACATCATAAAAAATTGGATGGCCCTGGATGTAGGGTATGGAGCCTCTCTCAAAGACTGAATAGAATATGAAGAAAAATTAGTGTTAAGTGGGGAAGGTAGCTGAATTTTTGGGGTGTTTTTGGACAATTACAGAATCAAACAGGTTTTTCTGTGGTGCATGAATAGGTTGGGAATCCAACAGGAGTTAGAAAAAGAGGGCTTTGGATTCATTATCAGAAGCATAAATACTTGGAAAAGTATGTATACATATAAATAGGAGGAAAAAGAATTCCCAGAGAAGGAAGATGAAGGACTGGAAATGTACGAGTGGGAGTTTTATAAGCTGAACTCCGCAATCATTGCAGAGAGGAAGAAAACCTGCAGGTGTAACTCCCTTAAATTCCCTGACTTTGCAGCAAGGCAAAGCTGGCTTGCACTGGGAAATGAATGATTGAGCAGGTGCAGGAAGTGAATGGCATTAACTGTGTAAATAGCAGCCGCTTTTCAATAATCAGGCTCCCAGAAGGGATCCTCTGCCTGTGCCATTTCCATATTACCCACAACCCTCCCAATCCATCCACCTCTGGCAAATCAGAAATAAAGAACAGTGCTTCCTTTAGGATTTATATTAAATATTAATACTCCAGGACAGGTGGAGTAGGGCAGATTACTGTGTGTTTAGCCTGGGCTCAAAAGTTACGTTTCATCAGAAGGGCGAAGTTGAGTTCCCTAGACTGAAGTAGTGATGGGGCATTCTGTGCCAGCTCTCCTCCAGGCTCCCTCTCTCTCTCTGTGTGATTTCTGGTGATCTTTGTGTAACTACATTCATCTTCAAGCTGTTTTAAAAGAGGAGTTAGCTGGTGGCTGGGAGGGACAGACAGATGGGGGATGTGTGTGTGCTTGCTGCCTCGGGGTATGTTACGCTGCTCAAGAGCCAGGTGTGAGGCTGGAGATGCTGATGAGAATTCTGCCACACATTTAGCCATTAAAGTGGTGTGAAAGAGGGTTATGTATCTCCCTAATTTGCCACTTGAGTTTCTAGCTCGGGTTTCCACAGCCCAAATCTGACTACAGTTCCTTCATTTTCCTGCCACACAACAGCACAGTCTATGATTTCCCTCCTTTCTCCCCCTGCCAAAATTATACCTCAAGAATAACTTGTATGGTGGTAGTACGAGTCACATGCTCTACCTTGACCTGTAGGGTAAGGTACCCCGTGCCTGTGTGGAAAAGAAAAATTGAAACCTCATTCACATGTCAAAATTTGGTTTTCATAACCCAGATGCTGGGATGTCCTGAAAACTTGAGCCTCAGTAATTTTGTGTTTGAGCATAAATAAAAGCATAGCTTATTCACAGCAAAGTCAAAAATGGGGTGTCAGTTGTACAAACCCAAATACTGCCTGTGGTGACACCACAGCTATCAGCTGGTCACTGAATAGCCTTGTATACCAGGAGAGAAATAGCATTTTTCTGACATTCACCCCCCAGTCTGGCTCCAGAGCTGGCAATTACAGGTGGTAAATGGCAACAACCCCTCAGAGTTCTTCTTCCAGGCTTTTGCTGATACAGCACCTTCAGTTATGCATGGTTCTGATTTTGAAGGTTAATTTTGCAGTTATAACTGCTGTACACATTTTGTTGAACAAAAGCCACTGTTTTGAAGCGGCCACCAGAGAGAAGATTGAACAACTCTAATGGGTTCAATTCATCCTCTGCTTCAGGGCATAACAACATTTCTTAGAAGCAATTGTTCCTCTTTCCTGAACTGCATAGACAAGTGTGAGAATCCATACACAGTTGCCTCTCCTTTATCATGCCCTTGGATTTTTCTTGCACTGGAGGACTCCCATGTATTTCTTGCTGAGAAGAGCTCTTTCATGTTGTTTTCAGGGAGCAGCCCAGCTTTTAAGACCCTGTTAGTCTCATCACTGCTCCTAGAGAGACCCAAGTCCTTGTCCTTTCTTCACCTGGTTACTCTTACTGGTTTCTGAGGGAGCACATGTGCACGCCCACGCATCTGCTCATTACCCTCTCAGCTTGGGCAATGTTTGCAACAAGTGGGAAACCTTTATGTAGGTTTGTGGTGAAGAAATTGGGGGATCTGTACTACTGCTATATCTTACTGATGTGCTGTTTTGTAGTAATCCAGAGGAAGTTTGTCAAGCTGGGTTCATCCGTCAGGACAAACCATAAGGGAATCTTAAAGGAACAAAGCAACATCGAGCACACACAGGCAAACCACTGATTCAGACTGCAGGCTCATCATAGGTGTGTGTCTGTAGGTCCTCAAAGGACCAGGTAAAACAAACATAGATGAGATGCTCCCCTAACACAAATCGGTCAGCTCTGTTCCAAAATAACTAAACAGTCATAATAGTATATGAGCATCACACTCAGAGGGCTGCCACAGCGCTCCATCAAACAGCAGAGACATCTTTCAAGGACCAGAAATGTCACTTTGTAGTGACAGCATTTATTTATTCATCCATTAAATTTTTTTTTAACCTAACACTGCCTATTCTCAAGCCTTAAGTAATGTTCTTCCTTGGAGCTCATTTCTTGTTTTAGTGACACTGTTTTCAGCCTTTCTTCACTTCCTTTGTATTTTTCCATTATGCAGTGGCTCTTCAGGTAGTGAGGCTGTAGTGAGGCTGTGTGCTCTCGTGTGGGTAAGCTGGAAACCTACAAACCACAGGATGTTTCAAGCTGGGGAGAACTGCCACAGCAAATTCCTCCTTGCTCCCTGTGTGCTGCTGCACTCACAGAGGTGATTTTTGCACAACGTCGCTCCGAGGTGCTCCAGGCTGGCAGAGAGTGTGGGAAATCTTGGGTTATTTCAGTGAGGCTCCATGGTTTCCTTAGGACTGCTCGGAAGGGAGAGAGCAGAGGCACAGATCTGTGTCACTGTGACCCCACAGAGTGAACCCATTAACACAGCAGCGTCATGCTTTTCTCTCCAGCACAGATAGGGGGTTTGGTACCATACATGGAAGCAGTTTGTGGATCAGAACTTCCTTCTCTCTGGGAATTGTCTTGCTGTAGGAATGTCTGCTTATGTGTGATCTGGCTTAATTTCATTGTATTCCCCCTGCAGAGAGGGCAGATTTTTTCTGAGCAATAGAAACAGTCCACCAGCTCTGTTGATTGCAGTTGAGCGTGAGGCGTAGGACCTTAACATCAAACATCCTTTAAAATAACAAGACATTTAATTTTCAGCTGGAGCCTTTAAAAGTCGTTCTGCTGCAGTGCTACAGCTACTCCCCTCAGCTACAACACGACACAGCAGAGACCCAGCAGTTTATCTGCCCTCTCCCAGCACACTGAGGAGCAGTCACAGCCCTGACCCTGAGCTGGGTGGCTGCTTTCTTCACATCTCTGGCTGTCAGAAAAGGCAGGAACCAGGAGTTGGAGGCCCTTTTCACCTCGGTGTCTCAAGTTTTGTGGTTATTTATCACATCTGAAACTTTGTGACATGTCTGTTTCATGAGAAACAGATTTAAATTGGATGGTTCATTGATTTAAGAGAAGTGATTAGTATGGCAGTGAAACCATGTCAGTCAAAGATTTTTAACCCAGCTGTTCTGTGGAAAAAAATCGAATGGGATTCTACTGCAGATTCCAGCAGTCAGTGCAGTTTGCTTTACAAGCTGTTGCAAAGCTGAAGGCACAGGAACTGGAGTATTTGCTTATTGACAGGGAAAATATTTCAGCCTGTGTCACATCTCTGCTTGACTTTGACTAGAAGAGAGAGGGGCAGGGCTGTATATGTTCATGTGTTGTGACAAGATGAGAAATGCATGACTGGATCTCTCCTTATGGGGCAGAGATGCCATGCCAAATTTTCCAGGAAGCAGTGGTCTGCTGACTGCCAAGATGGGAGTATTGTGGAGGGGGACTTGGTAGGTACATTCCTGTGCCTATCCCAACTGCAGAGTTCAGGAGATGGGATCAAGATGAGAAGAAGCAAATACTGAAACCCTATACTAAAGGCTGTAACATTTGGTGTCCTCTGAACATTCAACCTTTGTGTAGAGTCCTTGATGTAGGAAAGAGGGCTTAGCCCATTTTAGAGCTGAGTTGTCTGAAACAAGTTGAGGTTGTGGCCTGTAAATGTGTCAGTAACTAGAAAAAAAAGTCTAACTAGCTGTGCCTCAGTTATACTAAAAATCCTTATTTGACATGAGTGAAGTGTTCCTAAATGTTATCTCCAGGCTGTTCTACATTCTAGAAAAAGCAGTCTTTGCCAGTGGGTTGCTGGGTTTCTTCAGCCTGGTTGCTTTCTCTTCACCCTCCAGAAAAGATTGGCGAGAAAGGTAAGGAAATGGGAGGAAGGAAATGGGTAAGGGGCTTGTCCAGCATCCTCACCAGACACCTGAGGGTATGAATTCCCTGTTCCTGTGGGCCAGCCTCTGCTGAGCGGTTGGTGCAATGAAGTGGTTAATGGATCGTACTTCACCTGGAGACCAGAGACAAGTGGAGTAGTGCAGCGGTCTTTCCTGACACTGCCCTGTTTACCAGCTTTATCAGTGACTTGGAGGAGGTGACAAGGTTCATGTTCATCCTAAGTACAGCCCCCTTCTGTCTAGGAGAAGCTTTTAAAGGAGCCAAGCTCTTCCCAGTAGTGCATAGCCTCGATAAAGGTTATGCAAACTCTGAGGGTGGTGAGACACTGGAACAGGCTGCACAGGGAAGTTGTGGATGCCTCATCACTGGAACTCTTCAGGGCCAGGTTGGATGGGGCTTTGAGCAACCTGGTCTAGTGGAAGGTGTCCCAAACCATGGCAGGGGCGTTTGAACTAGAACTAAACACCTTTTAAGCTCCTTTCCAGTGCAATTATTTGATTCATTTAAACTCATCCAACCCATAGAGAAATTCCTGCAGCTCTCACCCATAACAGCCCTGCTCTGCCCAAGCACCTGCCTGAATTGCTTCCCTGTTGGCACCTCAGTCCCAAATCCTTCTGGAGTCTGTCGCTGTTATGTCAGAGATGCATAAAGAAAACGACCTAGAGTCCAGGCTTATGAACAAGTGGAAGCTGAAGCTTCTTGCTTTAATAATTTTCTGACTACTTTTATAGGATAGATCGCAAAAGTGTGTTGAGTGGCAATAGGTAATTGGTTTCTCGTCCATCCACTCCTTGAGAGGATTCGCCAAGTCTTAAGAGACCTATTCCAAAATATTTTCAAAGTCAAAGCCATAACAATCTTGCAAAACAACTTGTGAGTGCAAGAAGTTTATGAAACTGTGACCTTGTTTAAAATAGTTTACATAGGAAAGACAGTCTTCTCACAGAATATTGAGAAAAGGCTGAAGAATTTCTCCGCTTCTAGCTTTTTAGCACCTACAGGAGTCCAGCAAGCCCAGGCACTCCCCTGCTCTTTCAAGTGCTCTCCCTGCACACCAGCATTGCTGCCCTTGTCTCTCTTAGCTGTGCTCTGTTCCTATCACTACATAAAGTAGTCCATCTTGCCATGGCCTGAAGTTTCCAGTCATGCACAGGCAGTGTTTTATTATGTAATGCCTGAAAACCCTTGCCACAGTACACAACTCGACTGCTTTGCTTTGGGGAACAACTGACAGGAGAGGCAACAGCCTGAAAGAATGACCATGGCTGTAGTTCCGAGGTGAGTGAGTTCACACCCACCTCCATTCTGTGCCCTGTTAGCTGGGACTGCAGCTCTGCGTGGAAGGCATTAAGGATGTCAAGCTGCACAGCCCAGTGTCAAGGGCTCAACCAGGCATGCTTTAAAGTACAGAGAAATCATGCAGCACAAAACTGCTCATCGTTTACCTGCCTCGTAGCTGAAAGGCAGCAGATAATAGTTCATACCATTGCGCATAGCAAGTGGTTCAGGAAAGCCAATTTTACAGCTGTGAGGCTGATGAAAAATAAAAAGGTTTTGTATTGAATGGGCCAGACAGGTCCTTCCAGGTCCCTATTTCCCCATGCCATAGCACACAGAGCTGTTCAGGGCTGCATCAGTAAAAGAGCAAGCACAATCAGTGCTAGGGTGCCACAGGTCTGCAAAGGGGAAATATCCTATTTAATTCACAGTTTTCAGACAGTTGGGACACCGGCTGGCAGACAGGGCCACCCCGTTTGCTTTTGGAGCGGTGTGTGTGTGTGTAGGCTGGCATTGCCCTCTGCTGGCTGCTGCCCCGAGTGGGAGATGATGGGTAGACGGGGAGACTTTGCCAGCCTTCTTGTCCTGCTCTTCAGCCTGTCCTTCCCTCTTTATGATACGTAGCCTAACAGCAGTTGTGCTTTCCTGCTTCTCTGGTGGCAGCTGGGCAGGGTCCAACTTCACCCCTTTGTATATGACACCCTTTCCCACTTATTTTTCTCCTGTGGGAGTAGTAGTGGCCTTGGCTTCCTCTTCTCTCTCTCAATACGAGAGTTATTGCCCCTCTGTGTAAGGAACATCATTGGTACTGTGCTAGAAACTGTGTGGAAATGCTAGCAAGTGTTTTTAACAAGTCAGCTAGCAAATTTTAACCATTGCAGTGTAAAATGCTGGATGAGCAGGGCAGGAGCCCTTTGGAGGGAAAGAATCAGGAAGCTGAAAGCTTCTTCTGTTTTACTTACAGTGTACTGATTAATGACTTTTTCTGCTCTTGCCCAAGTTCCTGGGACACTATTCCCTGATGGGCTCAGGCCCATTGCCTTTAGAGGCATCATGGTAAAAAAGAACAAAGCTCACATCCCCAACAACCCTAAGAAGAGTCTTTAGTGCTCTTTCCATATTGTATTTCAGACACTGCATTTTGCTGTTTCTGCACTACTTTCAGCTTAGCTTCCCTTCCATGGTTGTCTGTGTGACGTGGGTGCCTGGAGAATCAGATGGGAGATCCCTCTCATGCTGATCAGGAATGAGCAGTGTTATTTTGCACTTGCAAATGTGCTTGGCAACAACAACAAAAATATAGATGGTAAATCATGTAGAACTTGAGAAGCTGCTGCCCTGAAACTTTACTCTGAAGGGTCATCAGTAGAGTGATGCTAATCTAGTCTGAAAACAGCTGTTCCTCGGGGAACAGAAAATAATGCTGTTGGAGAAATCATGAGTGTGATGATTTTTTTGGTTTTATCTGAAACTGTATTTGCCTGTTTTACCTTTGGGGTTGGTTTTTGTTTTCAGCAAAGACAACAGTTTCATCTGGAGTCACACTTCAGTGCACACACTTATGATATGCATTGCTGCGTTCACTCTGAGAGCGAGGGGGAGAAGGAGGGAAAACAATTTATGGTTAATTTTAGCCACTGTTCTGCCACTGGAGACTCCTGGAAAGTATCAGTCACCTTCCCGAGTACCTCATAGCAGTTACAACTGGTTTAACAACTCAAACAAGGTGAACATTTTTATCAGGTAGCGAAGTCTCCGAGGACACATTGGAAACACTTTGGAAGAGGGTCAGTAATATGTCAGGCTGACATTATGGTTGCAGATAAGGTTAACCGAGAGACATCCTTAGCAAAGGACCCAAGGACTGAACATCTGTTCCTGTGGGAGTGTGGGCCTGCTTTCTCTCAAATAACTGGTAACTTGGGAAGCCCAGCCTGGAGCGTGGAGGTGGCAACATGAACTTCATAGCTTTTGTGCTTATGCCCGACAGTTCACAGAGCATAATGCTTCCTTCACTTCCCGCTTACTCAGGCCAGAGGACAGAAGTTCCGACGTTAAGGCCTTTGAGAGTTGTACCCACCAGCGGGTGGCAGTCCCACAGCTGTCACCGCTGGACAGTTCCGTGCCAAGATGAGGAAGACGTTTCTGGGAGGAGGTAACCAGGGCAGTTGGTGCTGCTGCTTCTTGTGGTGGAAGCAAAGGAGAAGACTAAGTTTTGCCAGCCAAGTCCTTTGAGAACAACTAGCCTGGAGCCTTTTTTTGTGGGAATAAGGAAGAAACATTAGAAATGGGGTTCAAGAGGTGCTGACCAGGGAAGTCTTTGCAGAGCCTTGTCTCGGTTTCTTCTCTCTGAAAAAGAAAAGGGGATCAGGTTCAGTCCCTCTGTGTATCGGTCTGTCTTACATGCACTGTGGCACAGGGACAGTACACCTCTCTAGATCAGGGTGTCCCGAGCTCTTTACATCATTTACATCTCGGTTGATTGGATTATCTGCAGACACCATAAAGCCACAGGTACTTTAAGCAATGATTGCAATATCTTTTACTCAGGTGATTGAGGAAGTGCTCTAGGGGAAACTGAGCCAATTGGGATTTTCAACGAGCCAAATAAACTAATTCCTATCTCCACAGCCAGACCAAATAAAACTGTATATAGCACAGCTGGGTTAGCTTGTACAGTTGACAGAAACTTTGCTCATGATTGAAAGACAAGAGTTCTGCAGTGGGCTTGGCTGAAGGGCATATAAGACTGGGAATGTAAATGTGCTTTGTGGTGCTCTCTAGTGACTTGCATGCCTAGAGTAAGTAAGCTGAGGTAAGACAACTGCAATTGTTGTTCCTGGACAATTCTGTGGGTGGCCCACTGCGATCAATGTTTTATCTCAGACCCAGTTTGATTTCTCTACCTGCACAAAAGTCAGTACTCTTCTAAAAAAAGGAATGTTTAATTCTATGTGAAACAACCTGATGTTTTTAACTGAGGTTTCCACTTCATATATCGCAGTGGGCTCTCTGTCCCTCTGTCCTGGGAGAGAACATCATTTCAGCAAGACAAAGAAGAAGTTGTCTTAGGAAGGCATGTCCTTTTGTTCCAAATGCTATAGTTAAATGTCACCTCTGGAAACATTGTAATTCAAGTTAGTGGGCTATATGGGAATATTTGTGAGAATTGGATTTGCTTAAATCTGTCTTTGTGCCCGTAATCTCAGATCCTAGCATTGCCCTTTCAAAATGCCAAATGCAACAGCTTGGATCATTAGCACACTTTGAATCCTGTTACTTGGGTCGTGCAAATGTGACTCTTGTCCTTTAGACAGACACTGTCATGCTGAGGGGAGAACAGGGCAGGGAAGAGAGGATAATATTTAAAATATCATAGGACAATTCTGATCTCATGTGTGGTGTTGAAAGTCCGATGAAACCTAATAGACCTATCCCAAGCTTAATTGACATGAAAAATTCACTTGCCTGTGAGAGGTTTATCACTAACCCATTTCTCTCCTTGAAATTTCATTTCCCCTGCAATACTTCTTATCAAGTTTGCTCACTACACACTCGATTTTGAGTTGTATTTCTTCTCCAGGAGCCTAACTTTCCTCTGGGTAATTCCATACAGAAATCTTACTGAGGAGGAAGAAGAGGCAGAGCTCTGGGCAGCCTCCTTGTAGTTTGCACAGGCTGCCACACAGCCATTCAGGCTGCACAATTGCCAGGGCTGCAGGTAGATGCTTCATTGAGTTCCCTGGTAATCACAAACCCTCTTGGCCTCTGCTATCTGTTGTTTCTTCCTCTCTTAGTTTGGATCTTCTCTCAGTTTCATAGTGCAGTTTGTAATCAAAGTTATGCTAATCTGTTGCCTCAGTTCTTGCCAGTTAAATTGGTTTTTAACTGAAGGTATTGGGCTGTGGAAGTGGAAGGGTATTCATGGGGTTCTTGCAGAGATGACAGGAAAATAACACAGTAAAGATTAAATGCATATGAGGAAAAGAGAAGAGAAAGGTTTTTGAGGAAAAACTGGAAGTGTGTATGAGGAAAAAGCAAAGAAAAAAAGAAGGAAGGACAACCAGAAGGGATGAAAGGAGAGGAGTAGAAGAAGAAATATAGAAATCAAAAAGCAGCAGTATGGGATGCCACAAACATGGCAAAAGAAGTGATCCAGTAGAAGGAAAAGCAACATCAGGATGAGTTAATAAAAAACAAATTCTAACAAAGTTGAATGCCAAAGTGCTACCAGTCACTGTATCTAACACTACTGAATGTTGTGTTGCTTTCTGTAGGTGTAACATATCCAGGGTGGATACTTCCAGCATCATTTTTATCACACATCCTAAATACTTAATTCTTTGTCTGTAGAAAAGTTTGGGGGTTGTGGCTATTTAGGCTTTTGGCCAGCTCTGCTCACATCCCCACGAGTGAGTCTGTCCCCTGAGTATGTATGTGGTGCCTTGTATGTGTGTGTTGGCAGAGGGAGAGCATTTGCTCTGCTGCTGCCATAGACTGTCCTGAAATGACTTGTTGTGTTTGCAGTGTACCTTGTAACACTCTGCTCGAGCCCAGAGGGTTGTGGTGAGTGGACTTAAATCCAGTGACAAGGCTTGTTGCCCAGGGCTCAGTTTTGGGACCAGTTCAGTTTAATACCTTCATCGATGATCTGGACAAGGGGATCAAGTGTAGCCTCAGTCAGTTTGAAGATGACATTAGCTTGGATGGGACTGTTGACCTGCTGGAGGGTAGGAAGGTGTTCCAGAGGGATCTGGACAGGTTGGATTGATGGGACGACGCCAATTGTGTGAAGTTCAGCAAGGTGAAGTGCCAAATCCTGCACTTGGGTCACAACAACCCCACACACAGGCTGGGACAAGAGTGGCTGGAAAGCTGCCCGGCAGGAAAGGACCTGGTGGTGCTGGCTGACAGCAGCTGAACATGAGCCAGTGTGTGCCCAGGTGGCCAGGAAGGCCAATGGCATCCTGGCCTGTGCCAGCAACAGAGTGGCCAGCAGGACCAGGGCAGGGATTGTCCCCCTGTACTCAGCACTGGTGAGGCCGCCCTTCNCTGGTGAGGCCGCACTTCAAATCCTGTGTCCCGTTCTGGGCCCCTCATTACAAGAAGGACACTGAGGGGCTGGAGCGTGTCCAGAGAAGGGCAGTGGAGCTGGGGTTCTGGAGCACAAGTCCAGTGAGGACCAGCTGAGGGAGCTGGGGGTGTTTGGCCGGGAGAAAAGGAGGCTCAGGGGAGACCCGATCACTCTCCACAGCTCCCTGAAAGGAGGCTGTAGCCAGGTGGGGATCGACCTCTTCTCCCAGGCAAGTAGTGACAGGACAAGGGGAAGTGGCTGCAAGTTGCACTGGGGAGGTTCAAGTTTAGGAAAATTAGGAAAAATTCTGCACTGAAAGAGTGTTAAACATTGGAACAGGCTCACCAGGGAAGTGGTAAGGTCACCACCCCTGGCAGTGCTCAAAAAATGAGTAGATGTGGCACTTCACAATTTGATTTAGTTGGCGTGGTGGTATTCAAAGGTTGAACTTCATGATTCTGGTGGTTTTTTCTGGCCTTAATGGTTCTGTGATTGTACATGCAAATAGAGAAGTCAATCTAAAATTCTAGCTATACCCTTAGTTTTGAAAATCTCCAGCTTTCAAATGCTTGAATTTGCAGCCTTGATAATTTTAACATAGAATTTTCTCTGTGATTGTAAACAACACTTTGCATTTCTCTTGTGTGTTATGACCAAGAATTTGATAGTGTTCTATAAACATTTTTTGTGATTAGTCATGACAGTGGCCTTTTGAATTAAGAAACTATTACCATTATTTCAGCTTTTGAAATGAATACATGTGGAGATCATACTTTACTGAGCATCAAACAGAATGTTGGTAGATCAGAACTGAGAGTCTCTTAACTTCTACATCCTGACCTGTGTTTTGACCTTCATCCACACTTCTTTTTCAGCTGAAAAAATCCTTTTTACGATCACAGAATTGCTTTTGTGACTCTGCCTAAGGCCATCTCTCATCTACAGTAAGTCTGAACAGGATGTTCATTAACCATCTCCAGCCAGCCTGGGGTTCACTGCAAAGGGCCAGATGAATAGTTTATGAATAATAAAATGGTTTGGAAAAGTTTGGCTAATGCAAGTGATGTCTTTTGTAAGAGCTATCTGAATTACTAATGACAGCATCATTAAATTCTTGTTAGCTGAGTTTAAATTTGATCTCCTTCAAATAGTTTCTTATGTGTCCGTCAGTAAAGGTCTTCTGTGCATCATGTTGCCTTTTGATTGAGCAGTCTCTGCCTGTTGGTAAGCTAATTACTTACGTTTTCATCCTGCCTGGTAAACAGATCTCCCCTTGTTCTTACTGCAGTTCACGCCTCGCTTGTTTTCTGGTAGACTGCTCTATTTCTGCTGTCAAGCTATAAAGGCCTCTTGCTATAAAGGCAAGAAATAATAAGCGTTAAAAACAAGCACAGACTGAAACTTTATAGTCCTTTGGATCTGTGCAGACAAAATACTTCATTAATTCAGAGCAAACAAATCTTCATTCTGCCTGCACTCACTCACCTTTTCGCTCTGTTCCTCTCTCTATGGCCTCACATCTTACTTTTACTGGTTCCAATTTCCTAAGAGGTATCTATAGTTTTTCCATCTCTAAATGCCTTCACAGAGCTTTTTTAGACCACTTTCCTTGGCTGTCTCCCAGCACAGACCTTTCTCCTCTCTAGACCCAGCCAGCTTGATTGGGCACTATCCCTGGAACACAGGGCAGGGTTTGAAGCCCCTTTGAAGAGCCAGTGGTGGTAGCAGCAGCAGCAAAAGGAACTGGGCTTCATGTCCTGTGCTTTTGGCTAGCATGAATAACTGGGATGTGTGTCACCTCAGCCGCCAACCAACAGCAGCCCTGCACCACAGTTACAAACTGCTTTGTCCAAATTACTCCTCCCTCACGCCTCCTCAGAAACAGACCTTTCCTGACATCCCGTCTCTTCCCTCCTCTTTGCATCCTCTGTCATGTGAACTGGACTGATAGATAGGCTGATGGCGTAAAGCAGCCTTTGCTGAAATAAGGGGTAGATTGAGGTGTAAAACCTGGTGTCAGGGTCATATTTCTACCTATGTGCTTTGGAGCTTCTGTCTTTCCTCTGCTTGGTGATGAATGGCAGGAGGAGGCAATAGGAGGTGTGGGAAGCCCCACTGCTTTCATTAGGGGGAGAATGCTTAGTGTGCAGTAAATTTCTCGTATTTCCAACTCATTCTGGAGCACGTTTGCCAAGATTTAAGAGTTATAGGCCCATAAGTCAAATACCTTGGAAATAGGTGTTATTATTCTCCCATTTTTCACCAGAGCTTGTAAGTAGGCCCCCATATATCTTTGGGTCACTGCGCAGCAGAGATTTCTTCCGTGTTCTGCTCCTTTTGTCAATTAAATTCCAGCAGGGAGGTGATGTATGAATGTTATTCATCAAAATAATCACATCCAGAGCCTGGTGACAGTGCTTCAACACAAGTTGTGTCACAGATAAAGCCTGCCAGGTGGTGTCATCAGAACTTACTCTGGCTGTGCCTAGTGGCTCCTACAGGCAGCCCTACAACTGCTTCATCCCAGCAGAGATCAGCATCTGTCATGTGAGACACATGGCCCAGACCCTGCCACTGCACTGGATGAGTGTTGTAGGTCCCTTCCAAATGAACCTCTGCTCTACTCTGCTCTGCTCTACTCTACTCTACTCTTCTCTTCCATTGTGAGGGTGGTTGGCTACTGGAACAGATTGCCGAGAGAGGTGGTAGAGTCTCTACCCTCCGAGATGCTCAAAACACAGTCAAGCATGGACCTGAGAAACTTTTCTGCTCTAGTCTGGGCAGGGAGGCTGAACAAAACCATCTGCAGAGGCACCTTCCAAACTCAGCAGCTCTGCCCTTCTGTGCCTCTACAGGTCATGCAGAGCTCTTGGGCTGGAGTCTGGCTGCAGATTTCTTCTATCAAGTGTGAAGCAACCTTAAAACTGCTTTGATTTTCTCAGAAATGGGAGAGAGCAGTGTTGTCCTTCAACAACAAGTCTTTGCTTGCTTTAAGTAGTTCTGGGTTTTTAATGTTAGATGAAAGCTTATGGCCCAGTGTAGACACAGATCTACTGATTTTTAGTGAAGGTGCTGAGGGGTTTTTCTGTACTGTTGTGGCTGGTGTGGAAATACCCATCTTCACTGGCATGGTGTGCTTCTCTGAACTTTGTGCCTGACACTAGGTCACATAAAGAGGGGAAAATGCTCAGTCAGATCTTCTATGTGCTCACTGGCTTTTTAGCAGGTTGTGAGCTGAATACCAAGTTAGTTCCTGCTGTACTCTCTGCTACTATCCCAAAACAGCACCGCAGTTTTTTCTAGGTGCAGTGACTTTTTCAGATGCCTTTTAGCATTTTTCTACTGTTCCAACTCTCTGGGAGACCCAAGACAAGTAAAATGGCTTCGTGATGCAGACACGTGAAAAAGAAGTGCTCGCATTACCACAGCACTGTATCATCTTGTCTCATCTGATAGTCTTCAGCCAACAAGCAGTACCACTTGATCAGCTGGTTAAATTCTCTCTTTCAAGCCTATGCTACCCAAAGTGAGTAGTTAGAAGAAGAAATGAGAGACAGCCTGATGCCTGCTGTTCTGGTGGGGGGTAGGGTGGGTTTTCTCCCAGCCTGGCCACCGCCCGCTTTCCCAAGCGGTGGCCTGTGAGTTTTGATGCCATTTTGCTCTCGCTGACTTGGTGATACGATGCCATTTCTTGTATGGACCCCCCAAGGCACTTTCAGGCCAGCATCCCAGCTGGGGATAGGCAGGTACAAGCATGTTCCAGCCAGATTCTCCCTTTGCCCTCATCTGCAAATGCAGTGCCAAGGGCACTGTGGGGTGTGCACAGGAGCAACCCCTGCCCACACACACCTCCTGGGTCTTCCCTACTGAAGGGTTAAAAAGCAGGACTGACAACGCGTCCTGAAGCAGGGGCTGTGTTTCCTGACATCCAAGAAGGGCCATAGTCAATTCTCAGACATAAGAATCTGAGCAGCACTTTGCTAGGCCATGGTATCCAAAAATAGCTGTCTAAAGTCAGGCTTCTCTGGGTGTGCTTAGGCATCAAAAAAAAAGGATCTTTTTTTAAAAAACAAATGTAGAATACTCAATTTGATGTTTTCCCATGCCAGGCACCAGAATGAAAAATAAGTTTTGAAATAACACCATGGTTTGTAAAGCTCTCTTACAGGCTGAGGTGAAAAAAATAAATTGAGGTTAACAAGAGAAGTCAGCAAAGGGGAGGAGGCAGGAAATTAAACCTTACCATTCTCAGCACTTATTTAGAGAAAAAAAATTAATAGCATTTTGGTTTTGAAGCAAATATATTTCACAATGGTTCCTACCAGCCATCAGCCACAGATATATTGCTTTGTCAGAAAGCTGGCAAGCATTGACACAAAGAGCCCAGATGGGAATGCAGAGATGGAAAAATAAGCAAAATGTATTGTGGCTTGGATCTTAAGTATGTATAAGGTATATCCTGGTATCTAATTATAGGCTGTGCAGGAGGTAACAGCTATGGTTAAGGTTTCTCGACATTCTTATCTGCACGTCTTCTGTTGCTTTCAGCATCAATAAATTGTTAAAGCTGCTGTTTTCCATGGTGGGTACCTGCCTCTGGCTGAATATACTCCTGACAGAATCAGCCCAACTATTTCAACTCCTTCGCAGAAGAGTAGAGAAGGCAATCCTGGACCTGTACGTTGCCATCCTGTAGAAATATCTGCAGGATTTGGGATTTTTTCAGTTTTGGGGTTTAGATTTTTTTCAATCTGAATTTAAAGATATACCCTTATTATTTTTGACACTACAATTACTGAAGTAGTCCTGCTTTTGAACACAGTTTATTACCAAAAGAGGGCTCCCAGCATAACCATGGTGCAGACACATGATCCCTGCCAGTGTGGAGGTGAAAGCCATACTGGTGCCTGTCAAGAAGCCAAAGATGGAGTCATAATCTCCCATTCCATAATCTGTCTTCCTCTTGTATCGCATTTGGAGCCAGCCACTGCGCTCAGCTCTCACACTGGCACCATCCAGAATCTCTGTGCTCCTCCCAGACTGACTGTACTGTGATCCTGCCCTTGCTGATCACGATGGCTGACACTGAAGGGCTCCTTGCAGGCTCTAGTAGGGAGGCCAGTCTGACTCAAGACAGGTCAAAGTGTGGCTGTGGTGTTACCCTGATAGTTCAATAATTTTGGAATGTTTCTTGACAAAAACCTGATGAATCTGGGAGAGTGCTTCTAGTGCAGAATCTGCAGGGGACACTGAAAAGAAATTAAAAATTTATATTCATTGTTACAGGTGAGGAAATTCTGTTTATTTTTATATTCCTTAAATAAATACATCCACAGGATGAAAATGTCTTTGGAGAGACAATACAAAGAGTAAAGGACCTGGTTTCTTCTTTGTATGGAGAGTAAGGGCCAGAGTAACAGTGCTGGTAGCTGACTGTACAAAATGTCAGTGCCAGAAAAGGGTAAAGCACTGAGAGGGGAAAAGAGACAGAGAACTCAGAGATGTAAACACACAAAACCAGCTCAGCTCTGCACTGAGACACAAAGTGAGGCAAATGCCTGCAAGAAAACTCTTCACCCTTTTCTAGGCTCAAGCATTACTGAAAGAAGCTGGGCGCTATTGTCCCTGGATGATATGAGAGCACCATATGTAAACAACTAAGTGTAAAACTTTCTTTCCAGTACCGTGCAGGGTTGTGTAATTATAGAGCAGTGTGTTTTCTTTAGCTCAAGAAGGCTTGTATGTGAAATACCCACGGCTATAAAAGGCAAAGGCAGTGGGGACTAAAAAGCCTGTTGTGTGGAGTGCTTTGGGTGCAGAAAAAAGGTAACTTGTTTGAGTGCTTATAACTAAATATAAACTGCAAATACTCAGTATTAGGTGAGATGCAGTTTCTTACTTTGTATCAGCATCTGCTTTTTTGGCTTTCCTGAAGAGGGATAGGATGAGAAATACAAGTAGCTGTTAAATGGGAAAAGTTGAGGCTTTAAAAATAATAGCAGTCATATGGTCTTCATACTGAATTTGCATTAAATGGCCACATTATCAAATGGAGTTACCCCTTTTGACAAAACTACCTGGGTTTTGGTGTCAGGATCTGGTATGAGAATCCCACTTATTTGCAAGCCCTCGTCTTGACAAGGGAGATCTCCGGTCTAGGAGTACCATTTGTGGCTCTGGAAGCCAGGGCAGGGTGCAGGAGTAACATCCTGGTGCTGATCTCCCTCAACTCTCACCCAGTTGAGTCTTTTTAGGAAGCTTAGTTTAGTCTAGAGCCCGTCTGTGACTCTGGTGAGTAATTGCTTGTCAAACCCCTTTCTGCAGGGCTTCCTGTCTACGCTGTGTTAGGTTTCCTTCCCTGTCTGGAAGGAGGTGGAGGATGCACACTTAGCAGATGGCACAAACTGTTTCTGTAGGTCTCGGGACCTGTAATTAATGAAAGCCTGGGGTTCCTAGACACCACTAGATGGTGCCTCCGGATCGCGATTGCTGGGAAAACAGTGATGCTAATCCCGGAAAACAAGCAGCTGCGTGGCCAGCAGGTTGAGGCAGGGGATTCTGCCCCTCTATTCCGCTCTGGTGAGACCCCACCTGAAGTGCTGCATCCAGCTCTGGGGCCCCCAACATAAAAAGGACATGGTCCTGTGGGAGCAGGTCCAGAGGAGAGCAATGAGGATAATCAGAGGGCTGGAGCACTTCTCCTGTGAGGAAAGGCTGAGAGTTGGGATTGTTCAGACTGCAGAAGGGAGAATCTGTGGAGATATTATAGCAGCCTTTCAGCACTTACAGGGACTGGCGAAAAAGATGGGGACAAACATTTTGGGAGGACCTGTTGCAATAGGATGAGGGACAATAGTTTTAAACTAAAAGAGGGTAAATTTATAAAAGGAATCCTTTTTTTACAATGAGGAGGGTAAAACCCTGCAGTAGGTTGCTCAAAGAGGTGGATGGATGTCCCATCCCTGAAAACATTCAAGGCCAGGTGGGAGGGGGCTCTGAGCATCCAATCTTGTTGAAGACATCCCTGTTCATTGCAGGGCAGGGCTGGACTAGATTACTTTTGAAGGTCCCTTCCAACCCAAACTGTTCTGTGGTTCCGTGGAGGTGAGAGGGGTGAATTTCACAGCTGATGGCGGGAGCAAAGGGCTTGGCCCTGCCTGGGCTGCACGGGCAGGCAGTGAGTGTGCATCTGGACAGGCAGAGCTGTCCTTTGGAAAGGCCAGTGGAAACTGCTTTGTTTTCTTCCTTAAAAGATGCTGAGGCATTAACCTCTGTTATGTGAGCTTCCCCAAATAAGGAAAGATACTTCAGAGAGAAGAGAGAACTTTTGATTCTGTGTAAACTGTGGGTTTTTTTCCTTTCAGCATGGAAGGAAATTCAGTAGCTCATACTTGAAAGAAGGCCATGCAATTAGGTGAATCACAGGGGCAGAAGTGATCCCTGGATCTTGTGGCCTGTAAGTGATCTGAAGGACTTAAATTATTCCATTAGTAAGCCAGATGTAGGGAGAAGCGTATCCAAAAGAGCTGGGATAGAGATATGTTTGTAGTAACAATATTAGCTAAACAAAGAAAGCAAAAATATTAGGAACATCATCTCCATCAGGAAAAAAAAAAAAAAAAAAAACACTACTTCTGAGCATCTTAAACATCACCCTATGCATTTTTTACTTTTACAATAATATATTTATTTCCTGCACCCATAATCTTCCATCATAGTATCCGTTTTGTCCTTAAAAAATTCAAGGCCTATAATCTTTCTTTGTTAAAATAAATAATAAAATTGAGGTCAGAGTAGCCCAGACTTGTGTCTTGGATGCCTGTTACACGTCTGACCTTCTCACTGTGGGGCCATAATGAGTTTACTTTTCTACAGTCACTGTCCCCTTCTCCTCTGTGGCAGCATTGCCAGTTCGTGTTGTCTTCGGTAGTGGAGGAAGCAGGGATGTGGAAGTGGAAGAGTGTGGATGAGCTGCATTGCCCTCTGCTTTGCTATTCATATCAGGTCTGTGCCTGCCTGAGGACTGGTGTATTGTCAGAAATACCTCTTAAATGCTCCAGGACAGATTCTGGCTCGTGCAAGTCTGGGGTTACCTGCTTCAATGCGTGTGTTCAAAGATTAGGAATAAAGCCAGACTGGGGCCTGTCACTTGTCTGGCAAATACATCTGCAAAACATATATATTTGACCATGTTCTCACTGCACCAGGGCTCAGCTCTGTTCTGGGTCTTGACTTATTTTTTCTTCTCCTTTTCCTCTTTCTCTGGTCCTTTCTCTCCTGCTGTTGTAATCATGCTGCTGAAACAAGTGTGTGTTCTGCTGGGGGATGAAAGCCTCTGTTCCAGACATGCCATGCTCTGCCACTGTGTTTCAGTGCTGTGGTTTATGCCAAGCTGGTGGGGAGCAGAAGCCAGGTCTATAAGCCCTTGAGGGGGTGTGCTCTTTCCTGCAGTACACATGCAAAGACAGGATGTTGCTATGTTTAGCTTAGGTTCCTCTTGGCAATAAAACATTTTCCATAACATATCTTGCACAAACTTCAGGTGTAATGTTGAAAACCCATCCACAGTACTGTGATTCTAATAAAAACATAGTGAAAGGTCAATCTACTGCATAGCATTCTGGGAACATACGATGTGAAAATGCATAAAGCTCTGAAAATCAGTTGGTTTGGGTAGTGAGAGGCAAAACAAGTCGGTAGAATGATAACCTGTAAAACAGTAATGCTGTCATCTCTTATTAAGTCCCTGCATCCTTTTATTTCATCAGTCTATGCTGCCTATGTTTCAGAAAGGGTAATTGGTGGTGGAGGAGGTCTGGAACGGTTCAGAAAATGTTTGAGGTTGATTTAGGAAAACGTATGTAGCAAAATCCATGCTTAGTGTGCTTATATGGAAAAGGATTTATGTGCTGTTGGAGTCTGCAAAGGGATGAGTCTGCTGCTAGATGGCTCTCTAACCCAAGGGAAAATCATGATGCACAGTGGTTGGCACCTGAAGTGAGACAAAGTCTGGCTGAAAATCGAGTTCCAGCTCCCAGCAGTGAGGATAATTGGTTAATGGGGTGACTAATTGCAGGGAGGGCATGAGGACTGTGACTTAAATCTTGATTAAAATCCTGGCTCTCACTCTCAAAGTGTTTTGCATCCCAAAGACTGGGCTTGGGCTGGATGCAGAAATTTCCGCAGACATTTTAGGTCTGCTCTGCAGAGGGTGAACTTCAGCCTCTGAAATAAAGCGATTCTAGAAGAACATCTTCAGAGTTGGTAAGAAGTCTGGCTGTGTAGACCACTGAATAGGAATAAGGGATTATGTGACATGGATGAGGCTGAGATGGGATAAATGAGCTTTGCCCTGTGACACCAGTCACCGAAAGCGCGTGCACAGGGGTGTTCCCTGGAGCTGAGTAATGCAGAGGAGGCAGTGCAAGGTTTCTGCTGTGCCTTCTTGGTTGTGCACGGGCATCCACTGGCTGCAGGAGGTCAGCCTAAGATCCCTGCTCTGGATTACAGCCCTGCACCACCTCTGACTCTGGTCATTGACAGAACATGAAGTACCAAAGGCAGCTGCTGTCATCTGTGGTCTGACGTGTCATTACAGGTTGGCACTGCTCTCTCTCCGTTGCAATGCCAAGTATTATTTTGTGAGCTTGCTGGCTTGGATACTTGTTTATGGTAGGACACTCATATTTCTCCATGCACCTTGAGGGCTGTGTTGATGCCCGGTCCTACATGACTGTAGTCAGTGATCTGTTTTCATCCACATTTCCTTCCTTTCTGGAGTTCAGAGCTCCTTGCTTGCCTCAGATGCGTATCTGTAGCTGAGTTTGCACACCTGTGGTTATAAATAAATGTAATGGCATATCCCAGAGAGGCTCTATTGGCTCGCAGAGTGGTGGGATTTACTGATCAGGTTTTGTTATACAGCTGCTTTCCTCAGACTGGGTTTCTCATGCAGAGTTGTGGTGGTGTTTGGAAAAATCAGCTGGAATGAAAGGAAGCCATCACAGTCTATGCCACTTTGAGAGATATCATCTGAGGTTCCCTGAAAAACTGTCCTCTCAGCTCTGCTGACAGCGCTTCAGAGCATCTGCCTGCAGACCAGGGCTCAGTCTGGCTTGCTCAGAGTCCTGCCGTGTTTCTGCAGCCCATTCTCTGTTACACTCTGTGGCTAAACCAGACAACTTTTGTAGGGAACTTTGAGGTCTAATGGATGCATCCATGTAAGACGTTACTCTGAAGAACACCAGGTTCAGAGAGGAATGGAAGGGATGGCTGTGATAGGTGCAGGGCCTGCTTTGGGTGATGGAGTGATGAAGCACTCAGGATTGAGGGGTGCTCCCATCGAATAGGACCCTGTAATTGTCGCAGGAGAGCTCCGCTCCGCAGTCGTGAGCAAGCGACGTGATACTTCCAGACTTCTTTAAAATTCCTACTCACAAAATAACCTCTGAAGAATTTCCTGTGCAGGTGTGCTACCTTGACTGCCCCCCGCAATGTAATTGTCAGAGACCTGAGCAGTTTGTTCAGCTGTTGACAGCTAGAAGAGCTCAGCTGTTACAATTCCTTGAGAGACATAGCAAAGACATGCAGCTGTCTGCTGAGGCTGCTCTAAAGGCTAGCTGGGGTCTTTGGAGAAACTGAGAACCCCTGGCCCTTCAGCTAAGCATAAGTGACCACAAAAGACCTGTTGTGATGCAATAACCCTACATTAAATGGATTTTTCTCTGGTGTGTCCTGCAGAATAAGGTACAATGACCAGACACCTGAGATGTGAACTGCATTGCTTCTTTCTGATGATAATTAGCAATAGTATCTGCATCAAAAGTGCTGCTGGCAGGTTGAGGGAGGGGGTTCCTCCCCTCTGCTTTGCTCTGGTGACACCCCAGAGTGCTGCATCCAACTTTAGAAGGACATGGACCTGCTCAAATGAGCCCAGAAAAAGGCCATGAAGATGATCAGAAGGATGGAACGCCTCTCCTATGGGGCAAGGCTGAGAGAATTGCAGTTGTTGGCCTGGAGAAGAGAAGGCTCTAGGGAGAGCTGACAGCACCTTCCAGTACCTAAAGGGAACTACCAGAGAGCTGAAGAGGAACATTTTAGAAGGGCATGTGATGATAGGACAAGGGAAATGGCTTTAAACTGAAAGAGGGTTGTTTTAGATTAGATAATAGGAAGGAATTCTTTACTGTGAGGGTGCTGAGGCACTGGAACAGGTTGTCCAGAGAAGTTGTGGATGCCCCATCCCTGAAGTGTTGGATTGGGCTTTGAGCAATCTGGTCTAGTGGAAGCTGTTCCTGCTCATGGCAGGGGCATTGGAACTAGATCAGCTTTAAAGGCCCTTCCAACCCCTTCTGTGATGGTTTAAAATTTGCCACAATAACGTTTATAAGCCTCTCGAGCTTCCAGATGATGTAAGCCTTATCTATTTGCTCACAGGAGTATTCGGTGGACACTTTTTATATTTAAATATCACACACACACTCTCTCCATTGAGTTTATGAACAAGCCCAGCTTCTGAACCATTTGTAGGCTTCATCCATCTGCAAAACACCTCATTGCAGAGACTCTGCTCTCTCCATGGTATGAATAATGCAGAAGAATTGCTCTGTTGAAGCTGGTTTCATTGTTAGTTTAAGCTGAACATGAATAATTGAACACATTTTCTTTTCAGGGACAAGAACAGCTGCCATCTAAGCTGTTTAACCCCATTTGCCTTCTCACATTTCTCCTTAAACTTGCTAAAGCCCCTCTGCTTAGCCATGCCATGTAGGAATGCATCAAATTCATTTGGGGTTTTCTACTTGCTTGAGGTTGTGTCACAAATGATCTGCTATGCTCGTTAAGCAGGCCTAAACGAGGGCTAGTTACAATTATTGTATGTGTACACCCCTCATCTCCAGCTTTAACCCTTTGGTTGCTGGCTTCCCACAGGGCTTCTACAGCAGGGTGCTGGGCAGCCAGTAAGTGCCTTCAGAAAGCTGAACCTTCAGCAGTATCATTAAGAGGTGTCAACAGATTAAATATTTGAGCAGCTGATGTGGAAAATATGGAACTAACAGCCTGTCAGTTAAGCCTTCAAAGCTATTACAGACTTCCCCATGGACAGTAGGCACCATGGTCCCATTAGGTGAAGGAAGGAAACCCCTGATGTCTCTTCCTGTGTATTTTTTTTAAATGGAACTTGTCAATTTGAAATCATGGGAGCTGCCCTGTCAAACTGAACTCATCTGTTCATTGAGAAATTCAGTGTTTGTAATAATTTATTCTGAAACGAAATTGTTTATGCAGGGAGAGCGTGATATTCTAATTAGATGGGTAAACCTGAAGGGAGGAGGGATTTTTTTTCTGGAGCCTGATACAGGAGGCATTAGGAAGTCAAAAAGGACCTGTAAAATGTTCATTCTAAGAACAGTGCAAGAGCATTCAAAGTAGCTGTGTCATAAAACTTCAGTCTTTCAAAACACTTCGTAATTGCCCAATCATATTCCCTTTGATATAGTAATTTCACCTAGAAGCTTGCAAATGCTGTCTATTACAAATGTCTACAACTTTGGGAGTGTACTATGCATTATAATAAGCACATATTAAAACATGTTCATATTTCTTAAATTTTCCTCAGAAATCTTTTTTCTTCTTGTTTAATAAATCCCTCAACTCATGTTTATGAAGCATTTATTTCAGTGCAAATTTCCTCTTTGTTTTTTAAAAAAGTCAGCACAGATATTTTTTTGTGCTTCCAATATATTTCACTCCATAATAGAGGCTTTGTCCAGCAAGAAATGCACTGCGGTATGAATGGGTAATTAAATTCATAAAACTATGATTTGCATATTAAAGTTTTACCTAGTGTTAGTGAGGGAGCTGTTCTGCATGTCACGTGTGCTGACTAAATTATACCCTATTTTTCACATACTTAAAGCAATGGGGTTTGGTAAGAAAGTTGTTAATTACAGATACTTAAGCTGTCTTTGAAATAGTTTTCCTGAAGGAAGCCAGGGAAGGTGGGTGTGGGTGGGTCTTCATCCTTAGAGAAATATACTCCTAGGAAGAAAATGTTTTATGTTTTAGGTACCAGAGGTTGTGTGGATTCTGTGGAACTGCTGGCACATATCATGGCAGGAGGCAGACTGCGGTGTGGTGTTACAGGAAGCAGAAAGAGCTCATGCAACTGGCTGTGCAGTGGTGTTGGAGCAAAGCTGTAATGTCTCTCAACCTGCCTGTTCTTGTGTCTTACAGCGCTCTTCAAAACTTCAGAGTCTCTTGGCAAATGTTCCTTTCTCTGCAGCTGTGAAGTTGGCTCTCACCTTCCAGCTTCCAGATTGGATGTGTTTTAGTGGTGTCATGATTCTGACCCTGTGAAATTATTAGTACAGCATGAGATTTCTGCTTTTTAAAAAATCTGAATTGCTGAACAAATGTGCTTCAGGATAAGAACTAGGAGAAAAGAGCAGGGGACCTGGGATGATCTGGGACCCAGTACCTGTTACTGGGGATTCAACCTTCTGTATGTGACCTGTGCCTTGCTGGTGGCCTGGCCATGGTGCATGGGGGTACTGCTGATGTACCCTGAGTTACCAAAGCTGACTACAACCACACAGGAAAGATCCTGCGTGTGATGTTCTCTTTATGCTGAACAGGGCTCTGGTGAGAAGAGCCAAGCTCACAGCTTCCTTCCCAGGAGGCTCCAAAGGACTGTGGCTCCTGTCTGTAACATTTTTGAAAGGAGTCTAGAAAAGGCTCATTTTCCCACTGAAAGATTTTTGTTTTCCCCCAAAGAGGAAGAATCACAAAAACCTTGAAAACTGGTGGAACCATTAATTGAACGTACTGGTTTAAAGGTTTTAAAAAAAGATGTCTGCCCAAAGCCTTTTCTGTGCAGATGCCTTAGCCTTATCCCGACTGAAGTTTCAGCTAGTTTCCAGTAGCCCATTTACTGAAAGCAGTAAACTAGCTGAGCAAAAGCACTCAGGAATTCTGTGAGAAAGATAAAACTTAAATATGAGCACTTTGGTCCTAACTTCTGAATAGTAAACAGCCCCGATGAGAACAGGGCAATTTGCCTCTTCAGCAGTGTGCCAGTGAGGCAGAGAGATAAGTGTAATTCAGCTGGGCATATTGCAGGTCCAAAAGTGATTTGCAGCCCACGCTGGCTGAGCTGTCTCTCCAGCTCTTGCTGAAAGGTCCCTCTTATTTCTTTCCTTTTCTTTCCTTTTTTTTTTTTTTTAAGCAGTAGTAGGCAATGCAAAAATGTGGTTTTGCTGATCTTTAGAAAGTGCTCGAGTTGCTACTTGCTAGTCAGTAAATTGGTGGGAAGTGAATGAAACAGCAGAAGTCATCTCACGTAATATAAAAAGATGGGCTCCCAAAGCACTGGAGAGGCAGTAATTGCCACAAGCCAGGATATGAGAGAAGTTCTTCCCATGGCTGTTTCTTTGCTCTCTTTAAATGTGAGGTTATGCTTTTTTGATGTATAATGCCTGTTTCTACTCTTTAGCTTCCATTTGTGTTTAGCAGGCTAGTTCAGTTCAGCTGGGGGGAAGCCACCTGAAGGATTGCTGTTGCAGGTTGGATAAGGTAGGAACTCGTGCAAAATTCATCTCTTTTCCACTAGATGGGAAAAGTCTCAGAAGGCCTGGTCTGATAAAGAGATCAGAGGTAACAGCTGAGCTGTTCAGCAGGAGAAGTTTTTGAGTTTTGGATGTGGTCTTTTGGACAAAGTAGTAGTAAACATGGCACATCCATTTTCCACAGCCTGCATGTGGCTCAGTGTTTGGTTGCCTGTCCTTGGCTGTACAGCAGATCTGGTGTGACCAGTGCTAATGAAGGAGATGCCACAAGTTGAAAGGATAAATCTCTGGATATTCTGAAATTGTTCAAGACCTCTCTAATATTTCTGATTGGATGAGAACAGTGTTTAACAGCAAGAAAACTTTAGCATTCCTTATGACAAACCTTCTAGGTTGCGCTGTGCTCTAGCAGGGAGGCAGCAGTATGCAGTGAGACACACTAATGCTGTGTTTGTAGGCCAAGTGAAAACATCTGTTTGCAGCTGAGTTGACTGCTCAGAAGAAAGTCCTACTGAGACTCATGAATGCAGTGCCAGAGTATCTCACTTCACAGGCCTCTCGGATACGCAGGGGGAGCTCCGAGTGAGTGCCAGTGCAGAAAGCAAACTGGACACTAACGTGGGATATGACATGAACAGGCTTTCTGTCTCCAGAACTGCCCTTTAAAGCTCTCTGTGGTGTACTCTGATATGCTTGGAAGGGGACAAAAAGTGAACAGCAGGGCGTCCAGATCTGCTGCAATGAGAGCTGCACCGAACTGCTTGGTACCAGCAGCAGAGCTCTGACAGACTGATCTGACACTGCTCTCCCATGGCAGGCTCTATCTCAGGAATGAAAGATGATGATAATCAGCCCCTCACCCTCATACTGCTTGGACCACCACGTGAAGTGTGGGCATTTCTCCAGGAACGGTATGATAAGAGCTCAGCTTAAACTAAAGCCAGCAATAATCCTTGCATCACTTAGTCTGAAATCCTTTTCCTTACAGGCTGTTGGGCTTCACTGCTCTAACCTCAGACAAAACACTGAATAGCAACTGGTGAAAACAGTTTTTATCTGCTACTTTGAGCTACTCAGCCTCATAAACAATGGGTTTTTACACTTGGATTTGGAAACAGGATTACCAGGGAACTGCTTTGCTGTATCCTTGCTCTCAGTAGCTGTTCATGAGGCTGTTTTCCTTTGATTTGGAAAGGTTGGCCTCCAAAGATAAGCATCTTTTTAAAGGCCGTGCCTCCAACATTTCATTTCTTTCCTTCCACCATGCTCTACGTAACTGGTGGATTAAAGTCTGCAGATGTATTTAAATATATGCCTTAACGCAAAGTGCATGACTGCTCTGGCAAGAGGTAGGCTTTGCTGATGAAGTCTTTCACACTGACCCAAGTCTGAGTTGAAGAATTTTGCTCATGCCCGATTTTTCTCAGAGTTGATCGAAGTCATCTAGAACCAGCAGAAGCAAGCCAGGCTTCTGAAACCAAAATTAGAACATTATCTCTTTCTGATTCACTAGGGAAAGGAGGCACAGAAATTATTGACCTGTGTGTCTCCTCATTACAGCTAAATGTCTGTGTTTGCATGACATTCAGCAGCTCATTCCTCATGGCAGCAACAAGCTCTGGCTCCCATGGTGTCAGAAAGGAAGCAGCTCCTCTTCGAAGTCTGCTCAGTGCTAATTTAATGAGGTGCAGCTCAGTTGTGCAGTGCAGGCCTTCAATCACAGTGAAAGGCGAGGAATCCCCTGAAGGCAAGCTGGGTGAGTTTGGCTCTGGCAGTGGCATACTTTCAGCTAGGAGATTAATTTTCTCCGATGGGTTCCATGAAGACAAATGAACCAAAATGAGTAAATATATATCGCCTGTTTGGCAACACATTTATCAATAGTTGTGATTTCCATTGCAAACCCAATGAAAGAGAGACTAGAATCTGTCTTCTACCCTGCTCTCCTTTTCCCATCAGTGCTGCCAAAGTGTTTTGTCCTGGGTGGGGGAAGAGAGGAGTTATCAATTTCCTTCTTGTCATTGTTTTGAAGTCAGGCACAGGTAGACCTTGATAGTGATACTTAAACAGTTGCTTTGAAGCATGTAGGCTGTCCATTTTTAGCTGCTCTCTCTGGGTGTATGTGGCGTACACTGTTCTCTTCCACTCTCTCAGCTCTTGTAGCATCCCTGAATGTAGGCATGCTCTCTTCTTCCCCTTCCCAGCAAGAGCTAGCCCTCCACACACCCTGTTCCTCCTGGCTAGCTTGACTCTGGTGTACATGAGATGGGCAGCAGCTCTGTTCTGCTAATCCTGGCATGTTTGCTGGACTCTACCATCCTGGCTTGTCCCACCAGTGGTCAGCAAAATGCACCCTAACTGCAAATAGTGTCTAAAAATGTGGGACTGTGTGACATGTGATATTAATCCCTGTCATCCACAGTTTGTATTTGTATTCCCATAGTACTAAGTTACCACCCAGAATGGGAAACATGCAGTCAATGCAACAGGGCAGCACAAGCTGGGAAAAAGAGTTGATGCACCTCTGGCCTCCAAGGGGGAAGTTTTAGGTGGCTGCAGAAACCAATTGCCCAAAGCCAAGGTGTATCCCAAGTGCTGTAGCAAACTGGAATTCTCTCCTCAGGCACTCAGCTCAGTGTCCTGCTGTCTTACTGTGGTGAGAGGGTCTCACTGCCTGGAGATGTGTACCTCAGGTGATCCTGCTGGTGTTTGATTTCTCCTCCAGGGACTCAGTGTGGGAACTGATGAAGAGGGAAAGAGAAGGACATTGTACCCTGCAAATGAGAAGTCAGATTCTCAGAAGCGTGGAGTGACTTAGAAGCATCAGTACAAAATGAGTCTAACTGAAGTGAAGTTCAGAATTTAGTTAATGTGTCTAATTTGAGATCCATGAAAATGCAACTTAGTGCCCAATACTTGGAGAGTGAAATTAAGCAACTTTCAAAAAGCTGAGAAATACATTTTCCTTTTTTTTTATTTGGCATGTTCTGCTTCTGTGATTTTCACATCTCTTTCAAGGAACTTGATCTGAAGATTCATAACAAGTATCTAAAGCTCAGAGCAGAGGAGGTGCCTGGCATTGAAATGCTCAGTAGCTCCCTCTGAAAAAGGAGTTTCTAAACAACATCTTCTGGGGGAGCTTCAATTTAAGAAAAAGGTACAGCATATTATTTTGATTTGTAAAAGTAGCAGTAGGAAAAAAAGTTAATTACAGTCCCAAAACCTTCTACTGCCCTCAAAAACTTTCTGCTTTGTTTTATTACAGCAAATTCTGCACTCACATTAAATAGTCTGGGTATAGCTCACACCTAGCTGTTGTATCATCAATGAAGTCCGGCTGACCTGGGTTATCTTGTTGATGTGACTGATCTAGAGTTTCAACAACTCATTTGAAGATCACTTTGGTTCAATATCTTTTAGCCCTTGCTCTAGATTTTTAAGATTTGATTAATACATAGTTTCAGGGAGAGCATGCTTTAGGTAATGTTTTCTCACGTAGCTGTGGGAGTTGAGTATGGAGATCTCACAATTTGCACAATTTTGCATACCCTCTCTAGCAAGACAGAGTAATTAAATTCCTTATAGTAATTGAATTAGGCCAGGATTCAGTCTTTTAATCAAATCAGTACCCTAACCATGCCCACAGAGTCCATCAGAATGCACTGATGTAGTATTTTCTTCAGTTTCTTCATCATTAGTGACAGTATCAAACATACACTGAAGCATTTCTGCCCTCTGCCATCTTTCAGAACAATGAAAGAAGTTTAGTAAATATTGCATAAAAATACAGAAAATTTTCCAGCCTAGAGCCTGTGAGAATAATTGCCTAGTCTGTGGAATTTATTTTTCTACTTAAAATTGGAATGCAGCCAATTTTCTTCAGGCCTTTTGCAATTTAAATTTTTATATGTGTGTGTGTGCAGCCCCACATAAGCTCTATTTTTCTGTCTTCTGGGCAGCTTACTAATGATGCTTCTGCAAAGACAGCATTAGTCTCTCTGCATATAGCTCTGGAATGGAACACCAACACACTGTGCTGCGACAGCAGCTTTGTTTCCCCTCTTGGGGAAGGTAAAAAATGCACTTGCCTGAATTCAAAATTCAACGTGTATTTTATTAGATCTCCTTCTGACACAAAGTTCCTCTGGGTTTTGTATGCGACTGTTGCTAATCTTCTGTAGAAGTCTTGCAAATAAACAGATACGGAATTTTTTTTTTTTTGTTTCAAACTCCCCCTGATTGTGGCGTGACTCTGTCGGGCAAGTGCTGCTCCAAGACTAGACAGAAAAAAAAAAAAACCCAAAAAAAACACCCAAAAACAAAGAAGAAATTAATCTGAGCCTTCTTAGAAGACATGCACATCAGCAGCATGAAGTGATTTCCTGGAGGACAAAAATGCCTTCACTGCTGGTGGTCCTTGCTGTACACGTAGCTCTTGTCAAGTATGGTGAGGTTCTTCAGGAAATGCCCTGACTGTGCTGATAAGACTCAAACCTGCCCTCCAGGCAGTGGCTAAGTTCTCCATATTCCTTGCCAAGTAAGTTACAGTAAACTGCTAAACTGCCATGGGATTGAAGGTCTTGTCAGATCTGTCATCCCATTTGCTCAATTAAGCTATTTGACCATATTGCTTTGCAGGTTAATAGAAAGGCACATACTCTGAAAGCAGTTCTTCAGAAAAGCTACATCTTTTAGAAGTATTTTGGGATGAAGTTCTCTACTTCAGTGGATGCCAGCTTATTTTGCCATGTTGTGGTACATAATGAGGAGCTATTCCTGTGGCTAGGCTGGTGACTTCAGTTCAGCAGGCGCCCTCAGAGAATGTCTTTCTGTCATAATAATTACCTTCATTAGTCTGTTTGAGAGCTTAAAACATTTGTGTGGTCTAATTTCAGACTGCACATCGCTCATTCAGTGCAATTTCTTAAGTATATGAATTGGTACTTGTGCTGGAAGGTTAATTGTTCCTCTATAGTGAATAAGCCAAGGTTTAAAAATAAGGGCCAGACTGTCAAAACAAGTGAGGCTTTTTTTTTCTTTGAAGAATGCTAACAAAAAGAAAAGAGATTGAGACACCTAAGAAATTCTAGAGCACTTCAGTGTACTCTTTAACTGTTTTCCTGGGAATTAATAGGTTCTGAAGGCCTTTTATGGCTTAGATATCACCCATCCACTGAGTAGATTATATTAGTTGCTTTCCTTTTTTTTTTTTTTTAAAGCTCATGTTATCACGATCTTCAGAAGTAGTACTTCTGTGACTACACATGCCTTAATTGTTTTTCTTTTTTATATTGCTTATCCTTGAGTGGACTTAAAACCCTGGAAACTTTTTCCAGCTGTGGTGGTGAAGTATTCTTCACCTCCCTGCCTCTACATTGTAGCTGTTGAAGTGTCTAAATAACCTGGCGACTGTGTTCAGAGTTCATCCACTTTTTCTCTCCATACTTACTCCCTGACATCCTTATTGCTAGTGTCAGAACTCTAGGACTTCCTGGAGTCTTCCTGACCGAAAAAAACCTCACAGGTTGCTGCCTTTTAGGAAGAAGCACCACTCGGTTTGTGTGTGCTCATCTGTGGGAAGGCAGCTGCTTGTCGAGGACCTTTGACTGACTCACCTTTGTTCCCCCACCCAAAGTGGGGAAGCTGCTTCCTGGGATGCTACCTGAAGCCGAATCCTCACTTCTTTCCATCAAATTCAGGAGTCCTCTGCCCTACTCTGTTTTAACATCATCCATGAGTGTTTAAGATTTTGAAAGAAAGGTATCAAAGGTCTTAATCCAAATCCAAAAATTGCAGTTTTCTTTAGTATGAGTTTATTTCAGGGCTAACACAGCTGAACTTGAGGTTCAGCTAATAATGTTCTAAAGAGTTTGCTAATTGATAGGGTGAGCAAGATAAGGTGGAAGGCTCCTTTAAGATAACTGCATTTTTATGATCTTCAACATGAATGAAGCCCTGCCATGTGAAATAATCAGCATGTAAGTTTCAAGGTTGGATTTAAACATGGAGTAGAGGATTTCCGAGACAACTTCAATGAAAACGATATAAAGCTCCTTTAATGCTTTTTGCTTGACATTTCATCATATCCAATCCTTGTTCATTGAAAACTTGAACAGGAAAAGCACTTATTCAACATCAAATTGGTCCAAAAGAAAATTTTGGCTGTTTAAATGGAAATCTTTTTCTTTAGGGCTTCTGAACTTATCTAAAATCCAGACATGCCTTATGGGAGCAGCAAAAGAGGTGTTTCATGACAACATACCTCCTGAGTGGATTGAGTGTCTTGGCCAAATTGATTCAGTGAGGCACACTAAAGAGGTCCTACCCTGACAAAGTGTTGAAGTTGTTGCTTTTGAGAGGGAATATATCGGGCCTAGATCCTGAATCAATGATCTTGGATTTCTTTATTGGCCATCCAGTCTATACAGTTGGCAGAACTCTTTGCAGTGGTTGAGGAAAACTCTTTAAAGTGATGTCTGTGAGCTGCTTCTGATCCAGGAAAAGAAAGTATAATGTATGTCATGTTAAAACTGGCTTAAGGCAAATTTTGTAGATTTGTCACTTCTGATCTCAGCCTACAGACTTAGGCAGGCATTTAGCATCTGTCAAAAGGAATTTGCTGTAGAACATATCTGTGTGTTTTAATGACAATTTAGGAAACACAGCCAAGCTATGCTTTTCCTCTTCCCTGAATATTGTGGATAGAGGGGGCGGAGGAAATATCCTTTATTCTTCTAGCCAAGCAGTTTTGATTTTACAGTTGAGACTGCATCACGTAGCTTGTGCCAGCTTCATGCTGTGCTAATATAATTTACCAAGCACACAATGCTAAGGAAGAACAATACAATCCAGAAGAAAATCAGCTCTTCTCTTGTTTCTGCATCAGAAGTTGCAAAGCACAGTTAGTTTATTTCAAAATAAAATTAAAAGTCATTTAGTTTTGTTCCTTCAAGCAACAAATTAATTACAGGAGAAGGAGGTAATTGCACAACAGGATTACCCTTTGCTTCTGTAGACAGAAGAGCAGCAAATCAGGGTGACAGAAATGCTGTGAGGAAAATGGTAGGTGAATCAGTAGATGACCCTTTTTCCTACTGATGCATTTGCATTTGCATGAGATTGCATAATCTCATAATTCTCTTTTGTTGGATGGAATTACATCATACAGAGGGCTGGCCTGGGATTTGTTCATGCTTCTCTCTGTAAGAGAGGTGGGGAATTGCCTCAAACACATAACAGAGTAAGAGCTAACTTCCTGCAGGAACTGCCTCGCCCTTCTTGCTTATGAGATGTGAATTCCTCAAAGGGTGGCGAGCAATTTACACGGTTTATTTAATACACTGTACTTCAGGGGAAGCTATCACAGCCTAGTTTTAGGTGGTGGGTCATTTTCTTAAGTGACGAATGAAAAATAGTATCTGCTGCAACTCTATCCTTCCTAGTGTTATAAATACTGCCTTGCCAGTGGCAGGGCTTGAACCAAGGCCGTGGGGGCCCTGCAGTCTAGTTTTGCTAGAAGACCTTTAACGTGTAGCAAGTGACCTATTCAACCTAATATTTTTCTCACATGGTTTAATCATGGGTTTGTATGGATTTGGTTTTTTAATTTAACTGTAGAACACTCTGGTCAGTGAGGTCTTGTTTCAAGTGAGAGCCGTGTCTGTTGAGTACCCACACACCCTACAGGCACAGTACAAATGGCACAGGACAGCTGTTAATCCACCCCATCTCTGCTGCCCAGCTCACACTGAGTATTTTCTTCTAGTACATTATGGACTGCTTTTCTGTTGCAGTACTTTGGAACTGATATATCCAGATGGCTCAGAACAGTAGGAATCAGCCTCGTGGAGACTTTCTGAGAGTAGGAGCAGGAGAGTTATCTGTACGCATGCCCGAACAACAAACAGCCAAGACATTGCTTCCTGAGGGATGTTTTTTCTCCCTGGGAGAGGGATCCAGTGACCTACTAAGGGCAGTGCTGCCTTCATCAGGGAACAGGATGGTCAGGGAAGGGGTGATTGCTGTTTAGGCAGGCTGCCTTCTCCGTTAGCTGCAGCCTGCTCACCACGTGTTGGAGTGTACCAGGGCACTTCACCGACAGGGCTGAAATAAACCTTCACTTCAGACATGGTGATGCAGCTTTGATTTAATATTTAGTGGCCCCTATCCAAACCTATAAACTTCTGTAAGTCCCCCTGCCCACTTTTGCCCTTTTATGAGAAACCTTCTTCACTGTTTCCCCAGCTGCAAAGGGGCAAAAGGGCAGAAAATTACTGTACTCCTTTTTCACGGCATTGCCCTTCAATCTCCAAACCTGAATGTGTTAAATGTTTCAGACTAGTTGAAGTACCCATAGCACTTGTTGTTCAATGTATGTACATGAATGCTTACCTCGCATCGGTGTGTATGTTGGACTAAATGTTGGCGAATCTCAGCATTTTCAGCTAATGGCTGGGCATATTTTATGATCTTTAAAGGACTGCTAGAAAAATGGCCATGCTGCAGAAACGCCAGCTTGTTCTATGCATGTCAGCTGCTCGTTCACCTTGCAGCTCTTTCCTGAGCTGTGGATTAGACATTTGGTGCGCAGCAACGGGGGCTCTCTGAATAGCGTGTCAGAATTGATGACTGCCTGGCAGCCTGCTGCAATCTCTCCTCTGGAAAAATTACCAACTGTTCCACTCTGCTGACATGAAAAATACATCCTTTCAGCTTTAACAGCTACAAACTGGGGCTGTCCTTGTGTCAGGCACGTGCAGACTCGAAAACTGGTGACAGGAGAGGGTTGATAGAGGTGGCAACCATCTTGCCATCTGTCGTTTCTGATGTAAACCCTCTCAGTTTGGTGGCAGCCCTGTGTGATGTTAAACTCCATGACCAAAGAGCAAAATTAGGCTGGCTTTCTTCTGTGTATCTGGAAGGTTATTTGAAAGCTTTTTCTTGGCACAAAGATCAAGTGGCACACAACGTATTCAGTAGAGCTGGTCCAGAAATAGCTTCCATCCCTGGAAAGCTTAAACATTTAAAAATTAGCCTCTCCCTTGGTCCACAGAGGCAGAAATGTACTGAGAGAAAACACTTACTGAAAGTCTTCGAATTAGAGATGCTGAAATCTTTTGATCAGAAACTACATCTTTCATTCTGACAAAGGAAAATTAAAGGGTTGTCACTTCACGTCTTCCTATATACAAGATTGATTGAAAAATTGTACTTTCAAACTCTTCTGAGAATTTTCTGTACTGCTAATGCAAGACTGTTGCTTCTGTCGAGGCTTCAACCTAAATTTCAGTTGTTAAAAATCCCCAAGTTCCTAATGTTTTGACATATTGCATGTGAAAATTCAGAAACCATTTAGGATCAAGATTAAGACTGTTGCCAGGAAGAAGAAGAAAGCCTTTAAAGCTCCCTTCCAACCCAAACTATTCTATGATTCCATGATTTTTCTGTTATAGATGTGTTTTTTAGGATTATGCTCTGTGAAGTGGATTGGGGGAACCAGGGGATTTTTTTTTGAACGTGCTGTAATGATAATTATAGTGAGAAATTAGAGATTCACTGTGGATTTAATTCCAGGTTAACTTTTCACAATATCATTTCTAACCTTATTGCTCCAGAACTGCCCCTCATTTACAGCTAATAATATCAGATGAGGAAAAGTTGTTGGATAATTTCAGGGGTTACCATTCTTCTTTTTTCGGGGTTGTAGTGTGATTTTGAAAGTTCATAGAAGCCCCAGAGTTAGGACACCAATAACAAGCTGAAGATTATCTGAGGTTCATGAAAATGTCTGCATTGTCTACAAATAAGGACAGAGATCTCTTCCTGGAACAAGGTAGAAAACTGCCAAATCCTGTGGTGTATGCCCAAGTAAGTTGTGGAGGATGTCAGGCAAGGGAGAGGATACAAAGGTGCAAATCTGACCCTTGTATCCGTGTGAGCCAGAGCTGGTCAGTGTGCTGCAGCCCTCTGGCATGGGAACAAACCTTGCCACTGTCTCCAGTCTCCACACCAGAAAAGTTGCAGACAAGAATGGCAATGGCAATTGTTCTAACTGTTGTCTGGTCTTACCTGTTGGCTTTGCTACATACTATACATTCCTAATCCAGAATAGTACAGAAAAGCCTCGTTAGTACAGTTTTAAAATGTTATATAGAAAATTGTGTGCATGAGGGGAAAAGGGTGTGATGAGCTGCCAGAGTCCTCTGGCTTTCTCCAGAAGGGCTGTGCTGTTTATAGTGGCTATTTGCTCCTCTCTTTTAGCTATAGGTGCATGGTGTTGATAGCTATTTCTTCCTTAGTCTTGGGCTCCTGTATGGTTTATTTTTTAATCATTCTACTTTCATGCTCTCTTTTAACTGTTGTCTCTAAAACTTCTCCTACCTGAACAACGGGAACTCACACTTCCAAAGTAGCCCTGTAATATTCATTTGCTGGTGTTCTCTGGGGACTGGGTGCAGGAAAAGCTGAGGAACATCCTGCACTGCCAGTGGCTCTTCACAAGGGAACCATGCTCTGTGTTTAGCAGAAACCCAGAGGCTGTTGGTCACAGGCAGCCATGTGCACAGTTATTTGGCTTGTTCTTGCTTGTTCAAGTAGAGCCATATGTCTTGTCTTGTAGTCTTGATGCCGAAACAGTCAGATTCAAGTTGTAAAAGCCTTTTGATGTCAAAGCAAGGCGGCGGCCCAAGTTCTACTGGCACTGTATTTCAGCTGTGTTGTTACCTGAAAATGGCTTGCAGGCCAGGAGGTATTTAGAGGGGTCTGAATTAAATAAAGTGGGAGTTGAAGTGTCTGGATTAAAGGAGGTGAATTAGGCAGCCAGAGGATTTGAGCTGCTCACCCAATATGTTGGCAGCAATAAACTTACTGAGTATTGCATGTTGCAGCAAAGTGCAGCTGCCCTGCCTGCTGGCAGGAGGGGCAAGGGCAGCAGACCTACGTTCCTGTTTGGAGCAAAGGTGAACCCTCAGGGGCTCTGCAGTCATCTGTGAGCGTGTCTATACGTCAACAAGGCTCTCTGCTTTCCCTGCTTGCGTCTGGTTACCTTGCACGCTGCAGGACAGGGCGGTGAGTTACAGTGCAGTGCCTCTCACCTGAGCGACAAGTCCTGCACAGGAAGCCTTGTGTGTGCAGGATTAGGGGAGCAGGTTACTGACACCACAGAGGTGGGGAAGGGCGCACACAACACATAGAAAAAACTCTTTGTTTCTCCTCTAAACCGAAGTGAAAACAAACCAAGATTAAGTGACGGTTGGTTTCCTTGTTGCTAGAACATCCTAAAATGAGCTTACACTGGGACAAGTGCAGACAATTCCTGAGACCCTGTGCTGTCAGAACAATACAAAGTCTCCAGCCTTTAAGTCACAGTAGGAAAAATCAAATTTATTGGGTGTTACAGCAAATCTTTGTCTCATGACAGGTGGGAAAAATATCCCATGTGATGTAAGTATAACTGCTCAGCATCAGCATTGCTCTCTAACAGGACCTTCTCTGTAATCTAGTCAAACAGGCTTAGTGTTTCTTTTATATCAGCTCAGTCAGGCCTCATTATTTCTGCTTATAAAAACCTTTCAAGCTAGAACATAAAAGTGTTTCCTATGTTTGCACACCCCATTTGCAATTGCCTTATTACAGCCACTCATCTTTTCCCTTTTTTCTAATACTGGCTGCAATGCAGCTTACATGGCCAGAGAATAAATGTTTAGCAAAAGCTTAGAAGCACATAAAAATTGCTTTTTGAACCACCATAGACCTTCAATTTTATCAAATCCTTCTTCTTGTGTGCTGGGAGCACTGCAAATCAAAGGACTAATCTGTTTTCACAAACAATCCTTACCCTGAATGGCAAAATGGCATTGCATGGCAGGAGCTGTTAATGAAAGAGCTTTGTGCGATACAAAGAGAAGCGAGTGCTTGGTGTGTTCTGCTAGGCCCACCTTGGGCTGCACCCACACAACAGAGCCAATCCAAAGACCGGAGGAATAATAAGACTTGAAGTGCTGTCACCTTCATGCCTGGAAGCTTGGCAAGGGAAACCTTGGCATTTGACACCAGGCAGAGGGCTGGTTGGGTGAATGATGCCACCTGATTCACGACAAACAGAATATCTATTTCATCAACCAGCAATGAGACTCCTAAAAACCCGTGGTTGTTGCCATGAGCCAGGATAGACATCTGGTAGTGTCAGAAACAAGGCAACTCTCGTTTCTTAAAGATTGAAAATGTTTATTAATAACAGAATAATTAAAATTGAAAATCCGGGATTAAAACAATTAAATTCCGGGTCCGCAGCGATTAGAAACCACTAATGCCGAACCGGCTGGTGCCCAGAGCAAAGAACCCACGGCACTGGGGTGATTCCAGCTAGCCTGGAATCTGAAATACTGTAAGTATCTCTGGAAAGAGACATCGAGACCTGAGAGGCAGTGCCGTGTGCCTAGCCCGCAGCCGGCAGCCCGGCTGCGGCAGACCGAAAAGCCCGCCTGCTGTCTGGGGACAGTGATTTTGGAGCCTTCTTGGTCCTGCCCCATGGTCCCGGTTGGCTGGTGGAGTTCCGAAGGCAGGGAATGTCCATCCGCCAATGGCTCGCTTGCTGCTAGCGCACAGCTGTCACTCAACTGTAAGGCGGGAAGGGTCCTCATTGAAATTCCAGGCTCCATGGAGCCCGGTGTGTCAGTGGAGCAGACAGGGACTAAAAGTAGCTAACTGTCCCTTATGGAGGCTGCTTAACTTTCACTAAAACTCAGAACTCGTGAGGGAACTTCCAGGGATTAAACACTTATTAAAAGCAGCAAGTCTGGTTGCAATCACCATCTATAACTCTTGGAAAACTTTGAGAACAGGGTAATAATATTGAACATACATAAGAACAAATAAAACATTGTAAAGTTTAACAATTTTGGTTATTAAAAGGGGGAAATAGAGAAACAAACTTGTGGATATCTGAACAACAAGGATTTTAAACCCAGAACTATGCAAAACATCTTTTGATTAGTTAATTATGGTAATAACTTCATAACTTAATAACTTTTAACTTGGGCAATTTGAATATGCAAAGGCCAACACCTTAATCATATATAACAGGTAGCCTTCAAGCTATCAATATTAAGGACACAGTGAGTGAGAGCTGCTGTGGGTCTGCTCAGGGCTGTGCTGCTCGAGGAGAGTGCACAACACCTAAAGAAGAGAAATGTGCATTGTGAGAGGTGGGTGGGACAGCAGCACAGCTCCTCAGGAAGACAACTACAGTACTTCAAAAACTGCTTGGAAAAGGAGACTACCCAGCAGCTTGGGCTGCAAGATCTGGGTTCAGTCATTCACAGGATCAAACATCTGTGTCGCTGTGGATAACCCGTGCTTTGCCTGCCCTTTCTTCTGTTGGGCTCTGTTTTGCTTTGCTTGTTTTTCTGCCTATCTTAGTGCCTGGGAGAGGCAGGAACTAGGACAATTTCATGTGGTCATTTAAAATACTTCTGTCATGCTGTATGAAGTGTGGTGGTGCTATTGCTGGTACAGAAAAGATGGTGTTCAGTAAAAAGAAATTGAGATTTGGCTCCTCACCTCTGTCCATCTGACTTGTCCATGCCTGCTTGCCAGCAGGGAGACACCTGGAGCCTCAGAGTTGTCAAGAAATTCCCCCACTTGCACATTGTCGACAGATCAATAGAGCCTCAACATAAAGCAATTACAGCAAATTGGAAGAAAAATTCTGACAGTGAGTCAACAACAGTTGGGAGTGGAGGAGGAGGAAATCCAAGTTATAGAAGTATAAGGAGGGGGTGGGATGGGGTTGCTTGCTGGTATTACAAATAGCAAATGCTGATATGACTGGAAAGCTTTGTTTTGGGTACTAATGTGATTGGGCTTGAATGCTTGAATAACCCTGAGACAAGTGTTTTGTAATGGTTTTCCGAGACCCTGCTCTGTAAACATGACTTGAAACTGCTCAGAGGAGCCTCCTGGTTGACTCTGAAAGCTGTTGATATTCTTCCATGTCTTTATTGAACTAAATAGCCTTACATGAGGCCAGGTTTTATGTTTATAACAGTCCTACACAAAAAACTTCTTTTCATTATCCCATGGCTAAATTCCCAATTCAACAAAACAGTTACACTCTGAAGTGTTTGGCCAAGTCTCAACTTAAACTGGGCTGGAAGGGCATGAGTTCAAAGCAGTTAAGAAAGCCGTCATGCAGCTTTGGGCTCAGGGGATTGAACTCCTCATTGACTGATTGATTGATTGACCATTGTATGACCGATAGATCAAAAACTTGGCTTCCCTGTAGAATTGTGAGGATTATTCAGTTTGTCTTGCTTACAGTTACCTCCTTTGAGTGCCCCTGATCTGCTTTCTTGCGTGACAAGGAAATTTATTGACTGGCTTCATGGCAAAAGCCACATCTCAATTACACATGGGAGGCACCAGTTAAAGAGAAGTTGATTAGTAGGTGCATTTATGGATCCCATCCAACTTGAGATATGCTACAATTATAGCTACAATAGTCTAAGCTTTGTAGCGATGAAGAAGCCATCCTAGAAGGGAGGCACATGCGCTATTACGTATGATGAAACCAGAGAATGTTCTAATTCCTCCTATTTCTCATCAAACTGCCACAGCTTTTGTCTGTGAGATATGTCATGAAAACACAAGCATTAAGTTTCCTTTGTCTGTGTTACTGTGACAGTCGAGCATCACTGATGACAAATGGAAGCAAGATGGCATTTGCATTAGTAACAGATTTAATTTCATTTTTTCTGATGTCTGAAGACAATACCTTAAAGCACTTTGTCAAGTAAGAATTTTTCCCTTCCTTCCTCTTTGGTGGCCTTTTTTCTGCAATACTTTTCTTGATAAACTGGTAAATTTGCTGAATGGAAGCTCATTGGCTCCTGCTGATTATTCTCCTGATATAAAATTGAGTTTATGCTTTAGTGTGATAAATCAGGCAGGTCTTCTCTCACCAGCTTTCTCCCACTGCAGCTCCATTGATTTACAACTCCGTAGTTACCTTAATTTAGAGCATGAGAGAAGCTTTTGAAACTACAGATTAAAATATGGACTTGGTTGACTTCTCCATTCTTTCTGAATAGCTGTTTTCAGTTGCATATAGTTTTCTGCATGGTCATTTCAGTTCAGGCTTTCTGAAAAACAGCAAAAACTCTGAAAGTCTGGCAGTACTTGTGTAGCAGTCAAAGACAGCATTGTTTTTTCAGTTAAAAAAGCACAGACCCCGGTGGCCTTTACCAATGACTTCTCTGTCCTGTTCTTGGGGTACCCATGGAATGTCACCATAAATCAAAAGGTGACTGCACTTTGTTATTGCTACAGACCCTACCAGGAAAAATTTTGATTGAAAGACTTCGTGTAAAGCATTGCTGTTCTTTATCCATGAGGCAACAACAGTTGCTTATTTGTTAGGCCTTAATAGTGGTTTGTCAGCTGGAGTTGGTCAGACTGCAAGAGCTGGGAAAGGATATGCATATTCTCATCTGCATTTTATTTTGGTCGTGGCAGTGACTGCAACAGAAGCTTTATCAAAGGTAGTTGCAGCTGCATTCCAGGATTATTCAGTTGGCATGCTGATAAAAAGGTCACTTGAGCCAGCACACCTGAGACAGATGTGTAGGTACTTGTAGCACAGTTACATCCAGTTTAATAAATTATACATGTCCAGGAGTTTCCCTGGGTACTGAGGCCAGCTGGCATGGAGTGGCCTAATTCTGTGGCAGTAAATACTGCTGGACTACACAACAGCATGGCTTGTACAATCTGCCTGTTGGGAGCACTCCCAGCAATGCCCTCATCACTAACCAGGCACAGGGATGGCTGGTGAGTATCCTAGCGCAGTTTGCAGGCAAGCTGGACGTACAAATGTCCTCCCCTCAGGTCAGAAAGATCCTGCCCGTGCCCCACTTACCTCATCACAACTGACCTGCTCTGATTATGGAACACCTGCACAGGGCTACCTGTGCTTCCACTGCAGACCTGAAAACAGGGATCCCAAAGGTTTGTGACTATTGAACTGCACTTATTTCTTGAGATGAAAAAACTGTATTCATTTTGAGAAATGTTTCACTGTGAATTGTTTTCTCAGCTAAATTAAAATTTTAAAAGCAAGAGTAGGAAAAAGCATGATGTGATGTAACTGACATAAATACACACTGAGAACTGAATGGTGTTTCCCAAAATATATTGTGCTTGAAAGAAAACCAGAGAATTAGGGGGATGCTAGGAACCAGGCTCTGGAATATCTTGCTTTCTTCTGCAGTTGGTGTTGTTCCCCCTTTCTGTGACAAAGCCTCATGTCTATGAGCGAGTGAGAGATCCACTCCCCCTGCCATCTGCTCTCCTGCGTGAATAATTAGAAGGAGGAAACTGGCCCAGCTCGGGAAGAGAGGGAAGCAGAGAGCAGGCTAATATGGGGAGAAAAATATCCCATCAAAACTAGCGGCAGGCTGGGAGGAGGGAGAAGGGGGGAGATGAATTTCCAGCCTTAGGCAAGTGCAGCCTGCAGTGAATGAGGCTGTTCACAAAACAACCTGCAGTGCTTGGAGTGGGAGAGCTGTGAGGGAAGGGAGCAGCGCTCCGGTTCCAGGAAACGCTGTCCTCACACACGCTTGGGTGAGCACTACCGAGGATGCTGGAGTTCTTTAGGCTGTCACTGGAGCTCAGGATTTCTGCATGTGGTCTTTGAGGTATCCTGCACTGGCCAAGCAAGAAGACTGAAGAAGTGGTCCCCTTCAGAGCAAACCTGCTGTCAGTGTGCCCTGTTTTTACCCTCTGAGTATCTCAGTCTTGCATTCAGTTGATCCAGTTCCTTTTGCAGTTAGCGTTCTCATGTCATCCTTTATTTCTCAGAGCAAGAGACTTGTATTCCACGTGGCCCTGTGGGAAATCCAGAAACAAATACCAAAGACACCTTCCATAACATGACCCTGTCTAATGTTGACTGTTCACACAGACGGCAATGTTAGGAGCATTGCTACCACCTGTAGTTCTGGCTTATGTTCTGAGGGTTCACATCTAAATGATGACTCTTTATCACCCACATCTCTTAATGCAAAACCATGGTTCTTTTGAGGAAACCTAGAACCACAGAAATGCAAGAAAGAACACAGGTGTTCTTCTTGTGCTTCCAGTGGAGAGATTTGCAGACCATCTTACAGGAAACTAAAGGCGGCAATCACTATTCCAGCAGTGGATTCTGCAAAATTCTTCAAGCTAGCTAATCCTGCAAGTATCTAGTCAGCAATTTCATAGCCCAAACTCAGTATTATGGCTTTTTCCCAGTAAAAGAACCTTTAAATGAAAATGTGAAAAGTAGCAGTGAGTGAGTTCTTCTTGGTCATCAGCCAGAACAAGGCACAGCTACCAAGGCATGTCACTGCCACTCTATGTAGCACATCATAGGCAGGTGAGGTACAGACCATACAATGATGTCCTCTGGTCTCGGAGCTGTGGCAACAGGCAGGGAGTGCAAGACTGAAGATGTTGGGCTGTGGGCAAGATTGCCTTTATCTCTTGTTTGAGTGGAGATCTTTGGATTTGATGGACGCTGGGATGCTTGGATGTGCAGGATGCTGCTCCCTGCAGCTTTGTCTCTAGGAGCTGTTTCACTGCAAGAGAAGAACCTCACCTCCACTTGTGCATGCACAGGCAAACAAATGCTTGTGTTCACTTTTCATCCTGTAGTAATGACGTTTTCACCGCTCCCCTCAGTCACACACCTTCTGTATTTAAGCACACACACCTCCTGCCCATGCACGTGCACACAGTTTTACAACACACCATTTGGGAGCCTTGCTTCAGGGGGGAGGTTTCATAGGGGGTTTTCTTGGTTTTTTGGGTTTTTTTTAATTCTGTAATCGCCCCCTTGATGGCAAAACTTTCCTCCAAGTCTGCAGCTGCCTTTTCCATGTGTGACATACCTGTCTTGGAACCAGTTGTGCAATTCTGTATATTTATCCACTCTTGCTAGCCACGGTTGTTCTGTCTTTATTTTTATTTTATTCCCTTTGTGTAAGGTTGGAGCGGTTTTTTATCAAAAGAAAAGACTTCCAGAAGTTGCCCCATTACAATTCCTTTCTTCTGCAATAACACACTCCAGCTGCATTTCTTATATTTTTGTTTGGTAGTAATGGGGCCCATTTTGGCCATCACCAAAGCAGAATGTACATATTTTATCTTCTCTCTCACCTTTACCTCACCCTTGTGGTTTCTGCTGGTTGTTTGAACTTTTATTTCATGCAGTAATTAATGTGCTGTAATAAATTAATTCTTGGCTTTCTTTCTTCCTTCATTAATGCAGGAAATGCTTTGTAGTTCAAAGAGGTTATGTGTCTGCCAGATTTCACACAACTTATTAAAAAGGAGCTTTAAATACTGCAAACAAATCAACCCTCAGCTCACACAACATGGAAGGAATATGGAAAAGTGTGGTGGCTCTACTTTCATATGAATCTCTCCCGTTTGCAGAGGTAAGATTATATTTTTCCTAACTGACATTCTCAAGATTTGACTTTTTCTTTATTTTTTACTTATGATGTACACACTAGAATCGGAGATCTTTAATTCAGGGTAAGGGCTGCTCTGCCCTCACTTCTATAAAATCTAAAAAAAAAGGAAGATAATGTGTTTTTTTCTCTCTCCTTCCTTGAAGCAGAAGGTGTTTTGTTCTGGTTTTCTCCTTCTTAACAACTGGCAGTACATAATCTGGGACGGTATCTGTTTGTTTAGTGACCACAGTGAACTTCCTTGTATTGTAGTGGTTTGAAAGCCTGGAGGACTCAAAGATATGTCAGAAGTCCTTAAAACGTAGAGGCTTCATCCACCCACAGTGGTTCCTGTTGATCTTTTTAACTTTTGCTACAGTAGAGGATCCTTGGGTGTTTTCCTTCTCTCTTTAATAAGAGCAGACAGAAGACTTCTCTGAGGTTCTGTGACTGTTGAATTTCACACATTGCTTTATTTGAGTAAACAGACCCCATGGAGAAGAAGTCTCAGCACAAATAAATTGTTGCAGCTCTTTTCTGAAAACATGAATCGCTGTGTTTTACTGGTAGTGCTTGGCACGTAGCTGCACTGGGAGGATATTGCAAGGTGTTTCTGGACTTCTGCTCCAAGTCCAACGCTGGCTAACGGGATGGGCAGTGATTCCCCAGCAATGCACACAAAGAAAGCACGAGTGCTACAGCTACAACATTTGGGGTTCTCAGTGTTGCCTTTCCATCCCTGGGGGTTTCCTTAGACCCTACTGACTGGAGAAGAGAAAAGAAGCCTTTGTGGAAAACAGCATTTGACTGAGATGTCTAAGGGCAGCTGGGAGAGAGTCCTGTGTCTGGAAGGTATAGAAATCTTGAGTCTTGAGATACGTTCAATCCAAGTGCAAAAAGAATTGGAGAGAGAAATATATCTGAGATATAAATTTAAAACTCATTAAAATGAAAAGACATCCATCTTTTTGTCATGGTGTCATTTAGATAGGAAGTCATTTAAGCAGCAGCAGAAGTAGAAACAATTAAGAAATAGGGAAGACCCCATAGCAGAGACCTGTGCCAAGTCTGACTGAGCTGTAGATACAAAAGTCTTCTCCTGTTCAGGAGACAGGGTTACTGCGTGGTTCTGCTTAAGTCTATTTGCACGATGGTACCGGTGAAAACCAGTGAAAATTTATGAGTTATCATTACCCCTCACTCACAAGCTTTATAGACACCACCCACAGCCCATTTTTTACCGCTGAGGCTGTAGACAATATTAATTTGCACCACAGTCCCTAAAGCCAGAGCTGCTGCCTTATGAGGTCATGGAAGCGTACTTGCATGGCACAGAGCACCGTGCTGCAGACACAGAGCTGGGGCTGCAGCAGCACCAGAACCAGGAATACCTGGATCGCACCAGTGGGACCTTCTATCTGAGGGGGCTGGCCCTGCTCCTCACACAATAACTCAGCTGGAACGAGATATCAACCTGAAGGCACCCTCACATGGTGCTGGGTGCTTCAAAGAGGTAGCCTAAGAAATGTTAGGGATGACTGACTCGCTCAATCCCAGACAAATTATCCTCAATGAAGAATAGGTTATTTCCCAAATAACTGTGAAGTCACACTTTCTATAATAACCACAGGAGACACCAAAGGTACTGAAAGGGAATAGTGGTCAATATCTGTGCTGTTCTGTTGTGTCACTTGGTCCTAGCCGTTCTGTCTGGTGCTGTAGCATACACCCAGCTTTCTAAGATTCCTTCCAGACTGCTGCCACGGTCTCCTTCTCCTTTAACATGCTCAGAGAAAGGCATTTAACCAGCAGTGTTAAGAAATGTGTTCATATTTTGACTCTCATTATCAGTCAGCAAGTAATTCTAAATTAAAACATGACTTTTCTGTTGACGTTTTCTGTGTTTAGTTTTGCAGCCTTAAGAGTATTTGATTCCCATACCCCTGCTAAGTGAGCTGTATTTAAATGCAGCCATTTCTTGCCCACTGCAGACTGCTATTTGAAATACTCCCCTAGGATGTCTGCACTCATGAAAGAATTTATTCCCTCACCTTTCTTCCACAAAGAACAACTTTAACCACTTCAAACAAGAGGAATCTGCATGGCTACACCAGATTCCTTCCGTATCACCTGCCTGCCGCTCTACTTGTTCACCATCTCCTCCCTTCACAGTTTCCTCCCCTGGCCCCTTGTATCCCCCCTCCTCATTGCTCTTGCCTCAGCCTGCCTATGCCAACACCCTGGGGTTTGGGACAATGTCAAATCTGCCCCAGTCCAGAGCCCAGCTGGGCCACCGTGGCTGAGGCTGCTGCACAAGAGTGCATAGTTGAGGTTTTTGTGTCATGCAGAAAAATGTGTCCATCCATCCTGCCCATCCATTTCCTTCCAGGAAATCCTTTCATACCTTGTTTTCTTATTCAAGACATTTGCCTCTACAGCCAGTAAAGGGATAGACCATTTTAAAAAGCAGCAAGGTTTGACTGCCAGTAGTCATAATCCCATCCATATCCTTCTCTGAATAATAGCAGGGACACCTTGAGATTAAAAAGCTGAAATGAACACCTAATTAGAACAGCTGTTGTGTTTTCTATTAAATTTGGATGGGTTTTTTTTAAAGGAGGAAAAGGACAAGCCAGCAAAATATTTGTTCCTAAATCCTACTTTCCTTAATCACTCTAAGCTTCAATTTTCTACTCCAAAAACTGCAAATGTACTGTTGGGATTTTGTAATAGAATACTGCTTTGTATTTTGAACCTCAGCAGAAAAGACAGTAAGCCAAAATGTGACCTTGGATGTGACAGGAAAAAACAAAAACCAATCAGGAAATAAAATAACTACCTGTATTGAACTGCTAGAGAACTGAAGGAGAAACCTGCTTCTCGTGGCTGATGCAAGGGGTAAACTTGAGGGCTGGATGCAGTTGTTTAAGAAAGTCTCAAAGAAGAACAGCAGGACCCAGAGTGGAACCTTTGCAGTTGTGAAATTATTTCATTGCTAGTAAAACTCAACCTTGGTTGAGGTATAGGTGGAGGAGGAAAAGCGCTTCTCCTTTCCACTGAGAGCCATGAGCGAGTCTGTTCAGGACCAGCTCATTTAGATCAGTGGTAATTAATGTTTGTGGGCTTTACAGAAGTAGCAGGCGGCTACTCAAAAGGGCTGGGAGGGAAGGAGTGTTCCTGGGGGAACTGTGAAAATTCCCAAGATATGTGGGATACGTGGTTAAGTGGATACGTGAACTGTGACTTCGGAGTCTGTAGTGAATGCTGGTAGGTGGAACGGCCTCAGGGTACAGCCTTTATCAGATTAGGCAGCACAATAGAAAATAGAGATGGAAAACTTTGCTTAGGAAAGATGGCTTTTCTGGCATGATAGATGGAGGTGGGGTATAAACCAGATTTTGGACCGTCTTAATAAGTTTCAAAAATATGCCTGAAATACTGTGAAGCATCGAGAATTCAGTGTGATTACAGGAAATGAAAAGTGATACTGAAGTTGGTGAAACAGAAAGTTTCTTCTCTTTTCTTTCTTTCTGGATTCAGTCATACAGGATAAGACTTTGCAAATTAAGCCTGTTTTGAAAGTAAGGTCATAGGTGTGTGTGTCTAATCTTCCAGGTATTTTTTTTTTATCTGACTTTATATCTCTGGTTACTTCATGCCACCATTTTTTAAACTAAATTACATTTTAAAATATTAATATTTCAAACCATCAGATCCCAAGTAGGGGTTATTCATATACTTGAGATTAATCCCTCAATTGTAAGCCGTGCGGGAAGGAAGCTAGACAGACCTGGGAGAATGAGACAGCTGCTCTCACATCAAAGCAGGCCAATGGATTTCATGGAATCCAGTACAGGGCTTTCCATTTCACTTTCTAGTGGTTGATCTCACTTAGTCCTCATCTAAAAGCCTCAGAGCTGTTATGAGCAAGTACATTTCTAGTCAAAAATGTGCTTCTCTTTTGTCAATCCTTTGAGGCACACTGTTAAGTCAGTGCTGTAAACATGTGGCTCTGGCCGGCTACAGCGATGATCCTCAGCTGTATGGGGTATCTGTTATTGGGAAATCTCCTGCTGCACAGGCTGGAGACTTCTGTGCCTGAGCTCCTTAAACTGTTGACCTGTGGAATTGATGGAGGGCAGCTGAGCCACAGAAAAAGCTCAGAAGTGAGTTTTGCATCTGTGAAGGCATTTATTTTGGTAATTATGGATATACATCACTTGGCCCACGACCAGTGCTCATGCAAAGCAAGGTTTCACAGAGAGATGTTACCTCACAAGCCAAGGCCACTTTGCCCTGGAGCATTTTCTAGGAAAGAAAACCCAAACCCAGGTAGTGTCCTACAAGGTGGTTTCCTCCAGCATGCTCTCTGGTCCTTTTTGTAGTTGCCTGGCAACCAGGGAATGGAGGATGTAGCGATATGGAGCAGTGGGAAGGACCCAGGCAGGTGCAAAGGAGGAACTTTATTTACAAAAAAACGGCCTTTTTATGCCGTTAGTCAGTTGTTAGTTTACATAGTTTTAAGGCACAACAAACCCAATTTAACCAACCACCAAACACCACGGTGCGGGCACGAGGCATTCACGCAGCCAGCCTCACTTCCCCTGTTCTAGCTGAGTCACTCTCCCACAGTCCATTTCTACTTAAGCTAAGTAACAGGCCAGAGCCTGATTTTACCAGGCCTTCCCTTTACAAAGCTTTACCTATCAGTCACAGGAGGAGGAGGAGGAGGATATGAGAGCTTGGAGGCATCTGAAGAAGCAGATTATCTGTAGCAAATCAGTCAGCCAGATCAGGTCTTGTTTCTCTTGAGCTACTCCATTGCGAGAGGTCATTCCTACTGGCCCTCTTTAGATGGCTGTCTGCCAAAGGTGAGGACCATGACTCTGCTTTAATATTATATGCATTTCATCCCAGTATGAATCCTTTGGCAGTGCCAGAACTCTTCTTCTCCAGTGGGAATAAGTCAGGTAAGGAAAGAGTTTTGATCATTGCACAGAGCTTCCCTGTGTTGTGTTAGGTACTCTGTGTGATTGGGCAGTGCTCCTTGGCTTAGAGGAAGCCAAAGAAGAATTCAGCTCAGTTATCCCTTATGATCTGAGGTATTTAACCTCAGAGCTTGTACATGATGTTTTCCTTAATTGTCAAGAGGGCTAGAAACTCTAGAAGATGAAGTAGTTTTTTTAATTCAAGAAAGTAAAGAAACAGAACAGTAGACTTTTCCATCTCCAATTAAATATGTCCAGTGTAGGATTTGTTGTTTGGATGAAATAATCTTAGACACAGCAGGAATGTGGGAGAACGAAGTCAAACCTGTGCTCTGTGAGCTACAAGCTACTGAAATGAGTGTCACTTTCTGATGAGTGTCTTGACCATTAGTCATCCATTCAGTCTTTGGCCCAGTGTTGCAGAGTCTCTATACGGTAGAATAATTTCTGTAGGAGGTGTAACGATAGCCTCTCCTCTGAATAGCTGACAAAATCTTGGTGCAGTTACTTTCTGCCCTGGGGAGGACACAGAGGTGAATATCCTGTTGGCTTTGTTCAGGTTTGGGCCCTCTGTTTCCCGCATCCTAAATGAGTTTGGGTTATTTCCCATGCTGACATGGAGTTAGGGCAGGTCTCTCTCTTTTCTGATCTTTGGGAGGGGAAAACCTGTACCACCAGTAAACAGGAACACTACTTTTGCCTTGGAAAACAGCCTAGAAATGGTGCTTTGCAAAACATGGCACGGTATTTGGTGAAAAAGTGATGTATTTTTAAAGTTTATTAAAGCTGTTAAACAGATTCTCACTCAAAGAGCCTCATGGAAAAAAATTGATATCTGTGCTTTCTTGTGTAAAAATAGCATAGTGAGATAAAACATGGCTTTTAAGGCCTCATTGCTATTGTCTTTGAGACAGCAAGAAGTCACTGCAATGAATAAGCTAATTACAGAAAAATGTTACCGAATCATGGGATCATTTGGGTTGGAAAAGGCCTCTAGGATCAATTCCAACCATTAGCCTCACACCACCAAGTCCACCACTGAACTCTGTCCCTAAGCACCACGTATGCACGTCTTTTAAATACCTCCAGGGGTGGTGACTCGCTTCCGTGGGCAGTGTGTTCTGATGCCTGACAACCCTTACAGTGAGGAATCTTTTTTTCCTAATATCCAATCTAAACCTCCTCTAGTGCATACAACTTGAGCCAGTTTCCTTTTGTCCTATTTCTTGTCACTTGTGAGAAGTGACCAATCCCCACTTGGCTACAGCCTCCATTCGGGCAGTTGAAGAGAGTGATAAGGTCTCCCTTGAGCCTCCTTTTCTTCAGGCAAAGCAATCCCAGCTTCCTCAGCCACTCCTCACCCTTACTTACTGAAGTAAGTAAAGAATGCCAGTAGAAAAATTATTTGTTTTTCTTTCCCTAGATTAAGACATGATATCAAGAAGTTCCTGAAAAGTTTATTTAAATAAGTCACTATTGCTGAAGAAGTAAAAATTATTTTAATTAAGAACATGTTTAAGATATTAAAACATGTTTTCGGTGGGACGGTAATACGCTTTTTATAGAGACCACCATACACGTATGCAGTAGCATTGAAGCCCCAGAACAATGCCTCAATCTGACTAGGTAAAACAAATTCAGCTTGTCCCAAAGGTATGCCACTTCAGAAAATAGCATCCCAGACACTTCTAAGGAGCCCATTCCTCTTCTGCTATGCATTGCTCTATTCTTTCTGTCACCCTGTTCTCTGTTCCTTAGGCTCCTCAGATTTATTTTGGCAGAACCTGCCCCTCAAATTCCTCTGCTCCTGCCATCCCACAAGCACATTTGCCAAACTGACATCTGCTAAGGAGGCTGCCACGATATGAAAAAAAAGCTCACTTCAACCTCTTGTCTCTGCCACATATTGTGGGTCCAAAAGAAGCCTATATGGCTTGTGTGCAGCCCAGCCTACTCCTGCTGCTACAGTGTGATCACCTAACAAAGGTTTTGTGCAAGGCTTTGGCAAAATAGCAGGGAGGAATAGCCAGTCTCATTTGCAAGTAGATAACGAATTAAAGCCTTGTTTTCTGGTCAGTTATAATCAATCAGACATTGGACTCTATTAGCAACCTGTGTATGTGATATCCAGGCACTGGGAAGAAGACCCCATCAGAAGATCAACACTCTGACTCAGGGTGTTGAAATACTGCCACAACATCCCAGTAAGGCAGACTGACAATCAATTCAGTAAGGCAGACTGACAATCAATTTTGGGGCTCAAAAGATGAGCAGGATGTCAGATATGGGAACATTTGAAAATGCGTAGTTTTTATTAGTGGGGTTTTTTTCACCATTTCTTGAACTTTTGGATCCCTGTAGTTTGTATGCTTTTGCTTGGCAAGTGTCCTACTTGGAGTATAACACTCGCTACAATACAATCATTTATCTATCCTTAAATTTCTCAATTGCTTCTGATTTTCATTGCTAAACACAGTTCTTCATCTGGGCATGAAGAAGGGAGGAAGAGAAACTTCTGCAATTTATTCCATTTGTCTGTGTGCCTAATCTTCCCTAATTTTGGATGTGCTCCTACTTACTGCTGCTACCCTCCAAAAGGGGCTTATGCCCAGTAAGGCATCATTTCAAAGGAGAACACCAAAACTTCCACTGGCAATAAATTGATCAAAAATAATTATGAGGAAGGAGAGATCTTCTATGAACACTACAAAACTTTCTGGATTTTTTCCAAAGTAATGTTCTTTGTTTTCAGCCAAGAATACTTCAGCTATTGCAATTGAGAACCAAAAGACTTCACTGAAAAATTTCTATTAAAATAATTATTTTCTTAGAAGGCTTGCAAGAGAAAGAATGTTCAGCTAAAAGAAAAAAAAAATTAGACAGAGAACCAGCTTTGATGGAAAATATTCAACAATCCTGCCAAGGATTTAATTCCTCTCAAAAGAACTGTAGTGTAGTAGCCTGTCTTCCATTTGCTTAGTTTGTCAGTTTCCTCTGACACCATTGATCCTGCCATTTTTTGCTTTAATTCATTTCTTGGGGTTGGCAAAAGCCTTTGCTCAGCTTATTTCAACTTCCAGAGGTTTGCCACCAGAGGTGGCGAGGACCCTTCTTCCTTCTCTTCCTCTCCCTCTCCTCTGTGGAAGTTGTCTCTCATCTTTACTGCACCACAGAGTCGGGATCTGCCTCTCTCTTCAGTGCCGGTCTGCAGTGAAGCCCCTGCCCCTTCTTCCACCCTGCCTCATATGTACTCCTGTAGTAGTGCTGCCACCTCTGTGATGGCTCTGTGGACCTCACAGCTGAGCACCTCTCACCAGAACGAAATTCACATTAGTGCTGGGAGGGCTGGTTTGTTCCCTCTCTAGCCAAGCTTTGCTCCCAATTATTAAAGGCTTTGTCAGGGAGGCTTTGATGCTAGGAATTAACTTGAAAGGAATTTGATAACCAAGGGCCGTATTCATGATGCGGAGTTCTCCACCGAAGAGCTCTCCCCCCTCCCCAGCATCTCCTGAATTTTGAGCAGATTCTCTAGTTGTCACGGCAACAGCCTAATTTGCTCTCTTTTTGTGGTTTAAGTAAGCATCATGTAAAAGCTCCTTAATAAATGATGCTGAAACGTCCTGAGCTTTGATAGTGACATCGGGCAACTTGCCATGTGGCTTAGTTTAATTGCTCTGAAGCTACCACCAAGTGCATAATTCAGGGTTTCCTTTAACACAAAAGCTCTTAAAAGTTGGGATGGCTGCAAGGGCAGGAGGAGGAGGAAAAGAGCAGCTGCCATTCTTCAGAAGTGAAGCATCTTGAGGAGCAAGAGGGCAGTTCTGTCCCTTTTTGTGACTAAGAAGTCCATAACAGAGAAAGACAAAAACTTAGTTGAGACCCCTAACTTTTCACCCTTTAGATCACTTTGAACTTGGTTGGAAGGGCAAAAGCATCCACTGTTCCTGTACTCTATTCTCCTAAGGAAAGCAGCATGACTCGATCTTACTTTAGGACTGAGATAGACAGCCCAGCAATTTAGGAGGTGGCAATCCCCATGCAGTGTCCCAGCTTCCTGCTAGTCTTTCAGGGTGAAGGCAGTGCCTAAAGAAAGACACTGCCTTTAGGAAAACTTCTGGTCTGTCACCAGCGATCTGCCTTTGTAGCTTTGCTGGTACGTGGGCTTGACTTCACCCTGGTGTCCTTACTGGCTCTGGAGGCAGAGCTGAGGCTACCCAGCCTGCCGGGCCTGGGAGAGGAGCCAAACTGAGAGCTGGTGTGGGAGTTGCTTCAAGGAGTTTGGGCTCTAGTGCAAATTTGAACCTCTCATCGTTGTGGTAGTAGATATATAGACTCTACTGAGTAAATATTAGCACATGGGAAGCAGAGTGCAAAGGGTGTTCTTGGACTCTAAGGGACAAAGAATTGCAGCTTCATCCTGCCTGTTCATTTTTCAGTTATGGTGGAATGATACAGCTGTTTGTAAATACTGTGCTCACGGACATGTATTGAAAGCAGTAGCTTTCAATATTGCAGTGAATTGTCAGTAAAAATCCCTGTTTACTTCTTGGTCTGTTCTGAGGGTACAAAGGGGTTGTCCCACTGAGCTCCTCCACTTCCACTATTCCTCCCATAACAATAAAGCTCTTTAGGCAACTGAGGCAGCCTGAGGTTGCTTTTGAGGGAATCTGCAATGCTCTGTAACTCTTCAAACAAAGCATCACCTGAAGAAAAAGAGCAGTGTTCATTTTGGGACCAACTTCTTCTTAGGAAATACAAGTATAGATAGTTATCACTGCAAATTTCTGGTCAGGAAAAAAAAAAAGCCAAAGAAGAACACTTTAGTCATTTGGTTTGGGGGGAAACTGCAACTTCAGTGTGGGTTTTTTTATGTAGGGATTCAAACTCCCACAGGAGGCACGAGAAATCAGAGTCCCTGGGCAGTGCGTTGATGAACCTTTCTCTTTTAGGAACCATGTACTTGCATCCTCTGGGTGTCTGAACTGATGGGATGACAGCGCAGTTGCTTTACAGAGGATACTGTGATGCAAGGCAGGCTCTCCCTTTTCCTTCTGATCTACTTGTCTTGTCACTCCCTTCTCCAGAACGGCTTCATTCTTTTCTCACGTATTGCATTCAGGGAAGAGGCAAAGTGTTTGATGCGCTGCGGTATCGCTTTGCCTGGACAGAAATCTCTGCATCCACTGAGATGGTAATGACCATTCACAAGGGAAATACTGTATTCTGGGCTGAGGATGGAGGTGCAACAATAAAATGGGAATGCCATGGCTTAGGGGGAGGAGGACAAGAGGGGTGGAATGGGGAATGCAAATGGGTAACCTAAGGTCTCCCTTTCAGGAGTGACAGACAGATTCTGGTTTCTTCACCCGCCTCTCTGATAAAAGCCTGACAGCGGGGGTGAAGTCTGTGACACCGGAGCCTGCACACCCTTGTTGTTTTACTAAATTATTCATTCCTGTTCCTGTGATAATATAGTTATAAGGAGGAGCCTAATTGAATTTACTGTCTGGCATTGGCCAATAGGGCGATAAGGATCCGGCAGAATGGGATGACGGTGAATCCTGCTGGTGTGCTGTGAATGTGAAGCAGGACGGACTGCCAGTTTGTGTGCAGGAGGGAAAGCGAATCAGTCCAGGGCCCCTGGATTAGCAGCATAAGGAAAGGTAAGGGAGCGGGTGGGAACGGGACTTGCCTGAATCATGTACTGACCCGGTGCTGAAAAGCTGGTTTTTTTATAGGAAGGCGCTCTGCAGGCAATGTTTTCCTGCAGGGTTTGGAGGGAACAGGAATGCATGTGGTGGCACTTGCTCAGTGCATGTAGCCTGTGCCTTTGTCTTTATACGTGCTGCAGGGCTATGTAACGCTGCGTGTTCACTGAGCGTGTCTGTACAGAGATTCCTGTGGTTTGTGTGGATCCAGCAGCAGCGCATGCAGCCTGTGCAGCATAAATGTAACGAGGGGAGTCCAGAGGGAGGAATTACCTCATGGGCAGAGTGGGGAAAACAGTAGTGCTTTCTGGTTTGATCTGAAATGAAAACGCCGAGGCTCTTAGTGAGCTGTTTGCCAACAAAACAGAGCAAGTGTGTGTGGATCTGTCCGTGTACGTACTGGATCTGCAGTGAGATGTTAAAATGGGAAAGAGGAGATCAGACTGGAGTGTTAGGCATCGCAGGTGGAGATAAATTGCCGGCAATCTGTGTAATCAGATTCTCTGACATGGAGAATGCAAGTGAGTACGAAAGTGGATTAATCCTCTCTGCTGAGCTGGCTACACCTGGAAAGCAAGGGGGAGATGGGCTGGGAATCGGTACAGGTAATGTGACTGGTTAGAGAAATTGGTGCTCAAACCATCCTGCCTGCCGTGCCTGCTGCTAAAGTGGTAGCTTATTGAGTTGCTTCCACAGATTTGTTATTTCCCTTTCAATGATGCAAAGAAAAGGTGAGCATCTCTGAGGATCAGGTTAGAGCCCACAAATTAGTGTTATCTGGAAGAACAGGACCACATCAGGCAAATTAGCCTTTGCCCTTCCTTTTGTTTCACTGCCTTTGCTCTGATAACAAGTGACTGCTGGACAGACAGGGCAGGTGGGGGAAGGTGGATTACAAGTGTGGCAAGTGGCATTAAGCCGTGCAGGCAGCGAATGCCGTTTGCAGTGATGATGTTGTAATCACACTTCTTCAGCTTACATCTTTGCAAGCCTGTAAGACAAGGCTGTCCCTAACTGAGTTAACCTTATCCCAGTCACTAACTGGAGCAGGGATCACAGCTCACTGTAAGGCACTAAAATTTTTAGCTGCTTCTCATAGGGTTTCACCCCCTCATTCTTCTCAAGCTGGGATCCAGAGGAAAGTGTTGTTGAGACAAAGACATTGCTCACCTGTGGATATCTCATCTCTGTTGGAAACTCATTCTCATGGGGAGTGTGGAGGGAGATACACTTTTTCTACTTGCTCAGAAAGCAACAGCCAGAGGCTCCCTCTAAAAAGTAAGGCAGAAAGCCCCATAGGGAGAAGCAACAAAATGGCTTATTTGGGATTAGCCAAGCCCTTTTGCCAATGTAGGTTCTCCTTCCTCCGTGACACCAAATTTCTTACATCAGGAGTCAACTTTCCTCTACCCAAACTTCTTTCTTTTCTGTGGTTTTCTCACGTGGCCTGAAGATGAAGAAAATGACTGATATGCCCATCAGAGAGCACCTCCATGCCCATGTCTACACCCTGCCCGTGACATCTCCTGGAGTCTCTGGGCTGTGCTCCTCAGTGATGAGCTGAGTCTGACCCCCTCTGTCTCACAGCTTGTGCATGCACCCCAAGCGAGACCAAAGGGATACTCACTTGGTAAAAGTAGGAAAAGGTTCCGCCTTGTAGAGGAGGTTTGTATTTGGTGATAAAAAAAAAAAAGGGAACGTGTTGCAGATGCCTGTAGGATAGAGGCAGGCTCTCCTCATCTCACCTGGAATAGCTGACTAAAAAATTGATCTAACACAGGGCATATGGTCATAGCTGAGTTTGACTCCAGCTTTCAAAGCACCCACAGCAACAGAGTGAGCTAAGAAATGAAGAAAACAAGCCTGGTGATCTGAGAATAAACTCCCCAGTATAATAAAATTCTTTCCCTTTGCCCCAGAAACAGAGGAATATTCAAATAACTTGCTTATTCACACCCTGCAAAAAGCTGCACAGCTCCCAGGTGCAGAGCAGGAGGTTCTCCCTTTCTAAAGAGTGGGCAGATACTCATCGCCCCTGGAGAGTCCCTCTCTCTGCACATCAAAGGAAGTCCTCCGCTCTTGCTGGTTTTTGGGGAGTCTTCCCTGGGAGATGCACGCAGGGAATTGGCAGGAGAAGCATCCCTCTGACGCTGCAGCCGCAGCAGCAGCAGCCTGGTGTTGGCTTGCAGCAGTTAGTGCTGGTTGGGTGCCTACATTGTTTGCTTCTGCCCTCAGAGTCAACAGGGAGGCTCAGGAACGGGCAAAATGCCAGCGTATTCCCAGGGAAGCTGACGTCATTGCCAATTCACTGGTGCCAGACACCGTGCTGGAAACCTGAGGTCGCTTTTTGCCATTAATTGCTCAGATGATTAATTCATGCAATGATATCATTTTCTTGGGTGGAGGTTAGGAGGCTATGTACTCTAGTAATGAGAGGCGTGATGGGATGCAAAACTTGTGCTCCTCACTGATGTTAACACTAATTACAACAAACTGGCCACTGCGTGCTCCTCATCATCCTTCCTCCCCCGGAAAGGGTACCATTTTCTTCTTGGGTTTTTCAGGGGGGATGAGGGGGAGGTGACATGGGATGTGTGAGCAAGTGGTGTTATGGGATTTGCAGCATTGCAAATTCTGCAGCAGAGGACTGAACCGTAATGCCCTTAACTTTCACAACTACTCTGCAACAAGGATTTTTGCTTTAATTATTTTAACGTTAACTATTTTATTTATGTCATTTATATTGCACTTTCCAACAAGGAAAAACAGTATTATCCTCAGTAAAAAGAAAAAAAAAAGAAAAAGAGGAAGAAGTGAGTTTGTTTCTTATTGCATAGTGGCTGGTGTGTTGGATCATGGTGTTCTCCCCTCAGAGGGTCCTGCTCTGTCGATAGGGATGTAGGATCAGTTTTTAGTTGGTCTGGAAATTCCCCAGAATATCAGTAAATTCCCCAGAATATTTACAGTCAATACTCTAGGATATTTAATTCTTTTTGGATGTTTTTAGGCTAAAAATCCTCTTCCTGTCTCTCTAATAGCTAAGCAAATAAGCCTAGAATTCCCAGGTGGGCCTTACAAAGAGCTGTCCTGGCCCAGATACAATTAATAGCTGATAAAGTTGCAGCAACTTGATCTGATAATCTATTGGTGGGTGAAACTGCTAACTTGAAATGTCAAGCAAACCACCCAGGGCATTTTCAGAGCTGTTGTAAGTGCATTTTGTGACAAGTGACGTGACTGCTCTGCCACATGTATCCCTCCCTCCCGCTCACTCCAGTGCCGTTCTTCTCACTTCAGGCCTCTGTGGTTTTGGCTGATTTGTGTCCCCAGAGGTGTACAAAGCCCTGGATCATAATTTTTCAAACAGACTTGGTAAGACCAAATGGAAATCTTCCAGTTTCTAAATAGGCCTTTTATTTATGGGATAAAATGGTTTCCTTTCTGTTTAAGCAGCGGGGAAGCCATGCTCTCTCTCCATTCTGGATAATTCTTCACTTCTTCCCATCCTTTGTGATTCCTTGTGGTATTCTCCTACCTCATCTAGAGATTTGAAAATGTCAAGGAGTTTTTTTGAATGCTGATAAATAACAAAGATTTGATTAGCAACTGTAGCAGATCATTTACCAGTCCAGTACTGTAGACTCATATATATTTATAATGCAGTTATCAAGGAAAATGAAGTGATTATGCTGAACTAATGATGTCTGTATTAATGGCTATCAGGTTCCAGACACTCATCTCTTGTCTGCTTAATGAGGAATAATTCTCCTGTGTCTGGGCAGATCAAAAGCTAAAGCAAGGGTGCAGTTCGGCTCTGCTGCCCTTAGCAGGTTACACTGGCCACAAGAATGGTGGCCCAGGCCATGTGCTTGCAATTTAGACCCTGCCCGTAAAGGGAAGAAAAACTAATGACAAGGCCTTGGAGAAGTAGGAGGAAGAGTCTGTGGTGTGGCCTTGGGGTGGGAATTATCTTTTGTCCTGGTGGCAGCCTTCCACTGCAAAGGGCTGAATTCTGCGTTGCCATCAGAGTGACAGGAAGGGGAAGAAAAGATTGTCTGCTCCCCAGGATGGTCTGTGATGAGCTGGCATGGGGAGAGGGGGAAAAAGTGAATTGGATGGGGTAGGAAAGACCCTTTTTCTAGGTTTCGTGAAATGGGAGTATTACCTTCGTATCACGTTGAGTAACTACAGTCGTTTTTAAAAGCACATCAAATTTTGCTCTAAACTATCAGACTGGGATATGGACAAGACAGAGAGCTGCTGTGTTGTGTCATTCTCCAGCCTGAAGAACACAAACAGCATTATTTTCCTGGGTGTCTGAAGAAGAAATCCAAGGCCATGTTAAAGGGAGGAAAAAGGTAGGACAAAGGTAGGGCTGAAGAGCCATGTGAAAAGCTGGACAAAATAAGAGAGAGAGGTGTGCCTTGTTTTTGGAAGAAGGAAATTTTGGGCTCTGCCAAGCTATATGGGTTTTGGCTGATTTATTTCCTCCTCTCAGCATGAGCCAGAGCCAGCACTTCTTCCCTGTATACTTCAACTGGGAACTGTGGAAAAGCATTGGCTTCCTTGTTTCTTCTCATACACAGGAGCAGACATACACACACCAACTCATTTTAAAAGATGGCAAACAGTGTCTTCAGCCAGGTCTTCATGGCTTGAAACGGCTGTTTGTTGAGCTCCCTCGAGCTTAAAAAGTGTGCTACTTCAAGCCCTATGTTTTAATTTACAATTTAATGTTACATATCATTGACAATGGCACAAGAAGGAAATAGTATTTTAACTTGCTGGTTCTGGCCCTTTAAAACCACAAAGCCGTTTAAGAAAATATACTAATTGACCACTTTTTGGTAAAAGACATAGCTAAAGCCGCTCACATTATTTGGAGTCAAATAAGGAGTTTACTGATTCCCATCCAATTGAATGGAGAAGTCCCACTCCTCTGTGACTGAGGACTTCCAAGCCTGCTGGAAAAAACCAGCCAGAAATGCTTGCATCATCCCTTTTATGTAGCCAATGCAAAATATTTTTAACCTAGAAGGACTGGTAGGCTTTCACCAGCACTAAATTAAGTTTATAAGCAAACACAAGCATATTTACATAGAGCTATTAGAAAAGCAAAACCAATAGCAGCAGAACATTCAGCTCCACAATGATTCAGACCCTTAAAATCTGTCGTTTAAAATATAGTAACACTCCTTTTTTAGATAAAATATATTATTTTTAATATAGGGTATTCTGGTCCTGTGTGGTTGTGTTCTTTTCTTAAATACAATGAGCATATCCGTTATGCCGTCATCTTTCTCCCCCACTTTTATCTGTACTTTGCTGGGTTTACAGTGGGGCTGAACAGCCCCGTAGTGCATTGCAGCCCAGGAACATGTCAAAGACATTCTTGGCTGCAGAAACACCTTTTCCTGACTCTGCAGAGCAAGCTGATAAACTCCAGAGGACGACGCAAGAAAATACAGATCCTTCTTGGAGAAGGAAAATCAGGAGTTTTCTCATCCAACTTACCAGCACAGCGCAGTTGTTTATAACCACTGCTGTAGAGCAGTGAACAATAAAATGGAAATCTGGGATAAGGAATGATCACATGGTGCCAGAGGTGATGGTACCGTGAGTCACCACACACACTTCTGATGCACTGTGCCCATCACTGGCAGCTGCCGGGGGCTGTGGACACAGCGTGTGGGCAGGGAAACACACTTGGCGCACGGCTGTTTGCTGAAGTGGGCTTGACAAAACCTAACGATGTGACAAGCTAGGAAGCGTTTATTCTTTTTTTAGCCCCAAAGTTTTTTGGTTTGCTGCTTAAAGATGAGACTCAGTGCTGGTATTTCCCTTCATGTGCGCTAAAGCATTGATTGCACTTTGGAAAGACGGGTTGGATGAAACACTGCGCTCCCTCCAGCAGCTCAAGGCTGCTGTATTTAGCTTGATGCTTCTATCTAAAATAGGCCTGTGTGTATTTAGTTAATCTTTTGGGCAGGCTTTCTTACTTCAGCAGCCTTGTGAAGTTTCTTTTAGCAGGAGAGAGAGGAGTAGGCGAGGTAGGGGGTTGCTGCTTTGTAATAAAACTGAAAGAGGCTGACAGGAATTCACATGAAGGTTACCTTGGTTTACTCCGGGCAACCTTAATAATTCAGCAGAGCCTTTCAGTCAGGGCTTCCCACGCTGTTCCCCACAGGGGCAGTTTCGCTTATGAGAGTTTCTTGAGGCCATTCAAGGCACCAGCTACTGAGAAACACAAGGCATAGGAGAGTATGGTGCCTGTCAAGAGCTAGAGCTGACAGTTCCTATTAATATGCAGGGAGGCTTTTCCAGGGAAGATCCTTTGATGTCTCTGACTCTTGGTCACAGTTCACAGGCCTCCGGCTTTATATGTCATGCTTTTTTCTTGAAGGAAAGTGCCACCTCTTTCTTTTGCTGAGCCCCACGGTCAGACTGTCCCCTCCTGAGGCCTGACCCTCAGAGCAGGACAGTGCCTTTAGCCACCCAGGACAGACTCAGTCCTTGTGAAATCACAGCTGACATCTCCCACAAAATCATGCCGGATGTGCAAGATCATCTGCCTTCCACCATCTTCAGGAAGAGAGAGCGATCACTTCTAAATCCCAAAGTTGTTTTTTTTTTTTTATTTCAGAGAGAAACTCTTAGAAATTGATGAGAATTTTGCTTGAGCTACAACGGAAGGAATTGACTTTCTGCTTTCTGAGATAGTTTCCAGTTAAATAAGTAGCATTGCTACGGTTTTTCTGTATGCCCTGTTCTGCTAATGGAAGCAATAGCTGGTTGCTTCACACAATGCTGTAAGACCAGTATATTTTCCAAGAACAGAGTAGGTGGTGAAGAATGAATAGACTCTTTAGCTGCCTAAATTCCTAAGTGCATGTTTTCATGCTTAGTGATAGGGCATCGAAGGCTATGGGCAGGTAAGGAAAACTCTGATTTTTTAAAGAGAGCACAGCACATGCCTGTTTCCTGGTATGGGCAGGGGTAGCACCTGGGGGGGCAGGTGAAATAATAATAGAATCATAGCTTGTTTTGGGTTGGAAGAGACCTTAAAGATCACCTAGTTCTAACTCTCCACACCATGGGCAGGGACACCTTCCACTAGTTTAGGTTGCTCAGGGCCCTATTCAGTTATCAGCAACAAAAAACAAACCATCTGCCATCTCCTGCATCGCTTGGCAATATTTCTTATCCAACTTTCAGGACAACACAGTAAAAAATCAGCTCAGGTAGGACTGCTGCCAGGCACTGCCTAGCCCTGCAGATGATGCACTGTCAGCAGCTGCTGCTCAAGATCTAGCTGCCCAGGAGAGACCTTCTGGGTTACAGCATGAACATCTGAGCTCTCCTGGGATGCTTAAGCAAGTGTCTTTGCATTGGGGTGTCATATGGTCGTGCAGTCCTCACTGAAGTTGGGAGAAAACACTGTTTTCTTCACTCAGGCTTTCAGGAAGCTGTTGCTTTGCTCTTGCTGCAGGGACTGTGGCTTAGCTACACGACTGGTTTGGACCAGCTGGTAAGTATTTACAAACTAGCCCTGGAGCTGTTTTTTCAATCAGAAATTATAAACTCATGATGGGAGGAGATGGGAGAAACTACACAAGCTGCACTAGTGGGAGGACAAGCTCAATAATCCTAGTCTTCAAATTCATTTGATTTTTACAAGTGCTCTGCAGTGCTTTAGTGCTAATTGAAGAGATCCAAAGCAATTATCCTCTTTCAGAAATGAGATACTAATGACGGAGAGCTGAAGCAAGACAAGAACAAGTGATTAAGCTGATGATAGTGAAGGACTTCTATATATTTGTTATCATGCAGTGTACATTATTTGTGCTCACAATATGGCCCTCTCTTGTCCTGGTTTTACATTTTTATTCCAATATGAAGGGATTTAACCAGGATTGCTCATGCAACTCTTAGGAAAACACATGTGGATATGCAGGGCCTGCCACCAACTTGTGAAGGTGATTCAATACTTTGATGAATTTCAGTGATGATACCAGATTTTATAACCCCATCACTGGGACATGTTTGGTTACTGTTTTTGCACTGAAGTAGATAAGAAAGGGGACAGAACTCCTTGTGTCTAACCTGGCTTATTCATAAAAGATCATTCATACACTACTTTCGTACACATTATCTTCTTCTGGACATCAACAACATTTTTTGCTGTAATGAGCTCTGCAACTGGACTCCAGTGACATTAGCAGTACGCATTTAAGCTGAGAACTCTGTATCCTTCCATGTTAACAAGTAATATATTTTTCAGGTAGATTTAATTTTAAACAGTTGCTGTACTTACGTTGTATATTATTGAACACCTCTGCAAACTGTATTTCTATCACTGCACAGATCAGTCTCTCTCAAACATGACCCAACGTAGCCTTTCCATGTTTTGTTTATATAGTTAGTGACTTGCTTAAAGTCCTTTAGAAAAAAACAGAGAAAGGAACCGGTCTTTCGGTCCACAAAACCCAAAGGCTGGTTTTCCTTTGTGTGCAGTCTTGAAATAAAGAGTAATGTTTTGCGTGTTTTAGAGAACTGACTGCTGTGCTGCAACATGCAGGAATATCAGCCCTGCCCTTCCACTCGAACCTGTGGAAAACACTGGATATGCAAGTGTAAGCACAGGCAGATTTTGGCTCGTCATCTTAACAGGAGGAGGCCAGGGCGAGTGCCTCTGCAAAGCTGCAGGGAATAAACACTTCCCCAGCCTGCTTTATTTAACACCTGGCCATCCATGCCAGCCACCAAAATCTTGAAGCTAGGAAGTCATACTCTGGAGTTTGTTTTTTGGTTTGGTTTGGGTTTTTAGCCAGTGCTGTGCCTCCATAGTGATGACAAAGACATGCAGTTGTTTTCAGGTGGTGAGAAAGCTTCAGACTTTCTGACCTTTATGATCCTGAGAGCACAGGCACTCTGTCTGGGCAAGAGCTGGAAATAAACCTAGCAGAGCAAGGCAGCTCTCCAGCTGTTACTCAGAGCTCTGTGCAGTTTGTTTTGGATTCTTCAGCTGATCTTGCAGTCTACTCTTGGGCACATCTTTTTGTTTTGTGAATGCATATCCAGAGTAAAAGTGGCTTTTGTCTGTAAGCTTCAGTCACGTGGGACAGCACTACTTAGGTCTCAAAAAATGTAGATTGTCCTGGAGAGGAATAGGAATACTTTGCAATGCTGCTTCTACCATTACCTCTATCATTGTGTAAATACACAAGTAGTGACTGCCTCCCTGTCCCACTAGTCAGGACACAGATGTGAAAAGGGATGCTCCAGTGTGGCTCTCAGATAACTTCTCTGTGAGGTTTTTAGGATGTCCCCATTTCTGCTCGGCGTGCTGCAATGCTTGTGCTCTCTGTAACCACTTACTCACACCATACTTGTGTGCGTACCCAGCAAGAGCTCACATCAATGCGTGTGGCTTGAGCCCCTCTCACAGCGCCCTGCTGGGGCTGTCCAGCTGCAGAGCTGCTACATGCTCCTCTTCCCCTCTTCCCCTTCCTTCTCTCTTCTCCTTGAGAAAGAGCTTCTCAAAGCACCAAAGGAGAACCTAAAATAGTTGTGCAGATTCATCCTTTGTGTTCCCTGTTATAAAATTTTTCTAAGTGCCACCTTTTTCCTCCAAGAAAGCTTTTTCATTTTTTCCCCCACTCATGGTGGCTACATAGTCTCCAGGTCTTGAAAGGTTTAGTGGTTGGTTTCCTAAATAAGGCTGACCACTTTTGTAACCTTTGAAAGCTTTGTAATTCAGCTATTGATCAGCAGGGGAAGCAGAGCTCTTGAAGCTGCCCATGCTTGGCTCAGAGGTGCAGCATGGAGGTGTATGAGCTGAGCCTTGCAGTATCTCTGCACTCTGAATAATAGAGCTTGTCTTCTTAAATGGGAAACCAAGGCACTGCCACTGCATGACCTTTCCCCAGACTGATGGCAGAAGACTCTGTTAAAATCATGCTGTGCTTTATTTCCATCTCTGGGCACAGCCCCCTAGCCTGATCTCTCAGAACTTTGTCTGGGTCCAGAATCTAATCCAGTTCCCACACTCATGTATTGTATGTTCTGATGCTTTTTGTCTAAACATAGTGCCCCATGTTTGGAGCCAAGTATGGAGGGCTCCTACACCACCCAGCTTGAGTACAAAGACTGGTTAGGCAAGCAGGCAGGAACTGGGAGAGAAGACAACTAGATAAAGGAGGGCTAGTGAAATAAAGTGGTGATATAATTTATCACTAGATTTTTAAAAGATACTTTCTAATTTTAGCTGTGCACCTCTGGGGATGCAAATCTTTGTCAACACAGTGTCCCTTCAGAGACAACATAAATTCATAAATGGCATTCGAAACCTGTCCAGATTCTTTATGATAAGGGAGCTAAACACCTACTCCTCGACTGTCCTGCAGAGGTTCCTGTGGGCACCACAAATGCATTTGGCTTGCATCTCCAGCCTGCAGCCATGCTAGAGCGGGATCTTATGAACATTTATGAGGTTGCAGCAGGAAAGCAGGCACTGTCAAGGTCACGAAGACTGGGGTGCTCAGTCCAGCTCTGGGATAGGGGATTGTACACTTGCTGGGGTGAGAAGTGTGTGGATACATGGTGGGAACAAAAGGGACATGTTCCTCAAACCCACACATCTTTTCATGTGTCTCCATGTGATCAATACTAAAGATGCAAAAAAGTGAGGAAAAACATCTCCCACAAAAGCTCAGCATGGGTTGGGTTGGCTATCACAGAGACAGACCCCTGCAGTGCTCCGGTTGAAGGTCTAACAATCTTCATTTTCTCTGTCTCTTTGGCAGGAATAGTCCAGCCAGTCAATCTCCCACCACTTCTACATCACGTGAAAGGATTGGCATCAAGCTGTCTTACAGTTGTGTCAGAAATCTTGTCAATCTTGCCCAAATTGCAGTAAAACATTGTCTTCCATCATCGAAATAAATCAGTAAGCGTGCTCAAATTCTTGGCTTAGGCACATATGGTTAGAAAGCGAATGAGCTACACAAAGGCAAATGACAGGTTTTATTTCTCCAGGTAATTGCTGTTCACACCACCAGGTTAAGTAAATCTCAAGTACACAATAAGGGGTTCCTTACCATATGGGGAAGACCTGGGAAACTGGAATATGGTGGTGCCTGGAATGATGCAAGGGGAAGAAATGAGACAGAGGCAAAAGGCAGCAAAGCTTAGATGGAATATATTAGTACTGCAGAGGGTTTAGAGAACTTTAGATGTTTGAAGGAAGACTTTTTAACCCCTAGAAGCAGAGAACATTTGGGAAAGAAATTGAATTTCTTTGGCACCTTAAAATGAATTAGAAGCATAGATGCAAAAATTACGAATTTGTGTTTGAAGATTTATTACTTGGAAATATGCAGTGGTTTTTTTGTCTTACAAACGTATCAAAAGTAATACAATTTGTGCTCCAAACAGAAGATCCTTCTTATCATTATCAGTTAACTAATCATTATCTATTTGATGTATATTATAATCTCTTAGTTAATTGTTTCTTCCTGTTTCATAGCCTGTAGCACTTTTTTTTCCCCACAACATATCTAGTTTACTCTATGGTAATGAAGTATTTTGTTTACAAGCATTTTTAATAATCAGTCTATTGTGGCAGAACTGAAATAGAATAGAAAGAAAATGGCACAGAAATGAGGAAGTGTTTGTGATCACAATCAAGAGATGAGCCCCATTAGCACTGGGCAAGCTGCTGCAGTTTCCTCTGAGACCCTGTGAGTTGTCAGTCCCTGAGGCACCTCTTATCTGGATGAGCCCTAATGCATATTGGCAGGCCCTACGTCGTAAATACACCCAGCTTCTTGATTTTATTCAGATCAGCACTCTTCAAAGCAGCACGCCTCTCAGCTGAAGGAAATCCCTGCTCTCTTAATGGCGTGTCTGGTGCCACTTTCACTCTTATCACCATGAAATCAGGACTTGTACGGTTGCTGCAGGACACTTGGAGCATGTCTCACAACACACAACATGAACTGCATCAGATCCAAGATTGGGAAGGAAAAAGACAGGGCCTTCCGAGCCCTGCTTGCTTCCTTCTTACAATTTCATCCTCTTAATATGCAGAGCATTTATCTCTACAAATTCTCTGGTTTGTACTGCTGTCTCCTGCTTTCCTTTACTGTCACTGTGAGGAGCCATTTTGGCATGTGTGTAACTATCAGCCTTAATGGAAGCATTAGTGTCGCTATTGCTTGGGGTAGGAATGACCACAGTACTCTCGGGAAACAAGAAATGGAGCCAGGATACAAACTCAACTGACTTTCAGATGGAGATGGCTCTGTGGCAGTCAAGGATTAGACACACTGCCTGCTCCAGTTGAGCTGGGTCTGGCTTTGCTGATAAGCAATTATTGATGTTGAACAGAGGCCACGAAAGGCCTCCATAAGCTCGTTGACAAGAGGCTGTTACCACTGAGACAGCACCACAGCCATTAGGTGCCAGTAGGATTTCCAAAGGGAGACTAAAATGAGGAAGTAATACATTGCTTTCAAGAAGTAGCACATCGTAATTTTTTCTTGTGGGATATTAAAGCCACAGAGTATTATCATAATAGTCGGATTTATTTTTCACTAGAAAATTTTTCACTATTGTTCAGGGCTTTAGTCATCTTCCCTTGCAATCTACTTGGAAGTCTGATGATCTTACAGCCACATTTTGTCACTTCAGATTGTTTTTCCCCATCTTCTTTTCCTCACTTGCCATTATGAAATAATAGGTAAAAGAGGAAGCAGACTAACTCATTTGCTGTGCAAATGAGGGCGTAGCTCTTGGGAAGTGGTCCCATCTGCACTTGGTTTGTTATGCACACCCCCACTATCTTCAGGAGATAAGGCAACCCCCCCTGCCACAAAACTGCTATGTAGAAAGCACTGGCAGCTTTGCGAAAGGAAAGTACAAATAAGATTTGTGAAAGCCAGACTTCCAGTTAAATAGCCACCCAAGCAAGCAGAGAGGATTTTTTTCAAGGTCTACAGGAATGCAGCAATAAGACAATGGAATCGTTGCACCTTTCTGTGTTTCTGTGGCTTAGTGAAGCATGTTGAACATCATGAAGCGATTAGCTTCTGACAAAGAGACGTCCTGCCATCTCTGACAATGTCTCTGTTGGAACAGAGAAAGTGAATGCTCAAGAGACTGACTTCTTGTGAAAATCCACGGCAGGGCGGGTGGAACTAGATGACCTTTAAGATCCCTTCCAGGCCATCCTCTGATTCTGGTGAGCTGCCGTCTAACACAGAGCAGGAGACTCGGGCTCTGTGTAGGATTATTGTCCCGGTAACTGTTTCTGCTCCCCTGCCCTGGCACCCCCTCCAGCTGCAGGCTCCTGACTTCTTGCAACTGCCTCAGAAGACACCATATGGCTCTGCTGGTGTCAGTGGAATTTGTGCTGTAGTTTTACATGCTCTGGAAAATTCAAACCAGTGTCTACATTAGGGCTGTGTTCTGTTGCTGGTGTTTGGGAAAGCTCTCTGCAAACTGAAAACCAGCATGGAAACTCTGCTTCCCTCTATTCTTTGGGCTGGCATACAGTCTTTCCAACTCTTACGCTTTTTGTAGGTGCTTCAGGTTTACAAAATGTGGAATATTTGGTGGGGCATCCTTTTCCTTTTCTTATTCTAACCCGTATTGTTGTAATTTCCTGATTTACAGAATTTCAGCTGTTGCTGAAAAGTACCAAGATTTGTTTAAACATGTGAACCTCTTGAATCCAGGACTGTGGCAAATGAATCAAAAATCTAACAAAAATTCTAATTAATTTCAGAACAATTTGTTTTATTCTGCTTTCCATTCTTCCCAAGAAATGCCAAGTTATGCCAAGCTTGGGAATGCTGAAGCCATTCAGGGTGAAACACTGAAAGCTTGACAGTAACAAATAATCGCTTGCTTTCCTTTTTTTCAAAATACACTAGAAATGTGGAAAATATACTTTTTAAAAATATGCTCTATGTGGAAAGCCATCCAGCTGGATTTTGAGTTTCCTAATACAGCTGTCCCTCCACAGAAGCTGACTCCCACGTTATGTCAGTATGCCTGAAGGCAGACAGGGATCCATGGGAATGTTTTAAAACTTGAGTATATGCTGAAGACTGTCTGCAAAATGGATGTGAGGGGTGTAAGTCAATGGTTGTTGCCAGGTGAGGAGCATCCCCTCACCTTCCCACCCACCGTGGGGCAGAAGGAAGTGTGCAGTCCCTCATGGTGAGGTGGGGGGATAATCCCTCCACATTGTTTTTCCATCCTGCTGCCCCCAGCATTGCTCTGTTGAGGCTGTCAAGAGCAGCAATCAGATGCAGGCTGGCGTGGTCATGTCAGTTCATTACCAGACAGCATGAGATAACAAGCTCGGGGGAAATCTAAGCATGGTTAGCAGCTATCAGCCAGCTGAGCTGGGTTCCCTCCGAACGCTACCGCGCATCAGAAAATAACCCCACTAGAGGTTTAAGTGAACATTTTGTTCTTGTTTCCTAACACATGTCAACAGGTTTTCTGAGATAACTTGCATCTCTGTGGAGTATATCCTTGAGAGAAAGCAGGTAGGTGCCTGGCTGCTGTCAGTGTGCTGAGTGAGTAGATTTCATATCCACTCTTGCTCTTCCAAAAATATCAGCCAGGAAGTTTAACTGTGTGTTAGTAAGGGGCTGACAGTGCCAGCCTCTTGGCTGTTGTTTTCAAGGTCAGCTCTAACTGACCTTCCTCTTGCCTCATTTAGTTGCTCACATTGTTCCCTTTTGATTCCCTGATGGTGCTCACATTGTTGGGATTTCTGTGTGTTCCTGCATTGTCTTCTGGTTAAGCCGATTCCTGCTTACTTCCTCCCTTTCTGCTTGTGCCTTCTACTCCTCCTCCTCTCCCCATCTCTCTTGCCTGCTCTCTTTCCTCAGGACTCACTCATTCTCCTGTGCCTTGGTTATTATTTCCCCACCCTGCAGTACAGACCAGATCCCCAGCCTGCAGCTCCATGGCCCCGATGCCATTTTCCCAGCTAGCTTCCAGAAGCAGCTGTTTCACTCAGCAGCAGATGACTCCTGCACTGTGAGAAGCAGCTGCTTGTCTTGCAACTTGAAGAACTCCACAGGAGCTGTTGCCTGATCTGGAAGCAGCCCATGGGCTGTATTTCCAGCTATGCAGGGAGTTCCCCTCCGGCAGGCAAGTTTGTGCCTGGCACTGCATTAAGTAGGTGGTATGTCTCTGTGTGAGCCATGGGAAGACTGGTGTACACAGGGAACGTACTACTTGATTGTGTAGAGCCAGCAACTCTGCTGCCTGTGGCTCTGGAGTGACAAAATACCACTCAGCAGATCTGTCTTGCTTCTGATGGAGGTGTAGGCTCCTGGCTTTGTTAAAATTGCAGCCCTGCTCACTTGCTAGGGTAGGATCTGTATGTGCACTGGGTGGATGCTGTGCTGCATGAGACCTACAGAGCCAGATTTGGCCTGACAGGCTGAGCCCTCAGGAAGTCCACAGAGAGTTTCAAGCAGTAGGAAAATGAGGTCCTACTCAGCCTGTGCCTGTATGAAAACACCTACTTCTGAAAGTTAAATAACAGTGAGTGATGCAGAAGCAGACTATCAGGTTTTCCAGTGAGCAAAGCAGTGCAAACTGCTGTCAGAAAACCTCCTGGCAGTTTGCACTGCTCCCATTGCAGAGAAGATCTCCTCTGTGGTGACATTAGTGGCAATTGGCAAATCAATACAGCGAACCCACCAAAACTTAATTAAAAAAAAAAAAAAAAAAAAAAAAAAAAAGATAAAATCTATTTTAATTACATTAGCCAGATCATTAGAAAAATGTGTGTAATGAGCAGAGGACAGTCTGTGCCATCACTCTGAGATAGCCAAAATTGAAGGTCCTGACAGGAACCCCAGAGTGGAGCCAGGCATTACTCTCTGCTGCAGCAGTGCCATCCTGTTTCATTTCACCCTCCACGTGCTTTGCCAGAGGGAGATTTCCCTGTGACATCAATGCTTAGGTTTCCTCTCCTTCCTTCCCAAGCCAACGGCATGCAGCCCAGTCTTAGCAGATAGTGGAGGCTGTGCCAACCGCACAGGGAAAGGCCAGACTAAGTGCAATGTCCCAAACTCTCTAGACAAGAGAATTTTGCCAGCTCCCAGCAGCTCCTGGGCAACATCTTCTACTACAAAACCCCTGGTAGAAAAAAATGACAGGTCACTGCAAGTATTGTTGTTTAAAAGGCTCCAAGAGGAGAGTGGTCATGGCCTTGCACTAAGTAGGACATATTGTTTAGTGTGAGCACTGGCCAAAATTTGGGAAGCCCTGTTGCAAAGGAAACCTGTGTGCCTTCCATGCACATCATGGGATACTCTGGCCCTACCCAGGCTTGGGACACCCTAGGTCATGAGCCTCCATTCTGTTCCTCCCTCCCTGCAGGCCACAGCAGAGACATTTGCCCATTTATTTACTTGCTGGTGCTTTGCAAGGCTCCCATGTTCATTTGGAGAGTGCAAATCTCTCGGAGGAGGAAGCAGCTATGCAAGCACCTGGCAGTGGGGGAGAAGCACCTTCACAAACATGCAAGCCCTTATGGACCCTGTCCCAAGGATTTTGGCTGGTGACAAGAGCCTCGTCCAGCCTGTATGGCTGGGGGCAGGTTCCCTCCCGTGGCTGAGAGCTGCCACAGCAGGAACCAGCAGCTCTGTGATGTTGTGCAAGTCATGCAAAGAGCAGGTGTCTTGTGCTACAGATGCTTCTCCCAAGACCAGTACCAAATTTATGCCCTACATCTTGCCAGTTAACACCAAGGCCTAGAAGGGAGTACACACCTAATTGCGGTACACAGTAATGGAATACTCGTTTGGACCCCTTCTGACAGTAGACAAATCTCTGAGATGCTCCTCTTTAACCAGGACTGCACCTACTCTTGAGCGGACTGTCACTCAAGGGAGGGGATTTTTCTTATTTGCGTTATGCAAGGAGAAAGCACAGGTTCCTGAGCAGAGGACAGTGCAGCGCATTTTTACCCAGTCTGTGGTATATAAATCCCCTAAAACCTTTGTAGGCTGTACCACCCAGGTCATCCTGGACAGGTAACAGTGAATGGCTCTGTGCTGGCCCTCACTGTTGCTGCAGTAGGACAAGTGTTGTGTGGGTGTTTATATGAGGTGCGTAGCAAGCTCATAGTTCACGGGCACTCTCCGTTACCTGCTTTTTGGAACAATTGCTGCAGAACCAGTCAGTGCTACTAAAGTGCTCCCTGGCGTGTGTCCGCTGATGTTGTGCAGTCACTGGGTGCGCCAGGACCAGGCGGGAAGTCAGCACAATACCCCAAGATATGTTATCGACTGTAAATGTGGCAGGAAGTCATTAAAGATTTCCTGAACCATTCCCTGGGAAAAGACCACCTCCAGGCTTCGGCTAAGTCAGAGGACTTGCACTGCCAGGGCTCAGAAATCAAAAGAAAAATTACTCTAATAAGCCAGTGTCAGCAGCTCCAGCAGGGAGCCCTGTGCTCCAGATGGATCCTATGCCCACAGAGTCGGGATGGTGATGGATGATGAGATCTGGGGACATGTGCCAAGGGGCTCTTTGTAGCTTACTCATCTGAGCCTCCCTAAGGGTTTGGGGGCTACGAGAGGTACAGACATGGACAGTCTGAATCCTTTGTGTGTAAAGCTTTGTAAATCCCTGTAGGTGAAAAATGAGAGCTAATTTTAAGAAAGCTGTTTGGTTGCTCCACGAGCTCTCACCCACAGCTCGAGGAGGGAGATTCACAATGAGCTCTCTTGGACAACGGGGAAAAGACAATTTTCTGCCATCAGGAAGCAATCAGAGTTTGGGACAAGAGGGTGAGCAGTAAGGGAGACAAAACCAGGTGAACGCAAGCAGCTCCAGTATTTGTAGAGGGTCATTCAAAGAGACTTGAGGGGGTTCAGGCATAATTTAAACAATGATACCAAGAATGCATGTGGCTCATCTCACTTGATGTATGGGATAGCTCTCATTTTTGTTGCTGCAAATATGTATGTCTTGAAAAACATTTATGTTTTACCAGCAATAATTTTCTTTTGGTTTTCCCCTAAATCTCACCAACCAAGACTCAAAGGCTGTCTTAGCAGATAAAAATTTCTTGGGGAATTACTGTGGAAGTCTGTTTTCTGGGAGGTGCCTAGAGGTGAAATATTTTTTAAACTGTGAGATTATTTAACTACTGATATACTGAGTATTCTGAGTAAAAACAAAGTCATCATACCATGGTCGAGGGAGAAGAGTCAAATACTTATATTTCATAGTGTTCATTTTCTCACTTGAAGAGATGAACAGAATAAAGAGATCTTTCTTATTAAAACAAAACGAACAAAAAAAAACCCCATAAACACCAACAAGAGAGGAAAAAAAAATATGAAGATTAGACAGCCAAGATTCTAGAGTGGAATACTGCATAGCAGCCAACAGTCCGTTCTTCTCTTGTTGATTAACATACCTGTCTAAGAGACCAAAAGGGGTTTTCTTATCTCAGTCTCACAGTATGTATCTCACACATATGTCTTTGGTTGCCTTCCCACAGGAGAGAAAGAAAACAGCTGAAAAAATTAGGCACGTTTCTCCAGTAGGATTTCAAGAGGGAAAGCCTGCCTGCCTGGACTGTAAGGAGGTACCCAAAGGGACACAGGCACATCCTCCAGGACTGGTAACAGCACTGTTCAGCCTTGCTCTTGCTGAGGAAGTTTCCTCACAACGCTGCAACCATGAATTTCCTCCGGCGGCGTCTCTCAGACAGTAGTTTCGTGGCAAACCTGCCCAATGGCTACATGATGGACTTGCAGCGCCCCGACAGCTCCACGAGCTCCCCAGTTTCTCCCGCCACGGAGAGGAAGCATCTGCAGCCACCCCAACCCTCGCACTCTTCCTCTACTGGCAGCAGCATCTTCAGCTCCATCTCCAGCGCCATGAAGCAAACCACGCAAGCGGCTGCGGGGCTGATCGATCACTCGGCCGGCCCCGCGCCCCCCGTGGCACAGAAACCCAAGATCCTCCTGGTGATCGATGACGCGCACACGGACTGGTAAGTCATCAGCGATCCCCCACTGAGTTCAGCTGCACATTCTCAGGGATCTGGGAATCACGGATAATCTGCAGGGGGTGCACAGATACTTTGACACCTGGGTCACCAGTGCTGGCCCCAGGTTGGTGTCTGTCAGACGACTTGCGTGAATGGCAGAGTGGGATTTTTCATAACTTTCTTGGTAAAAAGTGTTCATTTGGCGCTCATTGACCAACTTCTTCCCAGCCTTAATATATGAACACGCATAGGGCTGTCTTGGCTCAGCAGGCTTAGCCAAGCTGTCATATCTAGCAATGATCCTAAGAGGTCACAGCTGAAGGTGTGTTAATGATGTGGTTCAGAACCTTAATCCACTGTGCTGACTCTAAAAATTAAAAGTGGCTCAATCTCTCCAGCTCTCCATCTCTCTTGAGCTTTTCTCTGTATGCAAATTTACACGCAAATTATGAAAAGATAACCAAGCTTCCTACTACCTGTCAAGGGCCCTTCACCTGCTGAGCATAGCAACAGCTATTGGCAAAGGGATCTCAGGCCCAACTAAGCCTCAAATTTGTCTTGTTCATGCAGGTCTCTTTACACACAAAAGTTTGGAAGTTTGTTTCCTGTCATATTGAGTAGCACAGTACACTTTCCAAAGGGTAGGACAATTGTAGTCTTCTGAAATGCTAGAGAAATGACTTACTGCTTTTTGTATGCTCCTTTTCGAAGTGAGCTGGTTTAGAAAGCTTCAGGCAGCCTGTCTGAGAGTCTTATCTGGGGGAAAAATCCAGAGAATGTGTTGAGGAAATGCTCTTGCTTCATCTGCCAGCTTGTCGCAAGACCAAGGAAGGAAAGAGTAGCACAGGTAAGGGGATGGTATTGAAGGCTTCAAAATGAAAGAAGTTGGGTTACTGGGTCTTGGCCAAGGGAAACTATTTTATTTTTCTTTTCATCCCACACCACTCTTCAGTACAGTTGTCACCATTGGTCTTCTCTGTTTAACTAGAAGAGTGGGGACATGGTGAGACCTACCCTTTTAGGTGTATCTTCACAAATCAAGAGCTTAGCTCTTACCTAAAAAGAGACCGCAACTGAGTACAAGTAGGTCAGGCGTCTTCAGCCAACTTGAAATAAGAGAGGGAAAACAGTGGGATTTTTCTCAAAGAACAACTTAACTGAGTGGGGAAGTCCCTGATAAGGCTGTCACCATGAATGTTTCCCTGGCCTAGTGTCTTTCATCACAGTAGCAGCCCCTCAATGCCAGCTTGTTCAGTCGGCAACACCAGTCTGGCTCAAGCAGACCTGATCTCTCTTTCCCGGGCGCACCAGGAGTCTCCCGCAGGCTGATGCTCACTAGCCTCTGTCTCTGTGAAGTGCTTTTGCAGTTCCTTGGAGATGCTGCCAGGTGGCAGTCCCTTAACACAGCATCCTCGGTCTGGGAATGGGAGTGCCTTTGATGCACAGCTCTAGCATCTGCGGCTTAGCCGGCACTGTGTAGGGCAAACACTGTGATCAGAGAGGAAAGCCCCAGCTCAAAGGCCAGTCTAGTTTTCCCTCGAGATTAATGGTGCTGAAGGTAGTCAAGGCAGGGGAAAGGACAAGGAGGCATTGGTCCCTGCTGCAGTGTTTTCATGACTTCATTTGAATTCCTGCCTTTACGTCTCCCAGCTGCGGTGCTGTCAGGCAGACTTTGCGATCTGTGAGCTGAGCTTGCTGAGGGAGCAGCAGCTGGGGTATATAAAGGGGAAGTATGGCTACCCATGCTGTTCTCACTCCTCTGCTCCTGTAAGCACTCCACTCATCCTGCTGTCTTGGCTGTGCCTCTGCTGTCTATAACTGAGCAGTTTCTCGGAATGATGGGATACCCCTTTCATTTATCCCAGCTCTCTGACTCAACCCACAAGTTTGCAGGTATCAAATGCTGCTTGCAAAGGCTCCCTGCCTTTACTTTTCTCTAAGGCTGTGAGGACACTGCACAAAATTAGTGTATGAATTCATGATCGTACCCTGATGTATGTATGACATGAAAAACAAGGAAAGAACTAACCCTTCCCTGCCACGGCTCGTTGTAGCATGAACAGAAATACATGCCTGGAAAATCCCCCAGCTTAAAGGCAGCAGTACATGGTCCTTTCTGAGAGAACATACTAATGCAACCACTCCAGTGGGCCAGGAGTGCTTCTTGCTGATTGATTTTTGTGACTCCAGGAAACTCAGTGAGCCCTTGAGAGCAGCACTGTAGAGCGGTGGCTCCATGGATGTTTATTTTTGGTAAGGTACTTCTGAGCAATGCTAGTCACCTTCTTGGTCTCAGCCAGGGTGTTATGTGAGTTCAGGCTGAGCAGCCTCAGGAAGCAGTGTTTGTCTTGTGAGAGCCCAGCTGACGAAGCTGATTATCCAGGGATTCTGACTATCCACTCTGCATCATGTACGGAAACAGTCCTGACTTTGGAAGGTGAACAACAGCACATTGTTAGTTCTGTGCTGGTGGTTCCGGGTTTGGGAGGAGCATCATGTTTGTAACGTGTTTCATCTCCACCTGGTCTGGTCTTTCTACTTGTGAAACCTTTGTATTTGGTTTTCAAGAAACTCTTTCCTCCTCCTTTTGAAATAGTTTACTAAAATCCCCAAGAAATAACTACTGAAGTTCTGCCCTTATTTTAAGGGTGGGGGCTTCCACAGTGCCTCCTCCCCCAGAACGAGTTACACAGAGTTTACAACAAGAACTAGTTTGTTCACGGACCGGAAGGGTGAGAGACAGTGGAATCTGCCATTTGATTTCTCTTCTCTAAATGAAAACCCTTTTTCAGAATTGGAGACTGTAGCAATATGGCCAAGCCAGACATTAATTTATCATCACTGTTTGTATTACAGCGAAGGGCTGCAATTGTGGATTAGGATGAGGTGTTGCACAAGTGCTCGACAAAATTCTTTAACGACCCAAACAGGCAAGTGCGTGTAGGACACGCTTTAAAGTGACAAATGGCAATCTTTTCTGTTTTTGAGGAGCTACTATGTCTCTGATGGTACTGTACAGCACTCAATTTCTCTCAGAGGTCTGAAGGAAAGAAAGCATCCATGGGAATCCATGGCCTGTCTTCCACCGTAAAATCCTTGCCGTTCTTGACATGCAGTATGCTCTGGTTTATTCCAAAGGCAAAGCACTATAAAAACAATGTGAGTCCCACAGAATATGATCAGCTGCTTTCCGCATTAGCAGCAGTAAAAGAAAGGTACGTTCTATTAAAAACAAGGGAACTCACCCAGCTTTCTGTTAAAGTGGCAACATCTTGACAAATTTTCCATTCTCCTCAAAGACGCGGCTCTAGACATTGCAAGGAAGCACGCAGTCAATTGCCTTGTGTAGGATGTGCACGAGAGGAAAAGGCTATCTGTACAGCTCCCTTGTGCTCTTGGCTTTGACAGGCAGCCCTCAGAGGCACGCACAGCAGTGAGTGTACCCGTGCATCAACGCACCAGGGAAAAGCTTGGCTTCTCTTCTGTCGTTACTGGCACATTTCTCAGCTGGGGAGCCTCCACCTGGGGAATGAGGCTCCTTCTGGTGGGCTGAGAGTATCTGTGCCTTGGGAGGCTTCCAAAAGCGCATCCACAACTCACCTACAGCAGCTGCCAGAAAAAATGGAGCTCAGACATGAATACACGTGCCTGTGTTAAACACACAGCAAAAGGGAGCAGGACCATGAGGACAGGGGACAGCAGAACTCCAGGTGGTGGCACATGGGCCAGCTCTGGCAGCCTGACCTCAGCCAGGAGGAAAGCATCCCACCTCTGGCAACCTCCTCGCCCACCATGCTATTAAGAAAATTATGCTCTTGCTGGATTGAATTTCTCAGCAGATCAAACAGGATTTTGTACTGTGAATTATTAACCCCCATCCTCTGTGAAAGTGCTCAGCTTTCCAGCCTAATGCCTCGTGTTTAAACAGCTTATGGGGGAAGTGATCAAGCACAGCTAAGGCTCCTATTAGCCACATATGCTAAAAGCATTGCTTTCCGGACCAGAGAGGATAACAAAGTTGTTCTTGTTGCATTTGCTGGGTATCTAAGTTACATTTGTGAAACAGCTCATGTGGCTTTTCAAAGCCATTGGTGTGTTTTGTCCACGTTTCAGGCTGTTTCAAGAGCTCACAGTGCTGTGTTTGGTGCCTTGCCCAAAATACACGCGCGCTGTGTGCAGCAGCTCCACACATAAGGATTGTGACATGCTTCTCTGAAAAATAAGTCACAGAGGACGTTTTAGGAGACACTAAACTGCATTGGTTTTTCTCCCCTTTAATTTGTGGCCAAATCTGCCTGAACTGAGCATCCTGTCTCCAAAAATCTTAAGATCAAGGAAGAGAAAAACTGTGATTAACGCTGAATGAAATCCTCTTAATACATTTGAAATGGTTCTTTGTATAACAATAACGTCATGATTCAGGTCTAATTATGGACTGATTTGACAGGATTACTGTTTTATACTGGTCAAAGGAAATGATCAACTTCTTTTAAAAAGAAAACAATTTTTACTTCTGAAACGTGATAATACTGTGCCCAAAATATGTCATTTGCCTAAAAATGTGATTAGTCAAATAAGAACCCTCTAATATTGAATTTTGTTAACAAGGGAGTTCCTAAAGCCTAGGTTTTTTTCAAGGAATTCCTTTTAAAAACATTCAGTGTCATGAGTCATTTCATGCTTTCAGTAGGCTGAAGGTGATATACTAAGGCTTCCATTAAGAGGAATATTTCTGCACCTAACTCATTTAAACATAATGGTAAGTTTTGGAGTTCAAGCTTGAACTTAGGAATGTGCGGGTTAAATTGCGAAGTTTTGTCTGTATTTCCTGATAAGAAAGTCCCAAATCGTTTAACATGGTGGTCACGGACAATAGATTATTATTAGTTAGCTTTTTTTACAAGGTGGTGCCCTGTTACTGTTTCACAAGTTTTATGCAACAGTGCAGCAATAATTTGAAAAACTTACATGTAAAATTTACATTTTCACAAATCTGGTTAAAAAGCCCTTATATTTTCATCCTTTAGCCTTGTCTACCCAGGACCAAATATTTTTGTTCCTATACTTCTTGCCAAATTCCACTTTTTGAGAGGTGGAAAGCAGAAAGTGGGGGCAAGTTTGTGTTAAAGGAGTGCGTGTGTTTGTGCACATGTGTGCGCCTGGAAGCAGCATGGAGAGTTTCTGTATTCCCTAGCATACAGCCATAGGGGTGAGAGGGAGGCACGGCTGTCAAAAGTTTTCAAGAAATTGCATTTATCACATCACTTTCCAATCTGTTTTAGGTATATCACTGTCGTGTCTGTCTGTATTTTTGTCCTGTGTATGTAAAGTATCTTGGGATCTCGTCCCCCTAAATGAAAGGTGATACAGAAATGCAAAGGATTAGTATCATTACAAAAATAGACACAAGGAATATGGAAAACATTCCCCACCAGGTTATAACTGTGCTAATGCAAGTCAAATCTGGGTCCTTAATTACTTTACCAGAGTTCCTATAAATGCATAGAATTTAACCTCAGAATGTCCTGCCTAGTCCTGTACATGTTAAAAAAACCCAACAAACCCAACCCTCAGATACATTTCTCAGGGTTTGTGAGCCAGATTTCTTCTGCCTGGAAATCCACAGCCCTGCCCCAGTGTTGGCCCAAGTTAGGCCAGTTCTCCTGCTCCTCAAATTCAAGGAGAACTGAAGTAGCTGGAAAAAAATATTGCGAAATCCTCAACAAAAAATGATACCCTTTGCAAACAGCTCCAGGCCATATTATTTAGATTTAGCAATGTGGAAATGTTCCAGCAATGCACTATTTTGATAATACACAAAATCGAATTGCTGCCTCATGTTGTACTTAATGCAGTACCCCACCTCCACCCCCTACCCTCCTACCCCCTGCTCTTTGTGGGCAGGAGGAATGTGACCACAGTACAGCCTGGGTGGGGGACCAGACCTACAGCAAAGTGTCCTTCCCATTCTGACAGCTCGGAGAAGCACAAAAAGCTGTGCCCAAAAGCAATAGCGCTGCCCTAACTAGTGCTTCTTCTCTTAGTGGGGGGATGGCTTTGATTACCCGTTTGATGAGCAGGAGGTGGCACAGGAAGATGCTGGGAGGCCTGTATTGTGTGGGACTCCACAATTCCTTGAATAGAAAGAGTGGCCTGAATGGTTGTGTGCGCAGTCGTTAAAGTGCCGGTGGCTTGCCAAGCCAGGTCTCCCCAGAAAATAGGCCTTCAGAAAGGGAGGGCTCACTAAAGAAGATTTTAAAAACCCTTCTCCTTTGCTGCCCCAAAGCTTCCCTTTCCATCTGCATTCAAGCCAAGAAAATCCTCCCAGCCCTGTAGGGTGGGAGCTCAGATGTCATCAAGGACCTCACCAGAGGACTTCCTTTATCCAAAAATCCCTAACCCATACTGCCATCAGAGACCAGCACAACCCCCTTCGGGTGAGGCATTCCTTCCCTTGATGTGATCCCATAACTAATAACGTTTCGGGGGTGGTTTTACAGTAACCAGAGAGGGCTGGGTTTTGTGGTTCCTACCAGAAGGCAACCAAAGAAGCCTGCTCCCACAGCCCAGCCGAGGACACTGAGGACACACCTGCAGCGCTGCAGAGCTGGCGCTCCGTTCCGTGGCCACAGCAAGTCAGGTGGTGACAGCACCGAGAGCAAGGTGATCTCGCCCTGGGGAGGAACAGGGCTGGTCACAGCAATGCTGTGCCCCAGGGATGAAGCTGAAACTTCTATGGAGCTCCTGCCAAAGTATCAGTGTATTTAGGGTTACCTTTTGACCCAACACAAACCTGAGATTTACCCATTGGTCCCTCCCTGTCGGTACGTACAATGTAAATACCTTTTCTTTCTTTCTGCACTTGTCTCTGGTCCATTTAACTTTTAATTCTAACCTTGTTTTCTGAGGTGTCCATCACTCTTGTTGGCCATCCTGACACCCCCACCCCTTGCCCCAAGGTACTCCTGCAGAATAAGTATTAACTACCAACCGGTCCATCCCACAGCTGAACACTGCGTAAAGGTCTCTGGGCCAAAGCGGGTGTGGACAAAAGCTCCAGCAGTTTGCAGACCTCAGCATTTATGGAGTGATTTTTCCCATCCCTATGCCCTGGGCAGTCAGGACTTGACCATCTCAAAATTCCTTACTATGTACGGCTGGGAATTTCTAAAGTGGGGAAAGTGGAGGAGGGGGTGAGAACTGGCTCCTGAAAGGAAAACCTTCCTTATTTCCACCCTTGAAATAAAAGGGCACAAATGCATCTCTCCTCCCCCTTCCCCTCCCTGCTGCCCTTATAGCGTGTAGGGGCTGGGGGGGTCGGGGCATTCCAGCAGCTGCTGGCCAGTATCCTGGAAACTGCCTCCTTTTTCCCAGTCCCAGCCCCTTTTATGAAGGAGACAATGCGGACATACAGTGAGTGCCTTGTGCATCACTTGGGCCCCCAGGCCCTTTGACACGGGGATTTTGTACAGTGCCTCACCACCTCCCCACCCTCCCCGAGGTGCCCCCACACCCAAACCAGGGGGCTTCAGGCCTCGCCTTTTCCTGCATTATCCAGAAAGAAATTACATGCCTTATTTTCCCAAGGGCTTGAGAGAAATATGTGTAATGTGATACCAGGGAAATAATTCAGATAGTTCTAGAATTTATCCATGGATGCCTTTTGGTTTGTTTATCCAGGTCTCTTTTTACCATTTCTCTCCTTCTTTCTTCCACCCACTCCCTTGCCCACCTCTCCCCAAGAGTCCCACCCATTTCTCTCTTCATCGTGTGTTGCTCTGGCCCCTCCACAGGGTGGGAAAGGCTGCTTCCTGCTCCAGATAAGAAGTGGTTTCCATCCAAAGTGCAGCTTGGCTTTCTTTGCTTGTTGTGTCTTGATCCAGAGGCACAAGCTCAGTCAGAGGATTTGGAGGAATTTACCATTACAATATCCTAGTGTCCTTCTTTTGCATGCTCGCAGTGAGGAGAGCCCATTTTTGGGTTGAAGGTACAAGCCAGCTCTTGAGGTTGTAGCTCAAGACCTCTGTTGAACAGTGATACAGATGTGAGTCTGGGTTCACTCACAGCACAGGGGATTTGGTTCATCTGAATATTAATTCATCTGAAGAATGGCTTCCCAGTTTTCAAGAAAGAATTCCAATATTTGCTATATCAGTTCCACTGAGGTCTCTCCTAGGAAGATCTGAAAATCTGTGAATTAGCCTGAGGTAGGTAACTGGAGGTGAATTGATAATTTATTATTCCCTGCTGCTGTTAAAGGTGCACTCCATATCTGACAGAAAACTGTTGTATATGCTTCCTCCAGCCATGGCAATCGAGGCAGCCCGGGGCTGGTTTACGGAATATCTCTGCAAAATAGACTTCTATCCTGTCCAGATTACTTCATAAGAAGAGGCATTTGGTTTCTTATATCCCTGTAATCATGTCAGAGCTCAGGCAGAAGGCGAAAGTTATGCTTGTCTGATGCCATTGCACCCAGAAAATACGTCTTTTTCCAGAGCATGCATTTCCAGAGCTTCTTCGTCAGAAAGAGAAAGGGGTTCAAGGCAAGTTTCTTTCCTGCAAGTCAGGGCAGACCTTTGGCTGTTTGTCACGGTGCTTCCTCCCTCCCAGTCCATGGGGCCACATTTAGATGGATTGCCTAGTTCTACAAATCCCACCCAGGAACTGCTCTTGAGCATGGCCCTGAAGTTTTCTTCAGTCAAAACATGTTTACATGCTAATTCACTGAGATCACAGCAACCGCACCACCCCATCTGCACCCTGCCTAGCCAAATTATAGCTCTGTGTTCTGCTGAGCTGAACATCTGACATGCTTTAAAATAGAGGGGTGGCCAGCCAAGCAGTGGTCAGTGCTGCAGGCTGCCTGGGAGAGGTGGTGGGTCTGTGTGGCAAGTGGCATGCCCAGCGTCCCAAGCTGGGGACACTGAGCCCTCCTGGGGCCATGCGCTGCTCCTCTCATCGCTGGCAGCTGGCTGTGCTGGAGGTGAGTGGGGACACTTCTGAGGCTCCCCAGAAAGGTTTTTGTCTGGTCTTCTGGGCACTGCTCCTCTGCTGTACTACAAGCTGCCTAGATAACTCTGCAGCTGTCAGGTCCTAGGCAGAGGTCTTGAAGAGAATTGCTCAGGTGGTTTTGGGGCAGAGAGCATCCACAAATGTCTTGTACAGCCATGAGGCTGCCAGAAACCTTCATCTCTCTTTCTCATGCATCCCCACAACAGCAGCATGGTCTTCCTTTCCTCTGTCTCATGCCCACTGTAAGGACCACAAACCATTTCATACATGGTGCAGAACTGACCAAAAGAGTCTCTCTCTCTCTTGCAAGACATATGATGCTTCCACAGCATCAGCAATGATTCCAGCTTGCTTAAAATTTGAGGGGCTCCAGGAGGATGCTAAGGCCATTTGTCATTTAAACATGATAGCCTCTGTCCAGGGGCTCCAAAACCCCAGGTGAGAATTGAAAGCATCACTCCATCCATTTCAGAGATGTTTCAGTAAGAAGTGCTTTGTTCTTACCTTGGGCTGTGTCAAAATGATGGGCAGACCAAAATATTTGCCTGCAAATTGCTTAGCACTTGTAGTCTTCAGAGACACTTAGAGCAGGTTCAGCTTCCTGGGGGGCTGTCTTGGAAAGAAAGGGATATATTGCACTGTTAAAGGAAAGTTCTTGGGACATTGGATGAGACAACCTGTGTGGAAAGAGGGATAGGATGGAGAGGTCACACAGTGTCTAAGCTGAGGTCCCTTGCACTACTCCAACAACTCCTAATGCTGGATGCGCCCTCTGTGTGACCACCCATGGGCACAGCCAGTACTGTAGAGAGGAGAAAGAGGATTTTGTAACCGTGTGGAGGCCAATTTCCTGGACCAGGCAGTGGAAGCCTCTTTGCTCCATCTGAACCAGGCTGAAGACTGTGGTTAATCGCACTTCATTACAAGCTGAAGCAAAGCATCACCAAGGAGCTTTCAACCAGATGGTCGGCAAAGAGGAGAGGCCATAGAGGGAGGAAGTGTGTTTCATAAATGTGGGTAAGGAATACATATTATGAGCATGCTGGGAATAAAAACAAACTCATACCAGGCAATAGTGCGCCTCAAATTTCAGACCAGTTCCTGTGAGCCCTCTGAAAGCTTATTGCAGTTTTTAAGAAGTCACTGGTTCCAGCAATATGCCCAATGTTTAGGAGTGAGGAATGTTGCCAGACCCTCTAGAGCCATGCCTCCAGAAATCTAATGGAATTATTATGTGCATTTAGAGTTCCTGTTTATTGTTAGAGGCGTGATGTGTTAGCTTGTCTGCTGAGTTGCTTTTGTTCATGCAATGCTCATAAATTCAGAATAAAAAGGAAAAATAGCCAGAGATCTGATTTTTATACCAAACAGGGGTTGTTTGAGTCACCTGGTCTTGGTTACACCTGGCTGCTACATTGTCCCTCACCTATGCAGAAGTCTTATTTGCACCATGCTGATGGATGGCCTGCCTAGGAAGGAAAGTGGGATGCAGCATTCAGATGTCCTTGTAAGAATTAAGAAGAAATCTTTTGACGCTTTTAATGTATTTTTCTATTATAATGAAAAATGTTGACTTTGTTTTGAGCCAGAATGGCAAAACAACTTTTTTATTTACATGTCACGTTTCTGGGGGAGGGGAGCATTCAGCTAAAAACTGGTGTGTTTCAGCCATGGGGGAAATTGCCTTCCTACTGTCTCTCCCTTTTTTTATTGGAACAAATAGACACATAGTAAAAATGCGAGCCAGCTTTTTTTGTTGGTTTTTTTTTTTTTGCTTATACTATAAAATAGGGAGCTAAGCCGGCTTCCCCTCATTTTCCTTTACTTCTTTATTCTGTCCTGTCTTTGCCAATTGGAATCAGAACCCAGGGTTACTTTGTCTCTGGAAACAGCTCTTGCCGGGCTAAACTGTTTTCAATGCTTTCCAAATAGAAGAGCCCTTTGGAGCCTTCATGGCCTTCTGAAATTTTATAGGGGAGGAGGACTGACAAAATAAATTCATGTTTTCTTCTGTCAAGCTTGTTTGGTGAGAGGAAGAACTGGGGAGAAATATTCACAGGGAAATTTATACTGGCAATTTCCCCACTGACTAATCAATATAAAGGGAATTATACACAAATATGAATACAAAAAACTAAAACTGCCTGTCCTTTTCCTCTGTTTTCTTCTTCAACACTACTGTCAGCCTTCCCATCGCAGGAACAACCTTCTAGAAGTGCTTTGGTGTCTGCATAGTGTGGGGAGATAGGAACAGAGGTGGAGGAAGGTGTATGTTCTCACAGCAGTGTTCAACCCCAAAGCAAACACGGTTTCTCAGTTCAGGGGAAGAGATCCTTCATCAGCGACACTGTAGAGACGCAGATATGGTTTCTCTAAATCAATAGCAAAAAGAAACAGAAGTGGAAAGCAGCTCTGTAGTGAGACAGCGTGAGAACAGGCTTCACAAGTACTTCAGCTGTGATGATAAATCTCCTTGCTCAACATCAGAAGTTCCCGATGCTGTGCCATATGTTGCTCTCCTTTTGCAGAATAAAGATTGAGTATTAAATGAGATATAGCAAGGAATCATTGATTAGAGTTGTTCCCTGGAAAAGATTTGGAGAACATTTGGTTTTCAGTTTGAAAATTAAATGAAAAAGTAACGAGCCTTGAAGGAACTTTCCAATGTGGTTTTCATCTGGCTTGGCAGGTTTCTCCTGGAGAACAGAAAGCTAAAAGAAGATAGGAATTAGAAAAACATGCTGTGACCCGGATAGAAATTCTTCAGCAAAAAGGGAAACACAGAAGCAAAACAGTATGTAATGAAAGCCAAGAAAATCTTATTTAACCATGTTTGTTTCTCTTGTTTCTTCTGCAGGGCCAAATATTTCCAGGGGAAGAAGGTGAATGGAGAATTTGATATCCGAGTGGAACAGGTCAGTGACAAGTGAATTTCTCTCTAAGGAATGCATGTGGACAGGGCTAAGGAGAGGTAATCTGTCCCAGGAACAGTAATGAGGTTCATAGCCTGTTTTCTGATGTGCTCCACCAGGCACTGGACACATCCTGTTTCCCTGTTAGCCTTGTCAGACATTCATTTCAGCTGAAAACTCTTGGTGGTGGGGTCTGTCCCCTGCTCTGTGTGCTGGTGCAGTGTCTGGCACACAAAAGTCCCATATTGACTGAGACTGGATGCTGTTGCCAAAGTAGAAATTATTATTAACAATCATCATCTGCAGGCACCCAGCTTGAAAGCAGGCGTAAGAAGAGAGAGATGTAGAGGTGATCCTGAAGGAATCATATGCTTGTTTTATACTTATTAGGGCTATAAAAATGTTTGGGTGGATAAAGAAATCTGCTCAATGTTGTTTGAATGACCTGGTATTTTCTGTTTTCATAAAGCTGTTGATTCTGCATCATGAGTGTGTACAGATTATTAATGCAGTGGTTTTCAAGACTTTCTCAGGACCCATTGCCCTTGAAGAGGTTTCTTCTCTTTTCAAAGGGGTCCTGTCCTGTTGTCTATGACTGTTAATGAGTGCACATGTTCTGATCAAACTGTGTCTGGGACAGATTTTTCTTTTTTATTGATATCATGCTTGTCAGTCTGGGCGGTATTAGCAAGAATAATTCTTCCTGGCATTTCTTTATCAAAGTCTTTATTTTGCTGACTTTATTTTTGACTGACCTTAGCAGTTATCCTAAAAGAGTATAGGAAAAATTTAAAAATAATTTAAATCATGCTTCTCACTTAGAAGCATGAAATCAAATAATTTAGGTTTTCTTTCCCTTCAAGCCTCTGATCCAACCCTATCCATCACTCAAAGCAGGGTCAGCTTTGAGTCAAAGTTAGACCAGGTACATTTCAAAATGACCTGTTAATTCTTTCCTAAACCTCCCAGCTCTACCTTTCCCCTCATACTCCTTCTCCTCAAATGTTATTGCACTTGAGGTCCTTGTAAAGGAACTGCCTTCAAATGGTTGGTGAGTGCAGAAGGTCACAAGTGGACTCAGGTTTCCTGCTGGGCGAACAAGTTGAGACCCTTGTCACCGTCACAAGGTAGCTTATCCCATTTCCCCACGGACTCCTGTAGGGAGATTTTCCCAGTCTACCTCTTGAAATCCTTCACACAGGCTGAATATCCACGTTCCAGATGAGGCAACAGATTGCTCCAAGCCAAGACCATGACATGATTCTGCTGGTGAGGACCATGGCCAGGCCCCTGCAGCTTTCATTAAATGCCCACACAGGGACTGCAGCATTGCCCAAGGGAATGAAGCCCCCGGTGGGCTGGAGAGTTGAGGAGCAGAAAACAAGGATCCTGGCTATTTCTACTTTTCCCACCCTGCCACCCCAATCAGGCAGCCCAGTCTCCGTTTAGTGGGCAGGGAGCTGCTCTTGACTCCTCCAGACCTCAGAAGGAGAAGGGATGATGGCTTTTCCCAGCTGGACCAGTATCTGTCCAGGGAAACACAGAAGCTGCATTGTCATGGGCAGTCTGTGAATCTGACCCCAGGCCCCTCCTGCATATTGTTAAGGTCAAGAGAGAGGCACTGCTTCCTTCAGGCTCTGGCTTTTTGTCCCCTTCTTATTTTGTCCATCCATCCTTGCTCAGTTTTTCTTGATATTTAATTTTCATTCCTTGCTCCTACCCTGTTTGTCTGGAGCTTTCCTGACTTCTTCACCTTCTTCCTCAAACATAGTCCAGGAGCCTAAACTGTTGTGGGAACAGGTCCGCTGAGGCTGAATGCTGACCCCCTCTACCTGAAAAATGAATGTTCTTCCACAGTTTTCTTATGAAAAAGGAAAAAAAAAGGGAATAACTGTGTTCATCAACATGGTCCATACCTTTCTCCTTGAGTTCCCAGCTTACCAGTCTTCACTCCTATAACTCTCCCCTGAATGGCACACAGACTGGGCCATGGTGCACAAGCCTTAACCTGGCTGTTCAGTTCTGAATAAAGACTCTTGGGCACATCTTGAGCCATTTGGTCTGCTCAGTAAGTTAATTCAGTTTTTCATTTTTCCATTTGATTCTGTTTCAGATAACCACACATTATTAACTCAGCCAGAAATACAGTTTGCCCTAGGAAATTCTTTTAGGTTTTATAGGAGAAAAACCACTTTTGGTCTGAAAAGCTAAATAACAAAGAAGTTTGAATGGCAGAAAGCAATGAAAGGAAATATCCAAATGTTAAATACTCTTGAAAAACCACATTGGGAAAAAGCCACTGCCTTATTTTTACTGACCGTGCTAACTCTTTTGCCATTCTTTCAGGATGTTCTGTAGTTGGTTTGAACTTTTTCTCCTCCTCTTTCATATCCATCTCTGTTACATCTTAATTTTTTCTTAGCAAGCCATTTTAGCAATCTGTGGGGGAAGCAGAACAGGATAGTAGGTGATATTTTCTTGAAAGCCATGACATCAGTTATTTGTAATGGAGCAGGAGTGCTGAAAGCAGCACTATCTCTCCCTCCCTCAGCAGCGGGAAGTCACTTATCTAATCTGGTTGTACGCCCCTACCAGCTCTCCAGGGTGCCTCCCCTCTCCCCTGAGGAATGCAGGACACGTGTGATCCTGCTGTCCTGCTCTGTCTGTCCCCCACACCCAGCCCTGTGGAAAGCATTGGCTCATTCCAGATGAATTCGAGAAACAGGCAGATGTTTCAGGTTGCTAAGTTTCCGCAAGAGGTGAATTCAGTTCATATCAGACACTGGGTAACACACAGGGAAGAGACTGTGAAATGCCATCCTGCTGCTCAGGGAGCTGCTTCTGCAAGTCTCAGCCTGTATGAAAATAGGTTTTATGGACTCTCAAATAAGGTTTTCTGGTTCTTTAGCACTCAGTGAATTGCATGACCTCGATAGCAGCACCAGGCCCTTGTTCTTCACATCCATTACCCCCAGGAAGAGACAGGGGTTACTGTGGGCAGCACCTGGTAAGGTGCTGGATAAGGAGAGAGCTGGCAGGGACACTGTGGTGGATACACCACACCCCTGTCATCCATTAAAATGAACGCGAAGCCTGACTTTGTTTCCACCTTTGTTTCTTCTCTTCTACTCTTCAGTGTAACACTGAAACCATATTTATTAATGTGCTTTAAATGCTGCAGAATTTATTATTGTCCACCATTTAGTGGCATTACCAGGCAGGCAGTGCCATTGCCTTCTTTCTGCTGGATGCAAGGAGAGAGGTGAAAGGCTTTGGTGGTGTAAAGCCAGTCCAAGTGTTCTCCTGAGCCATGGCCCCTTTTTCTTTGGAAGCAGTTTGGATTAAGTTTTGGTTATTTGGGTATTTCTCCACTTCTGTAGCAATGATAGTCATTTGTGAGACTGATTGAAACACTGATCCAAACGTGAAAATCTATTTGACCTATTCCCATTAAAACACTGCTGGTTTAAGCTTTACTCAGTGTGGGTAAAGCCCTAAGCTTTAAGGAACAGCTGAGTCTAAAAATACTATCTCTATTTTATGCTAAAAATAAGCTGCTTAGATTTGGATCCACATTGTTGCTTTTACTTGCCTGGTGATGTCTAGCTTTCAGAACTGCAGTGCGTGCATCTCCAGTTCTTTCCTCTAGAAATACAAATACTAAAAAAGTTCTTTCAGAAATGAAAAACAGAGGTTTGAATGAATGGCTCTAAGGCTAGGTTGAACTTAAAGAAGAATCTTAAAGTGCCGCAGGAGTGGACCACATTGCTTTTAGTCTTTCACAAAAAGAATTTTGCTTTTATCTCCTCAGTTCTTCATTGGCTGGAGGACAGGAGGCATTAGGAACCACAGTACACTGAGGAAGAGGAGGAATTATACTATAGGCTTTATGCTCTGTCAAATCTTTCCCTTCATTAGAGGGAAACGTATTCAGCACCTCCTTTCCCACCCTCTCTGCGCTGTCCCAGAGGAAACTAAACCTTGTGTGCTCTCAGGATTTCTGGGGTTTCCCATATGGATCATAACATACCTCGTATGGGGGTTTCCTTGGGCATTAGACATGCCTCGAGCCCGAGGGGAATGCCTTGTGGCCATGCACCCCCAGCACACCTACAGACAAGCAGAAGAGGGCAACAGGGATGGGGCTGAGACCTGGACAACCACAGATCCATCAGACAGGATAGCAGGTGGCACTGAGGGTGGGGGGCAGATGAGTGGGACGCTTGACACCTCGCTGGGAGAGTGATGTCTACAAAGCAGGAGATGTGCAGAGCAGGGGCACTGGGATGGCCACAGAGGTCTGGCTTGTGAGAGGAGACTGACAGAGTTGAGTTTGTTCATGCTGCCATAACAGAGGATAAAGGAGACATGAGTGCTTTTAGTAAATACCCTGGTGCAAGAAAGGTTTCATGACATGGTGCCAGCCGTAGCAAGGGGTTAGACCCTGTGGCTCTAATGGGCTGTTCCAGTCCTGTGCTCAGCATGGACCAGCAGGAGACACAGCAGGCAAGAGCAAGCAGCACCTCTTAGAGAGAGTCCACCACCTTCAGGGTACCTTTCCTGCAGGTATTTCCCAAAGGAATTTTAATATATTCAGAGACATCTTTCCTGACACTGGCTAATTGATGGTGGAGTGGGGTGAAAAGTGTGCCAGGGGAGCCATGAGGCCAGAATACATTTTTACTCCTGTTGTTTGTTCACCCGTCTCCTTCCCACCATTTCCTGCTGTGACGAGGTGGGTCCGTCTGTCCGTCTGACACGCATTCTTCTTGCACAGCTCATTCACTTGTTCCCACTGTTCAGTTTATTTTCAGGGAATGATTATTCAGTGAACTCCTATGTACATGCTTCTGGAAAAGTCTTGTGGTATAGATTATGACTCCATTGGCAGCATTGTCAGGAAAAAAGTTGTACTTGGCAGTCACAGAAGATAATTGTAATACAAATCATGAATTCCAGCTCCTTTGTACTTCCCGCCCTAAAGAGGTGTTTTCATGTGTGGCGTAAAATGGTCCTTTTAAAAGGTAGAGTCTGACAGGTCTGTGTGTGATGAAAGGAAAATTAGCTTCTTGTCAAACAACTGTATAATTTTTGTTCATTATATGTTTAGGGTTTGGGTTTTTTTCCAACTGAACGCCAGAAAGCAGTTCAATAACAGCAACAGCAGTTCTCCTAGCTTTGCCACGTGCAAGCATTCAGAAACCATGAATAAAGGGACCTGGAGAACTAGCAAGAATGACTCTAAAATCATTATTTTCTTAAATGAAAATACTATCTTCATTTTTTTTTTTTTAATTTTCATTGGCTTTTGGAGGTTTACAGAGTTCATGGTTTTGAGCCATTTCCTGGGATCAAAATATTTAGAAACGTGTTTTTTCTAAACCTCAAATTTTCAGGCAGTCACATAGCTTCTGAAATGAAAATTCAAGAGACAATTCCGAATGCCATCAGACCTGATGCACCAAAAGGTGTTCACACAGGGGAAGGCACCTGGACCTTCAGCACCAGCATTGTCTCTGGGACAATGCATCCTAGCTTCAGGACTTGTGAAGAGCACTTGTGGAAGCTGCTCTTGGAGCCACAAAGCGGCATGCACATCACAGATGGACTCTCTCTATTCTTTTCTCCCAGAGAGCAATCCTGGGGGCAGGTGGGGGGCAGGGTGCCTCCCCAAAGAAAAATGTCTCAGGAAGAGACATGGGGAATCAGGATGTGTAATCTCTGATTCTGCATGCATGCACACCAAGCATGCCTAGCCCCAACCCTCATCCCACTGGTATCCGTACTATCTGCCCACCTTTCTGCCTGTGCAGGATTCAGGGATTGCTTACTTCCCCCTTGAGATGCTTGTAATGGTTGTAGTGAAATGTGCTGCTTTAGGAATGCAGCCTGATGTGGGCTCTTCCTTTTACATATTGGAAGATCCACCAAAAAATAAGGCATAAAATCCACTAAGGAATGCATGTCATTTGATTACACAGTCGCAATTCCTCATCCCAAGTGCCTAAGCCATGGCACAGACCAGGCTAGTCAGCAGCCTAGACAAAGCAATGCAAGGATTACAGTTGATCTCAGCCAGAATGTGAGTTATAAACCACTCACACTGCTGCATGTATGACAAATCCATCCTCAAACGTATGGTTGGCAGTATTGCAAATGAAGGGAGTTGTGGACCTGCCAGAGAGAATCCCGGTGACAGCAACAACTCTGATCAATTCACTGAAAAACGTCATCTACAAGAAAATCTTACAAGAATGGAGCTAGCTTTGTCTAGGAAAAAAAAAGGAAGAAGGATGGGCAAGTCTTTGAGGAATAAGTCTTCAGGTTCTGCAGGAAGAAGTAATGGTCACAAAATAATTGCTGTCTTAAAAGGTAAGGGGAGAGATTTAGGTTGGGCATTGGGAAAATTATCTGTGGTTATTAAGGTACATACTGCCTGAGGAGGTTCCTCATCTATGGAAGACGGAAGAGATTATGTAGTATCTGCACACGACAGCAGAGGCAGAGCTGGTCATGCCTTAGGAAAGAGAGAAAGACTATGTGATGTCTTGAAGTCCTTCCAACACAACTTCCTGTTATTCTATAAAAAAATGTTTAAAATACACCTTGAACATGTGCTTCCCTTAAATCACTACCAGGCATAGCTACCAAGCCAGGCATTTCTACTATTGCATGATTTTAAATGACAAAATCATCCTTGTTTTAATATCAGGAAACAGAAACAGACACTCTAAAATAGCTCACCAAAAAGATCTCCAGCACACAGAGAACACTGATGGAAACTGAGAGTACCTTAAGGTTTAGTCCAAACGATCTGGAGAGTTCTCTGATTCTTAACACCTGAAGTAGGCATTTTTGACAAAACTATGGTCAAAGTAGCTGTGGGCATCATCTCATATCTGAGCCTCACGGAGGTATGAAATATTTCTACTCCCACAATCTGTGTTATGTTATTCTTGAAGACAGATTGTGTCACGTTTGTCATACATGGTTTGCTCTTGCCCTGAATGTTTTTGCAGCCACTGGCACTGTTGCAAAGCAAGTATAAAACACACCCAGGCTAACGCAGTGCCTTCTTCTCTTCCATGATTCCAAATGCAAATGACTCTGCAAGGCCACGGGGAGCTGGGCTCTCCTGTTTTATGCGTAGTTACCTGTCACTGTATCTGCATGGGCTGCTTTCAAAGACCTCTTTGTCTGCAAGGTAAACTCAGCCTGGAGATGATCTCAGAGCTGAAATCCCAGCCAAGGGAAGTCATCAGGCTACAAAACCCACAAAGTTAAAAATACTGGGAGCCCTGGAAAATCAACAGGAAACAATTTCTGCTGACTGAAGGTTTTAACCTTCTTCCAAACGCCAGCTAGCATCGGCCTGTTGGATGGGACAAAGCAGCTACATGAAAGCAGCAGCATTCCCTAACTTTGTCTGTTAAAGCAGACGTGAATGCCAGGAAAAGGTCAGGATTGTCCCTCAGCTCTGATTGTAGATCTGGATGTTTTGGGGGTGAGATAGCTGAATCCCCCAGACCCTCTCTACACTTCTCTCTCCTTGCCAGGGTTCCCTGGACAATGGTTCCCAAAGGGGATTTCTCCTTTTCTTCTGGCTCTTGACATTAGCAGGGCCTGAAATCGGTCCTGGCAGTTTGGCATGAAGTACTCACCAGCTCGGGGGGTTCTCAGGCCCGTTTGCAGGTCAGGTGTCTGAGCACAGCTTTGTTTGGCCTGATTGCCTCAGGGAAATGCCTGTCACACCAACTTAGTTAGACTGTAAGTGCCCCTCATCGAATGAAGATTGTCCATTTTCACCCCCAGCAAAGAGGAGTGTTAGGCTCTTTGCTACAAACCATTATGGAAAAAAAAACATGGAAGAAAAGCATAAAAACCATGAAAACACAGACCTAAAACTTCCCTTTCTTGTGCTGGTGCTCACATCAGATGCTGCATTCCTCAGCAGCCGAAGCTGGAGGTCCAGCTCAACAACACTCTGCTTTCAGAGCAGGACATCTCTGAGGCATATGGAGACACAGAGGCGGGAAAAACACCCTTTTATCTCCCCAGTCCACACTGCCTCTGGAGCTAATGTGTAAACTAGGAAGCTGCCTTGACCCAGTGGGGAGATCACTGATGGTGCCCAAAGCGTCTGACCTTACTGAATTGCTCCAAGGTGGACTCCTCTCTCCTTGGATGTCCTGAGATTTTTCAAATGTATAAAAGGCAGGTGCCTTTTCGGGATACATGTTTTCTTATCTCTGATCTGATAGGGTCACTGAAGAAGCGTGGCTGTGGCCAAGGCAACACAGTGCAATCTCACACGAGGAAAACCCAGGCAGTCACCCGAACCACTGCCAATCCCTCCCTGGGAGTGTGTCTGTGTGTGTATGTGTTCGTGTTTGAAGTAGAATTTATTTCTTGGCAGCAGGAATTTTCCCCCTCTTTTCATTGTAATTAGGAGTTACAATGATGTAAGATCATGTAAGGGTGTTGCTTTAAAAAGTTTACGCAGGGCCACAGACGTGAAATCTCATTACATCATCGGGTCACCAGTCCGCAGCCATTGCTTTAAAATTATGTGGATTTTAAAAAAAGAAAGTTGGAAATTATTTTTTCATTTGTCGTCTGGCCTTTGAGCCTTTACAGGTGCACCAGTTCTCCATTGGCAAGTTTTTTCCATGAGTTCATGAGGACAAAACACGCTTTTTTTTTCCCCTGCCTTTTTTTTTGCCTTTTCTTTAATGTATAGAAGTTGTTCCTGGCACTATCTTTTGGTTCCAGCTAATAGAAGTAGCAGTAAACAGTACAAGGATCTCAATAAAATCGTAAGTGTTAGCAGCACTAGCTGAGTGTTCTGGTATTAGATAGCTGCTGGTTAGAAGATGATTTTACTGCTGCCCAGCCTTCATCATACTAAGTCAGAAAAAATGCCTGAAAAAGGAAGGGGAAAAAAACTGCTCAAAGGGAGAAGATTATATTTTCTGCCTCAAAAAATTAAACCTGTTTATTTACATTTATATCACAGGGACTAATTTAATATCAGATTTTGAATCTGTACAGGTACATTTGCATCATGTTAGAAAGGGAGGACCTGTATGGCACACTAGGATATTCCAGTTCAAGGTTTACTCATTTGCTCAGCAAGACCAGAGTTAGGATTTGAAGCCCAGGACAAACTCTGATCAGGTAATCCTGCCATCCTCCTACTGAGAGTGGCCTGAGACCACCAAGCCTTGACGGCACTCCAGTCAGGATTATCACCCAGCTAGTCACTCTGATTTGTGTCCTAACCTTCACTGACATCATCTGCAGTCACAATCACCCCTGTGCCTTTTGCTCCCCACGGCTGAAATGTCCCTTGCCAACCTTTCCAGCCTTCTAAGTTGCGCCTCTTTTAAAATGCAAAGTGTTTTAATGATTGAGCAGCTCTGTTAATAGCCTACCCAGCTTTGCTAACTCTTTAATAGTAAAAATCTTAATAAGCAAATCACATCAGGTGACCTCTGCTTATCACCTTCCTGCAACATAATGAGGTTTAAAAAGGTTTAAATCTTTAGTATTACGTTTATAGCTGGCCAGTGGCACAGCAGCCAACTCAGACATAATTCTAAATTGATGTCTCCAAGTGGAAACTTGGAATTTGGATTCAAGTGACCTTACCTCTTTTTATTATTATTATTATTCTTTCCTGTGCGCATTTTTCAGCTTGCTCACTCTTAATTCCTTCAGTATTCATTACTGCAATAAGCCTAATCCTGTGTACTTTTACACCTCGAGTGTGGGAGCCATAAATACTTCTGCAGTCTCTCAGGGCAAACCAGCTATAATTGGATCTCCAGTTGCCTCACAGGAAAAAAAAAATTACAAAAAAAGAAGGAAAGGCACATTCCAGACGAAGAAAACTCTGCGTCTGTGTCCGTGTGTTTGTGTCTCTGCCGCCCCTGAGTAACACTTTGTCCTTTTGCTCCACTCCAGGCTGAGTTCTCCGAGTTGAACCTGGCTGCTTACGTCATGGGTGGCTGCATGGTGGACATGCAGGTCATGAGGAACGGCACCAAGGTGGTCAGGTGAGGAGCACCAGTTGGTCTTGGAAACCGGGCTGTCTGGATCAATTTTGGGGCAAGCAGGTTGGCTTCAGGGGGTGACAAGTATCTGAATCAGGGCAGCACAGTCCTGTTGGCTTCAAGGATTCTTGGAAGTGGTGAGAAGACTGGCCTGACTCTGGTGGGTTTGTATCACGTCTCAGGTGCACATGATGCCATGTAGTCATTGTTTCCAGTCTAGACCCTTCATGCAATAGCAAATGACTCCTCCTCAGGTTCTTTTCAGTCTCCAGACTCCCAATAAAAGGGACAACAGATCTTCTTCTCCCTTGCTTTTTCTTGCTTCTCTGTCAACTCACCTTCATTATAAACAGTGGCTCTAATTCATTAGCCACTTAGGCCCTGATCCCCGTGGACTACCCTTGCAATAGCCACTAAACCCAGATGACCAGATCAAGAGCAGCCCTGAGGAGAAGGACTTGGGGGTGTTGGAGGACGAGAGGCTTGACATAACCCAGCAGTATGCTCTCACAGCCCTGAAAGCCAACCACATCCTGGGCTGCATCCAAAGCAGCATGGCCAGCAGGGTGAGGGAGGGGATTCTGCCCCTCTGCTCCGCTCAGACCTCACCTGGAGCGCAGCATCCAGCTCTGGGGCACCCAGTGTAAGAAGGTCATGGACCTGTTAGAGCGAGTCCAAAGGAGGGCCATGATAATCACCAGGGGGCTGAAGCACCTCTCCTGAGAAGACAGGCTGAGAGAGTTAGCATCGTTCAGACTAAAGATGAGAAGGCTCCAGGGAGAACATATAGGACCTTCAAGTACCTAAAGGGAACTACAACAGAGTTTTGCAAGGCCATGTAGTGATAGCACAAGGGGGAATGGCTTTAAACTGAATGAGGGTAGATTTTTTCCTTTATTGTGTGGGTGGTGAGGCATGGGCACAGGTTTCCCAGAGAAGGTGTGGATGCCCCATCCTTGGCAGTGTTCAGCACTGGACGGTGCTTTGAGCAACATGGTCTAGTGTGAGGTGTCCCTGCTCATGACAAGGGGGTTGGAACTCAATGACCTTTAAGGTCCCTTCCAATACAAGCTATTCTACGGTTCTGTGATCCTGATCCTTGCAGCCTGATTTCCTCCTGAAATACCACTTCTTTTTTGTGAGAGATTCCCAGTGATCTGGCCTTGCCCTGTGCTATATCTCAGAGGTAATACCCATCTCTGCTTGATGGGGATCTCTGTCCTACTGGCATTACTTTGTAATTGCAGTCTTTGCAAGCAGACTTTTCCCGAGCAATGCTTCTCCAATCACACATCCAATTCACTACCCAAAAGCATTGCTCCCCCTCTTCCAAGCACCAGAGTGCCAGCAACTTGGAGCTAATGTTAGATGCATTTTTACAAGTTCTATGTAAAGAGTAGTGTACGTTGTCACATGTGTGTATGATGCCTCTGTTTACACAGCACCAAGATTACCTTCCACCCTATTATTCCCAAGCCTTCATCTTTATGAGCTCCTGTCGTTACAACTCTACATTTCATCTTTGATACAATAGCTTTTCTTTGTTTGTGTTGAAACCTCACTGCTGTTCCAAATTAATTTTTCTAGCCGCCCTGCTTCTTTGTGTACAATTCCTTTGCACTTTTTGGTGTATTCAGCATCTTTGAGATTAATACTGTTGACATATTTAATCAATGCTTTTGTCTGTTTGCAACTAGTTCAAAATCAGAGATAGGGACACATAATGTAGCACGCAATGCTATTCTTGAAAGGGATTCTTAGAACAGCGGAAAAACTGTGATTTTGAGCATGCTGGCCTCAGTTTAATTTCTCAAGATGTCTCATTTCCAGTCCAAACAGTGCAAAGCAAAACATGTCACTGTCAATTAGCTATGATTGTGGTCCATCAATTCATTTCAGGTCTTGACATCTCTCTTTGTACATCCACAAGTCTCCATTTGTTCTTTGGTAAAATTTCACAAGCCTCTGCTAAAAACCTTTAAAGTTGTGTCTGTTACATGCATTTGCTTTCTCCTGTGCCACAAATGTCTGTTTCTGAGTGAAACAAAGCATTATGTCCCATGAACCAGCCACTGGAGCGTTCATCAGACAGCGCGCCGTGCTAATGCACTCCTGTGTTCGCTTGCTCATGATGCTGGAAGGTTTCCCAAGAACCATTTCCTAGGTTGATCACATCTTCATTTTCCTTCCTGTGTCTTTCCTCCCAAAGCCATTCATACATCTGGCAGAAAGATCTTGAGCTATTAAACTGAAACTGAAGACAAAATTTATTTCACAAAACTGTCTGGGGCATGGTGTTCATGTTTCTGCTCACAGTGAATACACAGGTATTTCAGCTAGCATTTTTGCATGGGTATTTATATATGAAATATGTGGGGTTTTAAATGACATTAGCTCAGGGTTTTTTGTTTTCATGCTTTCACGTTTAAGGACACATTTGTGTTGTGGGTAGTGGATTTGGTAAATACACAGTTGTCTGGATATGCAATTTATATAGCACATGCTACATGCCATAATCCTTGCAAGCAGCAAATATTTGTTTACAGCCTGTGCTGCTGTGCCCCTGCTGTGCCCAACTCAGTGGGTTTAAGAACTCAGGTTACCCAACTTCCACAGCCACTCCTAGCAATACTCTAGAAGGTATAGAAATTAAAACTCTTCTTCACTTTAGAAAGCAAAGGGCACCTCAACCCACCCACATGGGTGCAGCTGCTTCCCACTCCCTTCAAGTCCCACTATCCCACCCACAGCCATGTCCTGCCTTGCCACAGACACACTTCAGAGTGCCCAGCCACAGGAAGACCCCTTCAACTCATGTGTGCACCAACACTGCTGCTGCTGTCATCTTTTTTCCATCACTTATTAGGCCTCTGTTAATTATTAAGCAAAATATTCATTCCAAAATCAAAATGCTTCTAGATGGTGAAATATAATACTCACCTTTTTTTTGAATACCCACAGTCATGGAAGTCTCTTACCAAGGAAGGTAAATACAACGTCATCTTGCTAACAAGCATATTTGGGATGTCCCCCTGCAGGAGCCCTGCCTGCTTCACATTCCTCTTCAAAGGGAGAGCAATAGAATGCAGCAGTTTAGTGGAAAGACAGTGAATATACTACAGACAAGTAGATTTAAATCACCAGAATAATAAATTTCTTAAGAGCAACAATTAATATTTATATTCGTATTCATATTCAGCAACCACTGGGCTGCCCTTATTTACTGATAAGCTATCTAACAATTTATTGGCCTATTAAATTCTGTCATTTTGGAGCAGGTCTCCTAGTTCTATCTTTAAATTCTAAATACCATATCACACATGTAAAGCAAAGTTTAAACCAAAGTCTTTTTCTGCTGATCACTTAATCCTTTCTGACACCTTGGAGTTAAGGCATTTTTTCAGACCCTGTGTCAACTGATTTGAACTGCACCAGGAAAAAATTGTGGTTCTTTTATCTGGAAGATAAATCCCCTAAGAAGAAGGTATAAGAGTCCTTAAAGCCTTCCATTTACCACTTGCCTCAGGAAAATTTAAAAAAAAAAAAAAAGATGCTTTAGAAATATTATTAGCAATTACAGAAAGCAAAGACATGGACTTATACATGACTCCTAGCCTGTGTATCTTGAAATAAATAGCTACAATTAAGTTACCAAACAATCTTACTGAAGCCAGGCATTGCTTTGCTTGCCTGATTTTTAAAACAAGTGTGGGTCCAAGAATTTAATTTTACAGTAACAGTGTTCTGAGTCTCCAGCTTCTCTTTTTTAGCTACTAAGTTCTGCACATCTGTAGGAGGGGGTGGAGGATTTGAGATAGTGTCAGCAAAATGTGCTACTGGAGACAGAGGCTATCATCTAACAAATCTAAAAAACTGCATCTGTGTTTTCTGTGCCAGTTCCACCATGGTTTGTGAAGGCTCCATCAGCCTATTCAGCACATTTCCTTCTGACAGAGAGCTGGCCATGAAGTGTCTGGCGCAGTCCGTAGCAAGCACTTTCCTGTGTTGGTGCCCTGTGACCCTTGCCCTGACTGAGGTCACCAGTGGGATGAGCTGGACACCGGTGGGATGAGCTGGGCACCGGGAGCAGTATCGGGCTCAGCCAGGGCTGGTGGGGTGGGGAATCTCCCACACATTGGTCCTTGTTACCCCAGCACTTATTTGGAAAAAATCGGCAGCAGACCTTCCCATTGAAAAGTTAAATATGGGAAGCAGGAGGTTGTGTTTATTCATCCCAAAGGATCCCTGACCAGCTTCGACACAGCAGCTCTTACAGCAGGGAGGTGGAATCATTTCTGGGTGCAGTAGCTGGAATGCTAAAGAGTGTGTGAAAACAAGTGTGGGTTTATGCCTACTTTTAAAACAGTTGGGTGGATTCTTCATCCTCCTCCCAGTACACACACAACTTCCCTTTGGACAGGTCTACACACACAAACAGAAAGTGACGGAGTGAACCATCTGCAGTCTAATTTACTCTAGAAAGCTCTTGGACTCTGTCACTTTTACTGGGGTTAGAGGAATGGGATTTTTGTTTCCACATTTCTCCGAAGGGCCCTTCATATCAATATTTTGGCAGGGTAAAGAGGCTGTCAGTGTTGGCACTGCACCCGCTCTGAGGTGCATTTATGCTTTCAGGATATTATAAAATATCCTGATATTATATTATTATATAATATTTAAGGTTATTATAAAAGTAATAAGTAGAAATGAAAATTTGGGCTGTGTCTGCTTCTGACAGCAACATTTAGACTCCCAAACTACGATCTCAGATTCTGTATTAGATTAAATTCAGTTCTCTGCTTGACTGTTGGGCTTCACAAGACTTCAGCTATTAATTCCAGTAGATATAGGAATAAGGCAGGGGTATGTTGAAAATCTGGACAGCTCTTTTACCTGGGGAATGCTAGTATCTTTGGGAGCATTTCAGACTTTTAAGGATATAAATTAATCATGCGCCAGACTGCTCTCATCTCCTGTCTCCCTGTAGAGCTGCCTCTTTTGCCACTGGGGCCGATCATCCAGGAGAGAAAGCACATTTTCCTGTGTGCATGGGACCTGTCAGTGGTGGCCATAGCATTTACAGTGCGGTGTGCAGGCTCAGTGCAACCCCACAGGACAGACAACAACTGATGGACCAGGAGATGCCCAGGGTCGGAAGTGGGGAGGACCCTGCATGGAGAAATGGCCCTGGCAAGTGTAGAGGGGTGTCCAAAATGACAGCAAAGGAAAGAGGAACAGACCAAGGACAAAGCCTTGCCTGTGGGGAAGGATCTTTGCCATGGAATGATGTTTGGTCCTACAAGCCTTGCCTGAATTTGGCCTGTCTGTGTAGGGTGTGTGTCTCCCCCTGCTCACCCTGGATGATGTACCCTTGCTACTCACAGCCGTGCTGGGGTCAGGGAATTCTCCAGTTTGTCTAAACAAGCCCATCCACTCCTGTAACACTGACATTCCCGTTGCTTCCCGCTGATTCAGTGCTTCTACAATGCTCTGGTGACAACAGGACAGCAACCTGTTGAATCACCATCCCAAAAATCCCTGAAAGTGCTTTTTTCCTGAGGCACATTTTTACACTGCAAGCTGCAGTACGGTCGCAGCATGAGGAGGCAAATCCTTTCACACAAGAGAAGCAGAGAAGAAGCTGGCCAGCCCACAGGTGTTTCTCTGCTATTCAGAGCTTGCAGACTGCAGGAGATGTGTAGTCTGACAAAAAAGGATCTGCCTGCTCCAGGATGCAAGACAAGCAGCTGCCTGAAAGGGGCATGGAGGTTTTCTATCCTACAGAGGCCATGCTTTCTCACCACACAGTAGTTGCACATTGCTAGAAGGATGTTTTCTTGTCTCTGCGGGACTATTTGTTCACAAGAGTTGGTGATTTCTTGTGGTTCTTCTACAGAGAGAATGTCCAGGAAGGCCATGGGAGTAGCTACTGTCCCTGGACACTGATGTAGGAAGTATTGGTAGGCAGTAGGTCACTTTCCAGCTTCTCATGTTCCAGGAGGGTTGTGCCAAAGATGAACTCCAGCCTCTGTCTAATCCCTGTCTTTTTAAATTAACTCTTGACCTAATTAGGGTCTTTCTTTGGATGTCTTTTTCTAGTTATTGTTGTTGTTTGCGGGGGTGGGGTGGTGTTGTTTTTGTTGGTTGGTTGGTTGGTTGTTTTGCTGATTCCAAACCGAATTTCTGCAATTTTTTGTGAAGTTACAGATAGGAGAAAAAAAATGGCAGAAACTGATTGGGAAAGTTTAGGTTTCTAGCAGCCAGATGGAAAAATATGTTGAGCTCATGGTTCTCCCAAGTTTCACAGAAAGTGCCACATGGTGGAGTACAATATGTGCTATGTATTTAACACTGAGAAACATTTGGGCAATATTTTTTCTATTGATGGCATGGCAATCCATAAATGTAATGGAGAAGTGTGTGTAACAGCCTGTAAGCTTTTGAAAATTCAGTTTGGGCAAGAGACCAATGTGCCAAATGACCACTTTCCTCACTGAAATACCCTGCAGAGACAATGAGCTGGGGCGAGGTGTCTAACAGGGTACACCCTGCCAAGCTGCAGTTACATATGAAGCAATTTAACACCTCTAGTAAACATTCATAAACTGAGAAATTATTCCCATATGGGGGATGATCTGACATTGTTTTTCAGTAATATCTCCCCCCTCTTCACCTGTCTGTCCCTGTCCTCTTTTTTTTTTTTTTTTTTTTTTTTTTGGAGCAGGAAGTACAAAAGAGAAGAGACAGTGGGGTGTGATTATTTATGTATTTATTCTCAGTTCCTTCCACCTCAGCTCCTGCTGCTAAACAGCTGCTTGGAGGCCTGCTTCTCCCTGTGGGGTTTGCTGATGTCCCAGATGAATAATGTCCCCCTTCACCTCCCCGGCAGCTGGCGCCCAGCCGACGTGCGGGCAGGATGCTGACAGTTATTGGGAAAACATTTGGCATGCAGACAGCTGCCAGAAAGCAAAAGTCACTCCGAGCAGACCAGGGTGGGGAGCATCTCAGATACTAAACTACTCCCTGACCCTTTTCTGCATTTACAGTAATTCTTTCCAATAAGGAATGAGATGCCAGGGTCTAGAGCATTCAATAATTAGTTAATCCAGGATTAAATACAAGAATGATTAAAAAATTGTGTACATTGTTTCAGTCTTGATCAGATTTTTTTTTTTTAATCAGTCCTGCCATAATTTGTCTCTTTTCCACATGGGTTTTTACTATGGCTTCTTCCAGGGAATGGCAATCGTCCTAATGCCACTTCAAAGTTAGCCCTGCAATGAGCATGGCGTTGGGCCAGATGGTTTCCAAAGATCCTCTCCAACCTAAATTACTCTATGACTTTATTCTGTGATGTTGGAAAGTATTTGGATCACCTTCTGTAAAAGCTTTGGATCACAAGCCTTTTGAAGGCAAGTTGGTGTTGGCAGGTGTGGTTGTTACTACCTTCAGGCTTTGTCCGAGTCCACATGCTTTTCCTTGTCAGTGTTGATCAGTTTAGAAGTAAAATATATGGCAGACTTTTGAGACTGCCAGAGTACAGTTCAGAGAGTATGTGACATGATTTAATGGTTAGTTGAGCATTGATCTGTGGCTGAGAAGCAAATCAGAGCGTCTTCCAGGGTGTCCTCATCTGCCCACAGTGGTATTGGTCCTACTGCAACTGTGATTCCTGGCTCCTGCTGCTTTTGCTGCACTGATCTCCCATACCCACCATGTGTTTTACCCAGCCATTCTCTATTACAATGTTCAAAAAAACCCCCCTGCTTCTCTCCTCCAGCCTAGTAAAGAGAGGTTATTCTTTATTCTATGTTGCTTTCTTTTTTCTCTAAAACCAGATCTGTGTTATCTTATTTATATAAGCAGTCCCATTCGTTCTTTCTTTGAATAACTTCAGCAGGGTTTATTTCTTTCTGTGGAAAATATGACATGAGGTTTTGACTGAAATGACATTTTTGTCTTAGCAAATTTTCCACTTTACTAAAACATCAAACAGAACATTAAATCTAACACCGTGATAGGGGAAAATGTCATTGATTCCATATTAATTTTCAGTAATGTAATAACAATGCCATTAACACCCAAGCAAAGCACAAAAAGAATTTGTTCCTGTTTGTAAATGCCATTTTCTGTTAGGTGTCAGACACCTGAGGCACTGCATATTTGGAGGAATTTTGCACTTCTTGAGCAAAAGTTGCAGCCACTTATGGCTTGGACTTGTGCCTCAGAAGCTTCCCTGAAGGCTTCATTAATTGCCAGTAACGCAAAACTTACTGTATCATGTTGCTCAATTATGCACTTCTCTTCTTCTCTGTGTCATGCCAGAAAGGAAAGGCTTTGGAAGGGAACTTAGTCAAAATGTCTTGATCACTGGGAAGTATCTGAAAGCTGAATGAAGTCTCCTTGAATAATGGAGGGTAGCCAGAACCTGAAGTGAGGATGTCGTCTTCAGTGTCCTGGGAAGATCTTCTTCTATTGGCATGAAGGGAAAAGTGTCTTCTAAGACTGTCAGTCTTCTAAAAAGAGAGAAGGAGAGCCCATCCTTCTCCAACAACACCAGGATAAAGCTCTCTCACCCATCATGGTGCTGAAGTATAAAGCACCCTTTGGCAGCAAATGATTATTCACGGTGGAAGGGGTCGTTAAGAGGTATTTTGACAATCATAGAATTGGTTGGGAAAGATCTCTAAGAGCATTGGTCCAACCATTAACGAGCACTGCCATTTTCACCACTAAATCACAGCCCTAAGAGCCATATACACACTCCCTTTGAACAGTTCAAGGGACGGTGACTCAGCCACTTCCCTGGGCAGCCTCTTCCAATGCTTGGTAACCCTTTCCATGAAGAAATTTTTCCTGATATCCACTAAACCTCCCCTGGCACAACCTGAGGCCATTCCCTCTTGTCCTACACCTTGTTACCTGGGAGAGGAGGCCGATCCCCACCTCACTACAACACGCTCCAGCACCTCAATGCCTTTCTTTCAGCGAGGGACCCAAAACTGAACACAGGATTTGAGGTCTGGCCTCACCAGTGCTCAGTACAGGGGGACAATCTAATGTGTTGATCAGACTGTTTCTGATACAAATAGTCTATTCTTGTGTGTTCTTTCTTCATGCTCTTGAATCTCTTTGTGCTTCAGAGAGAAAAGCTGAAGGACCAGGAAGCAAGCCAGAGTTATGCCCAAATGCAGAAATAAGAAATAGGAGGTCTCTTTAAGGCATGAAACCTCCCAGCAGGATGTGCTGTCATCATCTCCTCTACCACAAAGCAGGCTGGGGACCGGCTTTCTTCACAGAAATGTTATTGATTGTTATTCATTTTGCTGCTGGTCTCCATTTCTCTGTTACAGGCTCTGGTGCTCTTCAGCTGATGTTTATTCTCAGCTAGTCCCAGGCCTGGCACTCCACTGCCTTGTTCTCAGTATCCATGGGAACATTCACATTGTTCCATGGCTCAAAACAGGGATTCAGTGTCCACCTTCGCTTTAGAGATTCACTCCTCATCTGCTGCATGAGAGAGTGCCCTGCCTTCCTACAGGACACAGAGTCTGAGAATAGGCTTTTCTACATTAATTCTGTATTCTTGTGTCCATCGTCTAAGTGGAGAAACTCTTTCTCTGCCAGGATCTGAAAAGACAAGAGCTTTTTCCCTGAGCTTTTGGCTGGCAAAAGTAAAGCCAATGAAGGCAGTTTCCCAGCCACTCTGTGTCCTCCCCACCGAAGCTGGCCGTGCTCATTTGCATCCTTCCTCCCCACCACAGCATCACATCTCCATCCACGGTGTTGGGGCAGGTGTTCAAAGGGAAAATACTGCTGCTTCATCTGGAGAATGATCTGAACCATTACTGTGTAACCCCAGTGGGTGCTGTCCCGTGAGTCAAGTCTGGGATTGTAACAAGCACCATTTTTTTCTTCATACGCTCAGAAAGCTGGATGAGGAGAGACACACCCGTAGCTCCTGCCTCTCCAGGCACCACAACTGTTCAGTAACTCAGCACAGATATCGAGCCCTGGTCCTAAGTAGCTGGTTATTCCTTCTTGAGGACCTGTGCCCACCTCCAGGGTACTTTCTACACAGCAAGCCCAGCAGAACGGAGCAGCTCCAACTTTCCAAGATTTGTATTCACTTGCTGTTTCTCAGGGGGGGTCACCGCTTGCCTCATGCCCACTGACACCAGGGAGGTCCATAAATCAGCTGCACAGCGATAGCACAGCCCTCGTGACGCTCATTATGCATCTCGCTGCTGGAGGAAAGCACCACCTTTGGTGCCAAGTACATTAGGGAACATGCCTAGGTTTAAAAAAACTCCACGGGAGGGAATCACAACATTTCTAAAGCTTGGCCTCTTGCATGACAAAAGCTGAGCATGCTCCTCACCGTGTCTCAGGCGGGAGATAACAAAAGTCCAAGGCCAACAAACAAAATGAACAGCTTTGAAACAACAAAGCTGTGCTGGGGTTTGTGTACAGTGTTTGTTGCCACGATCTGGCCCAGAGTCACCATCTCACATTTCCCTGCCAGAATGATGGAAATATAAATAGGGGCTATAAACCCAAAGTATTTCCAGCTCATACATCCAAAGGATAGAAATTATAGTCTCTTAGCAAGGAAAATGTTCAAGGGTAGTGAGGTAATGGGACCTGGTTACAGAGCTCATTTCTCTGAAAATCTTTAATACAGCATGGAAATTTTTCGATGTCCTTGATGCAACCTCTGCTAACATATGAAATAATCCCCTCTTTCAGTGGAGAAGCCCCTTCCTTTGAGAATGAACTGCTGAGCCCCATTTTGGGAACAATTTCTTTCCAGCTGCTGTTTCCAGATATTTTTGAATGGCTCCAAAGACAGAGCGTCAGCAAGGAATGAAATCTGGCTGCTTGAAAGATAATCCATTGCCTGTTGGCTTACCTAGAAAGGGCCTCACTTTTCTGTGCATTAGCTGAGAGCTGCTCCTGTTGAACCATAGCTCCAGTCTTGCTAAATAACATTCTGGAAGTCCAAGCTATGAGTCACAGCAGCATATGAGGGGCTCTGCTCATTTGATTAATTACATCACCGTGCCTGCCCTTTGCTTGTAGACTCACAGCCGTAAGAGCCTGGGATGTGCTGAGTATGTAGTGAACTGATTAAAGGGGGAATGTGTGTCAGTGTATGGATGTGTACGAGAGCTTTTTGAAATCCCTTATGATCTTCCCACCCACTGGGCATTGCTTCAATATGGAGCTCAAGCATCAGGAAACAAACTTGCTCCCTCATCTGCGCTGCACATTGCAATGAGCTTGCCAAGTACGGCCAAGCTTTTAGGAAGAAAAGAGAATCCCCCCACCAGTGAATTTATGGCCCTTGGCTCTGCCTGTGGCTTGTTCCTGTGCATGCCTGAGTGACATGCAAACTGCAGAAAATCTGTTTGGCCTGTTTCTATGCTCTCACACTTGCATCTACGTTGGATTTTTCCTTTTTTTAATGACTAGGGGGCTTTGTTGGGTTTGTTACATTATAACACAAGCAACACAGGATGAGGGGCCCAGAGAAGAGCAACGTGTGTTAGTGAGAAGAAAGGGGGAGGATGGAAAAGAAACAAGGAGTGGTTAGAAGTGCTTCTGAGCGTTTGAAAGTAAAACATCGCTCTCCTCATCTCTTCCAGGTCCTTCAAGCCGGATTTCGTCCTGATCCGGCAGCACGCCTACAGCATGGCACTGGGAGAAGACTTCCGCAGCCTCATCATCGGCCTCCAGTACGGCGGCATCCACACGGTCAACTCCCTCTACTCCATCTACAACTTCTGCAGCAAGCCCTGGGTGGTAAGTGATGATCCAGCTCTGCTGCAAGTCCGCTCTGCAGAGGAGATCTCTGGTACCAATAAAACACCAAGCTCGCCTTCCAGGCTGTTTCAAAGGAGCTGGTCTCTTTAGGTTAAAATCTAAGCCACCTTAGGAATCCAGATGGGAGCTCTTGGGGCAATAAACCTGCCAGCACTACTTCTCTATCAGCCTCTAGTTGTATCAAGGCGTTATTTCTTCACCCTGAGCGGGACATTTCCCCTGTCCCAGACTCTAAAGGATCACCAACAGCTGGCAGTGCAGCAACACCTAGGTTTCTTGTAAGGCATGGGAAGGACCCACACTGGAGAAGTTCATGGAGGACTGTCTCCCCTGGGAGGGATCCCATGCTGGATCAGGGGAAGAATGTGAGGAGTCCTCCCCCTCAGGAGGAAGGATCAGTAGAGACAACATGTGATGAGCAGACAAAAACCACCATTCCCAATCCTCCTGCACCGCTAGCTGGGAGGAATTAGGGTCAAACCAGTTAGGGTCAAACCACCACAGACATAAGAGTTTTTCAGCAGTACCAGAATGAAGAACAATATAATCGTGAAGTGTTGGTTCATTGAACCTGAAACACTGCACCTTGGAAAGACCTAGGCTGAGTCAGCTCCTGATGAGGATAGGGCAGTGTTTTGGTATTTTGCACTGGAAGCTCCCTTCACCTGTTCTTTAAATTCTGTCAAGTTCACATGAGAATCTCAGAAAACTTTGAAAAATATTATCATTGGCTTTTCTCAGCCCCAAATCAAAGTATGTCATAATTCCCCAGATCATTTCTCTGACCAGCTCCAAGGCAGCTGAAGCTGCAGAAGCAGGAGAGCTAGGGAGATAAGTTGGCCTTGAGCCACAAGAGTAAGGCTGGTCATTGCAGTACCTGCAGGAGGAAGTCAGATGCTGATACCATTTTGGAGTTGGCATAGGGATTTTCCAAGCAGTTCCGTCCCAAAGTGCCTTCTCTGATCACTGATGCTTCCAGAATGGAAATTTCCCTGCATTCTTCTGGGTTCAAAGCAGGAAACTACGGCTATATGGATGTGAGGAGATGGGACTTTGCAATACGACCCCATGGAAAACTTTTAGATGCATTTTCAGGAATTCCCTTACTCATTGCACAAATTTGGCTTGCAGTAAGATGGAATGCTTATAGCAAATGATATCTTCCTCATCACCTAATTAAGTGGGGTTTTACTGTTGTTTTTTCCCTTGGAATAAATATCCTAGTGGTCCTCAGTGTGTTGGTTGGTAGGTCAAGTCCAGATGAGGTCTGTAGTGACTCAGACTTTTATTTCCATGATTGGGCAGTGTTGGATTTAAGTAATTTCTTACTAGAATGGTACCAGTGCAATAAACAGAGTCTTTTCAGTTTTCACTCCTTTTATAACAATAATGGGGTTTGTTGAGACCAAAAGCAAGATCCTGTCTTTTCCAAAAATGTTGCAGTGCAACAATGAGGGTAGTGAGCATAACCTCACTTTGCCGTCACTCTATAGGTGGTTAATGTCCATTTGACCTCCGTTTCCTGTTGATTTTCCAGTTCCAGGCTCAGTACCACACCTTCACATTGGTTCTGACACACAAGTGCATTGACCCTGGTGACCAGGCAAAAAGCCTCCACATTTATACTGCCTTTTGAAGACAGTCATGTGGTCCATTCCATCTGATTTTGGGGTTGAGTCAGTCAGGGCTTAGCTGACACTTTGCAGCTTATGCCTTATAATTACATTTCTGATGGTGTGAAGGGGCCTCAAGATGTGAAAGGCCTATTTTTAGGCACCTGAAATAAAAGAAAACAAACAAACTTAGCACTTTAAAAAAAAAAAAAAAAGCAGTGCTGGAAAGGCAGTGTGGGAGAACTTGGCTCTGCCAGCAGCTTGGCTCAAGCTACTCTGGGTCTGGTTGTGCCATGCTTTCCTCACGGGGAATGCAGCTGGCACAGACAAGCTTCCCAGAGGAGTTAAGGAAACCATTTGCAAACACTTTAAACAGGTTTGCAGAACGCCTCCTTTCCCTGCTGCCCCTGCACACACATCACCCCCAAACCAGCAATTGTAATGTGCTCAGCAATCCAAGATTGCATTGAATGAGCAGTGCTCAGATGGTATTGAAGTTCATGTAGAGATTGCAGTGGGGCATTTGAGGGCAAAAAACTTCACTGGCAGCAGAATCAGAAAATTTTGTTTTTGTGATAGCTGGGAAGTGAGAGATAGGGACACTTCGGTGCACGTTCCACTTTGATTGCAAAACAGGCATCTCAAAATAAGGGATCTGCATAACAGAGATTACTGGAAACTTTTTGGATCTAGAGAACAGTTGAGATGCATGAAGAAATGAAATTAAATACCCCTGGGAAATGTGCTTTTCACTCTCGTTTTTTATTTTCCCCAAAAATGGTTCCATTTCATAGAAATGTTTATGATTTTGTGGAGGGGGATGAAATTGAGACTGTTTTTCCTTGGCAATTTGCGACCACGTTTTATTCTCAGCAACTCTAATTACAATCAGCTGAGTTTGGGTTTGGGTTTACTCAAACATGCAGCCCCATTTTTTAATGACACTTGCCAGGTTTCCAGTTCTGCAATTAACTTCTTCAAAGATTAAAACAGGCACAGTTTGAATCAGATGTTTCTGAGAGGAAAAAAAAAGAGTATTCAGGGGGTCTCACACCCTGAGAGAAACATCTAAGAAATCTAAGTTTTAAGATGATCCCAGAACTTTTAAAAATAATACTACAAGTACACTAGCACAATGCTTCAACCACTAATAATAATTTTTGTGTTAGAATTCTAGCACAGTTCTAACTCTAATTCTAAGTTACAATCCAAAATACAGTGGGAAGAATGCCCAGAGCAGTACTCACACTGCATGCAAGTAATGTCTGTAATTGCAAAGCAACTTCTGCATCTGTTGCAGCAGGAATCATGCAGTTTTTCTCACAGTCACCTCCTGAGTCCAGGAACTCACAGCCAAACTGTTATTGACTGTCAGGGGACATAGGCTCCCTGATCACCTAGGCACTTTCAAAGTATGCAAAAGGCCTTAAGGTCCTCTGAATGGACCTTTCTATTTCTCTGTAAAGACTCCCTGCACGTAACTCTGATCTCCAGCCAGTCAGGCCAAGGTACTTCACTTGCCTGCGTGTTCCAGGGACCTAGAACCAGGCTGCCTTGCCCCGTGTCTTATCTGTGGTCTGGATGCAATCTCACTAAAACCAATGGAACCACAGAAAGCAAGAACTGCTGCCAGGATGTGGAAGGTGTGGTTATCTCTAGCAGAGCTGCTGACAGCAGCATTCCTACCCATCTGCATGGAGAGATGTGACTTGAGCTCTGTTATCAGGTATCTCAGAGGCTGCTGTACCACGTAACATGAGAGTCTCTTTGTCAACATCCTGTCCCTAACAACTGGTAAAAAAAGAGAAAATGGGAGGGGACTGTTCCATGAGGGGCAATACCAAAGTCAGACCTTCCTGCAGGCTTGGCCCAGTGACGAGGCTCCCAGATGTCTGAATCTCTCATCTGAAACACTTGCTATTTCAGCAACAGCCAAGAGCTGTGTGCTTCAAAAGGAAGCCCAAGGAACAAGTCATAACATTGTCTATCAGCTGCACAGTTGTTCCAGTTATTTTGTTGGAGCCGTTTTCCCAGGATAAATGTACATTTCTTCAACATCACCGTGTCCATGTTTCACCAGGGCTGCGTGTGCACACAGCAAGGGGCATGGGCTGTTCTCAGCCAGAGTGTTTTTCCTTCTCTCCCTGTCTCTGTCTCATTGTGTTTAACTTTCAAGCCCTGTTTGCTCACCTTGCTAGTCAAAACAGGGCTTTATTTTCCTTTTCTAGAATGTGCAGGACTAGTGCAAGTAGCTGAGAGAAGCGAGCTGTCCTCCTTCCACAACATCAATACCCTCCTTGCCAACAATAATTATTCCGCACAGGGAGTTTTTCCTCTTATCTGCTGGTGCATGTGAGGGTGGTGGTGGTGTTAGTGATGGGATATGCCGCCTCTTGATGTTTCCTGGATTTTCTTTAAATGCTGTATTTTGAACTACGAGATTAGGAAAAGGATTCTTTGCTTTTGTCTGCAAATCTGCTGGCAGCTGCCCCTTCAGCGTTTGGCCTGGGTCTGGCACACACCTTGCAGCCTAATTTTTTTGCACAGTGACTGCATGCCAAGATTTAACTCTCAAAGGGGTATTTCTTCTCCACCAGCAAATGAAGTTTCAACTTCTTGTGCAGCAATGCTTTTGCTTAGAGTAGCCCAGTAACCAGGAGAGGAGCCTTAACAGGGCTACTCAGCAGAAAACATCCTCAATATCCTCTCTCCATCTGCAGTGTAACCTTGGTGTTACGATTTGGTGCATTTACTGGCTCCAGCTCTTGCCCAGAAGCGCTCAGAACATGCAAGATTAAGCAGCTAATGCTGTTGGGAAGAAAGGGAGCTTGCCTTTCCCTTCATCCCTAGGTGTCTGTTTCCTTCCCTTAATCTGTGTGTTACTTCCCTCAGGGGACACAGGGATCTCTTTCAAGATTAATACATCCCCACCTTTGATCGGAAACTTGAGAAGCTCATGCAAAGGCCTCGCAATCTGTCCTTACTTGACCCAGGCTGGAGACCTTTATAAATTAACTTGGTTTTACCAGATTCTGGGGGGCTCAGAAACCGAATTCAGTTTATGAACTACTTTGTGACTAGGACTCAATGGGGAACTCAATCCTATCTACCAGCTCAGCAGGAACCAATCCCCAAACATTTCATTCTCTTATGCGGCTGCCAGTCCAACCACTTCACCAACCGCTGTGCCAGTTCAGGACTGTCGGTGCTAACAGGGCTGTGTCTCTTCAGAGAGTGAGCAGGGTGGCTAAATGCCTGACTTTACAGACTCTAAGCTTTTCCTGAGATCTGAGAGGTTTCTGGGATATGCATCACCTCTTACTCTCTTTGATATATCACCCCTGTTTCAGAAACATTTTCTGTCCTGGTTATTAAGTTTCTCTCTTATAGTTTTGATTTTTTTCTCCAGCTGATGACTGATGGATCGAACAGGGAGGCTGCAGACAACATACAGAATAGTCTGCTTGCTTCACAGATGGCTGAAGCGGAGCAGGAATTTGCTGTGCTATGTTACGCTTCTGCTGGGGTTTTGGAACCCGAACAGAAATCAAAACTCAGTCCTACCATGGGGAGCTTTCTGTCTGGTTGGGCACAACCCTGAATGATAAAAGGGTTTATAATGGTGATGATAGTGGTGATGGTGGTGAATTTCATGCTGATGGGTGGGGACAACAACAAATGTTCCTCCTTGTGTGTGAAATACCGGGGTGGTTGCTGTCCCCATTGAAGTTCCATACTGCTCTCTCTAGATACTGCCCTCACAGACTGGTGCCTCCCGCAGACCTCATGGTAGATGGGACAGAGACAGGCAGATTAACCCCTCTTTCTCCTGTCATTCATGAAGGGCTGTTGGGGGCCCTTGGTTCACAGTAAATGTTACAATTAACTCCTACCTCTGTGGTCTGAGACTCAGACCAGGTAGCACAGGCGATTACCTCTACTAATCACTGTCCCTCAGCAGTTCTCCTGCCCTCCAGCACAAAGTGCCTTGCTTGGATTTGGCTGTGGGGAAGAGATCCAAGGGACAGCTTTGGTTTATTTGGTCTCTGATAGCGAGTGGTGGCCCTGATTTCCTGGCTCTATCCTCTGCTAAGAAAGGCTCCTCTCCCCAGCTGCATTTGGAATGCAAAACTTGTTCATAGTAGAGCTGTAAGTAAACCCAAACTGATTCTCTTCTGGCTCCTGAATCCCTTCTGTGCTCTCTTAGTCCAAGGTTTATGTACGTAGGCTGCCTTGGCCATGGATAAATACAGCAACTTCGTATTTTGTTGCTGCTCTCAGGTCAAGAAAGCAAGGTGGCAAAGACATAATAATGTTTCTCTCACCTCCTTCACCACTATCAGAACATTTTGCAAGCACTTGCCTGTTGCACAGTAAGTCGCTGACATCCACTGTGTCTGTTTTTTGTTTCCCCTCCCCCACCCCAAGTTCTCTCAGCTCATTAAAATCTTCAACTCGCTGGGTCCTGAGAAGTTCCCCCTCGTGGAGCAAACGTTCTTCCCAAGCCATAAGCAGATGGTGAGTAACTTTGCTTTCTTCTGATGCCAGTATGGATGGGGTAGAAACAACAGATGCAAGCTGGGCACAGAAAACGGTGGTGGGAATGCTGGGAAGAGTCTAAATTTTACTTATAGAGAAAAACTAGCTAAAAAGTGCTATACAAAAGGCACTGCTTGGGAACCTCTTTCCTTTCTTGCCCAGCCCTCCCCTAGGTCATGTAAGGACCCTGAAAAAATGTACAAAGAGGCTCAAAGGTTCAACACTAAAGCAGAACTCCATTATAAAGCACAGTCAACAAAATGCTCATCCCTTAGAGCAAAGAATCACTCTATTCAGATAAAGTGGATTTTCCCACCCCTGGAATTGTTAAAAAATATGTTGATTATTTGGGACATGGGTCCTAAGAGATGTTTGTTTCACAATATTAGTTTGCTTGGTCTGTCTCGTGCTCACCATCCATGAAACATTTATCAGCCTGAAGGTACTCAGGGTAACTTGGAGTTCTTGAAAGAGTTTGTTTCAGCTTCTCATGTTTTCCTTGCACAGTGCTCTGGGACCTGGTCTTTCTGTCAACAGCTAAACACTCAGTGCCCTGTGTGGCTGCTGGGCACCGTACCAAACTCTTAGGGCACCTTCCAAAGAAATCTGTGTAGGTGCCTTTAGTCCTGGAGAACGTGGCAAAGAGAGGGGCTTTGTTTAAAGCTGGTCATGGCTCTTGTTTTCCCTGCATTAAAAGGAAGACACTAGTCCTTTGTGAATTTTTGCTCCCAACTTACATCCATGAATTAGTGGCTCCTCCTATATGGCTGAGGCTTTGATGAAACCCTGTATGAACCATGACCCCCTGTGTGACCACTGGCTGGCTGAGCTAATTTCCCAGGCTTGACTGTGAACCCAAGCAGCATTGCCAGCCTGAACTTGAGGGTTGTTGAGATGCCAAACTAAGGCTCAAAAATATTCAAACCCCTCTTTTCTCACACACTTGTTGCAACACTGTGGGCCAACCACAACGCATAATAGGGCGTAGGTACATGAGCATCCAGGTTCTTGTGAAAAATCCCACTGCTGCCTGCTAGGTACTCAAATACTTTGAAATGCCAGTCCTTCACCTCTCTCACTGTTCCAATACTCTGCTCTCTACCTGTGCTATGTAGACTACAGCACTTCCACGCTTCACAGGCACATCGTGGAGGTAAGTACAGTCATGAAGTTGTATTATCATTTAAGACATAAAGAAATGGATAGTCCTTAAACAATGTGACCATTTGTTGCACACTTGTAAGATGAATTAATTGATAATGCCCGTTGCATTTAATTCCTAATGATTTATGAAGAAGGTTTTGTGACATAAGTAATGTTCCAGGACAGTTGTGACTTTGACCCCCACTTCAGAAACGGTATTTTTGGAAGACTTGATAAAGGTTATCATTGCAAATAAATTAGCTAGCACTTTTAGCAAGATCTTCTTGTCTGGAAATCTGATCCTTGGTTCCTCGGATGAAGATGTATTTGGTGCCAGCATGGTAGTACTGACCTTAATTTCACTTATTTTCCATCTTTATAACTAAACACCTACTTGGAGATGCTATTACTGACTTCCAAAGGGTACAGGAAGCCTTTTAAACCATAGGTAATCTCATATGAACACAAACACTACTGCTGACATGGAAGCCTGAGTAATCTGACTTAAATCAGTCACTTTTCAACAATTTACAGAAGCAACAACCTACTTGCGCAAATTCAGGTCAGCCCTTCCCCGGTGGATGGGTCTGCCTCACAGAATGAATCCACACTACTTCTAAATATCTTTTCTGGGAGCATCTTCACAACATCCTGGGCTGTGAGCGTCTGAGAGGCCAAGCTTACACCAAGCAAGCTGCACTGCAGTCATCACCAAATACCTGTGGAAGTTGCTTGCCCACAGTGCATCAGCTTCTCCATCTGTCAGACAGGAATATACTGATCCCATTTTGCCACTCTTCTCTTCCCTCTCCTGGAGGCACTTCCAAGCTGTACCAGTGAGCACTCATAAAACACACTGTGGTCCTTTGATGGCTGACCCCCTGGAACGGTTTACAACAAGTGTTATGGTTTTACCTCTCTGCAATGTCATACACTTCAAGCACTTAAGTTCTCACATAGGAGACCCTCATCCTTCTATATCCAAAATTTTCCAGAGTCTACTGTCTAAATCTTTGGTAAACAGAAAACAAATTCAAAATTCTGTTTCATTCTTTCATCTGTGTAGAGACAAGATTTTCCAAGAGTAAAAGTGAGATACAGGAATTTTCTAACAGTAGGTCCACTTTTGTGAGCATTTTAATTTAGCTGAAAATGTTTTTTCTGAAGCTTCTTTCTCATGAGAACTGGACATTTTTAATCAGCCTTAAACAGTAAGCCTGAAGAGACGACACACGATTCTGACATTCCATAGCAGAGAAAACGAACCTCTCTTCCTTTTGGCACGGGCATGCACCTTTCAGACCTCCCCATAATGATCGGTGTTCTGGAAATACAGAGCAATCTGGCAAGTGTTCTTCCAAGGACCTACTGGTGCTACAGCCAGTCCTTGCTCTGTACTGACCTCCTATGGCGAATTAACAACTGGGAGTCGTTAACTTCAAAAGGGCTTTTTCACCTCTCCTGGGCTTATGACCACAGTAACAATTCTGAGAGACCAACCTCTTAAAAAGAGGGGGGGGGGACCCAGAGGGATCTTTGCCAAAGCGCCAGATTTGCCAGAGGTGGAGTATCTATTTTGGGACCAATAAAATGGTATCAGGAAGGGGAAGGAAATTAATAAATCCAGTTGCAAATCCATTTGTGTGCATTTGAAGTCAACAGAAACTAATATAAGTGAAGCAGAGACGGAATGTCTGTGATAGAAATAAAACCACTTTACTGTTTAGAATAAAAGGACACTATAAAAAGTGAACATTATGCAACATTACCTTAAAAGACAATATACATTCACTGAATATAAAATTTATAAATAACATGGAGGAAAACTGTAAACAGTGCTAGAAAATTTAGCAACAAATACATTCCTTCTGGACAAGATTTTTCACATGGGTTTGGTTCTCTCCCCAAGTTTCCATGACTATCAGGAACAGCAGAGTGGCTCTATGAAGGAAGGACAGTGTCAGAGAGAAGAAGAAGCCAGTACAAGCAAAACAGCAGCAAATGTTTAGTGGGTTTTTATGTTTTTTTCTCAAGACTGGTAGCCCCAAAAGTCACTTATTCTAAAAGACAAAAACATTTCGCAGTTCCCTAAATTTTGTTCTGTCCTTCTAAGCTATAAGTGAGTATTTTCAGAGACATCTGCAAGGATGGAGGCTTGTTCTCATGGAGGCCTTTACTTCCAACAGTCTTTACTGTAAAAAACCACAAAAGTATGTTTCCCATCACTGTGAGGTAGCATTTCACTCCAAGTATGAATGGGATACAATGACAGATTTAGGTTTTAGAATAGTCCTATATAAAGGGCCATGTAACTCTTCAAAACATGGGAAATTTAGACCTAAAAATGGTGCTTTTTTCCCATGCTGGGAAGGTGGAAGCCTCCCATAAGAGGACTTTATTCAAGGAACTCCATGCACAGATCTCCTGCTCTCTACCCCCTCCATTTCAGAAAAGGAACATAGAATCTAATCTTTCCCAAACCTTCAGTATGTATTTTTGTCATTTTAAAGGGGAAAACACTCTCCAGCAAATAAGGAAAAAAATATGCATAGATAAGAAACTGAACAGCTTCAGTCTAGAAATTAGTTACACACTTTAAAAAGTACTTTTAATAATGTTGGTGTGTCTAAAGCATGATGGCAGGGAGAGTGTGTGTGTGTGTGTAATCCTGAACATGTCCATTGGCAGGCAGAAGTGACTTAGCAAGGCAGAAGAAAGGAGAGCAGACAGAAAGGAAGAAGTCTTTGAGTCTGATGTAGAGCCTGTTCAATCCATGTAATGGCTTCCACTTCAGGAGTGCCTTCGGGCAGGTCCTTAATGCAAGCACAAGCTGAAGCTTAGCCCAAGAAATGCATGTCCCTGATAGCATGCACAGAAACAAAATAAAGAAGCTTCCCAAAAGAAATGTATTTTCACTGGATTCTTCCCCCTCCTTTCGGCTCTGCATTTTGAAAAGCCTTAACAACTGTTTCTTTACACAGCAAGGGCAAAGATTTGCCACCAAACCTCCACCCCTGCCAGTCTAGCTGTCTGCATCTCAGAAATATTTTACCATCTGCAAAATAAAGTGGGAATATGCTTCATTTTCTGGTAATGCATCTGCTGTTTTGTTTTGTTTACAAAGCACATAGCTACATGATATCCTACTTAGGGACAGAAGTCCTCATAGTATTAGAATGCAAATATTTTCACAATAATTTGAGTGCAATACTGTGATGTTTCAGCTAGCTAAATGAATCAGTGACAGGTAAAATACGCAGAGCTGCAGTTTAACGAAAATTCAAATCAACATTTTACTGCATCAAGGGGCATTTTCTTTCAGCCTTCCAAAGCTGTGAAGTGGCTGCAGCTCAAAGAGACGCTGGCTTTGCCAAGCCACCTTGAGCTCGAGGAGGGCCATAGCCTGCAATGCCTACTCCAAACAATGCAAACACTGAGGGCAGCTCCATTCTGCCCGCAGTGACCCTCACAGGTTTTGTCAGCCATGCACAACTCAAACAGAGATTGTTCCACTGGGCCCAAAGCCCAAACCCATATTTTGCCAAAAGGAACAACATTCTGAACCACCACCTGGTCCTGTGATGGGTGTCATGAAGCACCCTACTCTCCCTCTCATCTCCAACCCATAATTTAGGAGTAGTCACAGGGAAGAGGACTCCTGAGAAGTGTTCGAAGTCTAAAGCACAGGCAAATCCAACAGACTTTCAATGTGTTTTGTGCTGCATTGCCACTCAGAGCTGCTGGGAAAAAAAATACATGCAGCAGACCTAGGCACCTCTTACAGCAACTCTCTGAAAATGCCCTTTAAAATTCATGCTAAAAAGGAAGCTTTTTGCTGCAACAAGTCATCCAGCAAATGGGGCATTTCAGAGGGTGTACGTCTGGCAGAGCTCTGGTAGCACACAAAGAACATAAAAACACACCAGGGCCCATCTAAGACACCCTTTCTTTTCCATTTGGCAAAGATGTGCTAAACAATCCTCCCATAACTGAGGTCACTGACTGTAAAATGCTGTATTGTCCCAAGCTGGAATCACTGCAACAACTTTTTCCTGCTGGTGGCAGCTCTGCTTTCTAAGTGGAATGAACGGAAGATATATGAAAACTTAAGATAAATAATCATAATAATACAAAAATGAAGTTAAGCACAATCTTCTCCCTGCCCAAACCCTCCCCATCCAAAACTCAGTCACCCATTTTGTCAGCACCCCTTCTTCACCATCATTAAAACTTAAAATACTTTTATTTGATAAGAAAAATTATATTATAGTTTTCTTAATAATAATAAAAAAAAATCAAAATAGAATGAAAAAAAACCCTTCTCCAGTCAACAGCAAAGCACAAGACAGTAAGGCTTCTCCTCCCACATGACTGCAGGACATGGTATGAGCACATGCACAGGGCTATGCTTAACAGTGCCTAGAGGGAAACATAGCACTTGACACAGAAGGAATCCTCCGGGCAGCTGAAAATTTTATGATCCCAGACAACAGTTATTAGGAGACCACTTTTCCTTTCCTAGCCCACACACACACTTCCTTTCACTATATAAACAAATGCAGCTATTGTAGCTGTAGGGGAGGAACCGTGGTGCAAGGAGTTACAGAGGAAACAATGACTGTAGCCACTACTGCAGATACACTGGAGCTTCAATATCTTAAAAGCAACTCAACGACTCGGAATGTCAATATTTCTGTCTTTAAAACACAATCAAACCATTCTTTTGTTTATAACACCAAAAAAATTCCACGTCCTGTCAAAAATAGCTTATGTCATTATGCGTATATACATCTTAGTTCAGCAAAACACTATTTTGGCAATACTTTTTTTTTTTTTTTTACAATAAATGTTCTAGCAAGTCTCCCCTTTCCCTCTTGCACGTGATTGATTTACAGTTGTTATTTTTGCATCTGTTTGGTTTAAGGTGTTCACAAGCTGGTTTTGCTGTTGAAGCTAAGCTGCAAAAATTTCAGGGGCCAATGCTGCTCAAAACAGGATGGCACAACCCTTCATATGCTCTGCTGTAGTTGCATTTACCTCCCTGAAAATAGGGGATGAGGTTTTTGTTTCTGAAACAACAACAACAACAAAAATACTAAATACTCTCTCTTTTGTTCTGGGGAAAGCCAGAACTTCAAATGTGCTGTCGCATTCACACTGTGACTGAATTAGCAAGGACAGTCAGTCAACAATGCTTTTACCAGATGATGTGGTCAGACACACCAGGTAAAGTCTCCCACTGCTGGAGTCAATCACATTGCCAATCTCTCCTATAGAGGAGGATTTCTTTTGGATGTCATTTTGTCCAAAGTTTAGGCTGGGTTTCTTTTCATTTTGCTCCATTTGCCTGATTAATCTGATTAATGAAATCTGTTTCCCTTGAAATAGATTCGTCTAAGTATTTTCAGCACTTAGTGCATGATGAGGGGTGATGGGAAGCCAGCGCATAGAAGAATACAGTGCCTAACTGGCATAGTTTTTAGATTTTTGTTTTCCTAAAAAAATAGAGATTATATTGCTACAGCTAATGATACATGTAAAAGAGGAAGAGCTCCATCTTTGTTTTTTTTTCCTTTTTTTCCCTCCCATTTATCCCTCTGGTGTGCAAAAGTAAGCTCCCAAATGTTGTCTGATCAAAATGAGTGGTATCAAAAAATGGAAAAGGTGATTACAAATTCAGTAAGGTAGCACAGACTTTTTTTCTTTCCTTTCCTTTTCTTTTTTTCCTTTTCTAAGTGTTCGAAGTGCTAAAATTTGCATGAAAATAGGCACTAATTTCATTGTCATCATCACGATCTGGTAAGAGTTAGTGTCCAAAGGAAGATCAGCCACAAGTAAGGGAAAGGGGAGATAAGGAAAGGGATAGCTGCTCAGGGATCTGTGGCATTGATTATCGTTTTGTCTGGAGGTGCCCATCCTCTGTACCAGCTGCAGTAGCCTTCCACCCTCTGGATGCAGGCATAGTGCTTTGCTTGATATCCAGAGTGGCCGAAGTTGGAGAGCATGTCTGTCCAAATGCACTCATTCTTGGAGGTGGCAAAGCAGGGCAAATAGTAGCAGGGCCTAATCTGCAATTGGAAAGAGAATTCAGGTAAGGCTACATGTAAAAACAACATTATATAAAATGTCTTTTTAACAGAGACAAGTGACTCAAAATTCCACTCCCTCAAACCTTGCTTACTAATCCAAACTTCAGCCTCAGTTCTGTAAGCACATAAGCATGTGCTTAGCTTCACACACACAGCTAATTCCGTAGTCAAAAGGGCTTTTCAGGTGCAGAAAAGTTGAGTTTATGTCTATGTTTTTGCAGGCCTGAGGCCATGTGCAAAAGTCTTAGTTCCAGTGCCAAGCTGTGGGGTTTTAAGTACTCAAAATGTTTACACAGGAAAAAAGCTGGACATATCTTGCCAAGTCTTTGGTACCTGATTTCATTCACCTGCAAATGATTCTGCATGGATTCTGAAAGTCTTCCCCAACCCCAGTTAAGTCCAACAGGGTATTAAAAGCATAGACTCTGCACTTTTATTTGATTGTCTCTTCTTTGGTCTCAACACTAAAAATGAACTTTACTTTTTCTCTGTAAAAATTGTTGTCCTCCATTTCTCTTCCTGGCTGTTCTCCAGCATCATTGAGTATTACCAGCCAGGGGAGACAGAGTTCTTGGGCTTGAATGTCTGATGCCACCTTAGAGACACACATACCTTGCAGCCACAGCCCAGGTGATAACGGTGGTTCAGTCCTTTGCGCTGGGACAGAGTCAGCCGGTCCCATTTCTCATACCAGTTGCACAGGCCAGTGTAAACCTTCCCCTCATACACCCGGCCTTGAAAACAGACACATGGTCACAGGTTAGCACTTCTCAGCTCAAGCACTTCTCTCGTTTCCTGAGATTGCTAATGCTCTCAATATGTTTGGCCTCAGCCACTGCTCAGCAAATGTTTTCTTTTTATTAACTGGTTCGGGAATCTCTGGCCAGCAAGATAACAGCACTTCTGAAACTCAGGAGTGTTGTGCTGGCTCTAAGCACCACCAGCAACATGCAGGTTAGTAATGCTGTCAAGCTCCTCTTAACAACAGAGAAAATGAACTGACATCTTCACCACAAACAAGACTTGGCAACTGCCACATGTCCATCCTCTTGCATCCCCCCATCTCAGCAGCTTGCATTTCTCCAGCTCATTCCAAAAACAATCTTCCATTTCTGACATAGCCCAGTAGCACCCAGTTCCCTGTGACAGACATGCCAGCTCAGGTATAAATTGAGAGCCATGGACTGTCACACAACATACTTCTCACAGCATGCCGGGGTGTAAGATACACTTTAGGAAAGAGAGGGACATCTAGGGAGTGAAATTACTCTCAGCATTGTAGAGTACTGAACACCAGAATACTGTTGGCCATCTTAACACTTAGGAAATTGTGTACAGAGCTGTCCGCACCACTGCCCATGTCCTTAGCAGGTGCATGTATAAAACAGAAGAGGTTTCGCTTATGGATAAGTACACGGCCCTTTACCTGTAATCAGATACTGGTACTTGTTGACCTCCAGCTTGACTCCACAAAGACTCTCAGAGGCTTCTGTGTAGATGTACTGAACGTGTGGCATTATCTGGAAGCCCCTGTACATCTAGAGAAAGAATAAAAATGCTTTAAGTCATCTTAAGCGGACGAATTTCACTCAAGGTTCTTTACAATCTACATTCCTAGTTTGTGGTGGTAAGCAATAAATTTTCTCGTTTTTACAAGAGTGAAGGAATAATGACACTGGCTGGACTCATGAAGTCTCCCCACCAGATCTGCTGGTAAAGCAGAAAAACCACCTGCTAACGATCCATTGCAATTCAGCACAGAGACCGGTTTTTCCCATTCGTATTAGTTCCAGTGGCACTGAGTGAACAAAGCGCCAATGCTGCAAGCTCTGCCAACATCCTGAAATTTTTTTTCCCTTATAAAGGTTATAATTAGAGAGAAATAAAATTAGTTCAAGCTTGGAATCTTTCTCCTCTATGCGATTTACACAATTTCTTCCAAACTAAGGGGTTTTTCTTTTAAACAAGTACCCTATTTTCCAGTGTTGCTGCTGTAGAGTTTCAAACCTTTGGCGCTTGATCTAAGTCATCAAGCCAGACACCTCCTCCTCAAATGCGTAGCACACGCAACTCCTGCTGACCTCAGCAAGGACTTAATGTGTCTCTAACTCAATGAATGCAGACATTGAATTCTACACCATCTTCTAAAATTAGTCCCATACTGATGGGCGCCATAAAGAAAATATCATGTATACATAATTCCTCTGCACTCCTCCTCCTTCTTCGTAATCTTTCTTCCAGCTCAGTTTAATCGAAATGTGAGCCCACAGATGCACTGGCAGTTGGATTCAGTCAGAAATTAGCACATGTCCCCATCTGACCTGGCCTTACTGCTGCAATTTAGAGAAACTCCTGCCCACCTGTTAGCAGCATAATGAAGTCTTTGCATAGCAAAGAAACAACCACTGCATGTGTACATTGGACCCATTAAACATATCCTACTTTTGAAACACAGAGGATTATTCCTCTGAGAATTTCATCTTTAAAATTTGTCTTTTGAAAGCATTCAGTCACTCTTTTTTCCCTGCTAACTCCATGAATGGCCAATATTTAGAAGTTAAAGAAGAAACAATAGAAGTCAGAGAGAATCAGTTTCCTGGCATTTCCCAGGCCTATCCTTGTCTCTCTCAGCTTTACTGATAGACAGCACATTCACATTCGGTTTAGCAGTAAATATTAATGCGAGGCAAAAGAGGACCAAAAAATCCCAAACAATCCCAGAGCCATAAATCCTTGCCTCTGTGCCACCTAAGCTGTAGTATTCTTCTCCAGGCTGCATTCTATTTCTTGAAGTCCTCTATTACCCCCAGGGTATTTCACCATTCCCTCACCTCCTTTGAAAACAAAAAATCCTTTTCTTTCTGAAAGAACATGTTAATTTAACAGATTTTATCCTAGGCCCAAATACTTCCTATAAAACCATAAAAAAACTACTACTAATTCTGCTTTGCTGAGAGGCCAAATTTTATCTTTGGAGCATCTACAGAATGTCAGCCAGGTGATTTTTTTTTCTCCTTAGATAGATTCCCTTAATCAGCATGATCTCGTAACAGCCTCACAACTCAGTAACAGCACTGCTGGGTACAGTAAAAGACATGCTAAAGAGTTTGCATTTTCCAGCCTTTCTTCTACACCCAGCTAATAGGCAAGGTAATTATTTTTTTGAATTAATCACAGTGTATCAACAAAAACTCATAGATCATGCTTGGAATATGACATTGTGTCCATAAGTGGCCAAAGTCTTTCAATGGATATGGAAGAAGTGAATTTTACCTAATCTCTGCTTTACCCCTCCAATTTTCTTGGTATCGGATGACCTACTCAGATTTTCCAATCCAGTCAACATAGCTTGAGACCTAGATTCTGGCACAAGAATCCAGTCTGTCCTTGGATGAGTTATTTAGCCCTCAGCACACTTTTGTTTCTTGCCTCCCAAGGGTACTATGAGGAAAGGCACATAGAATAAAGGTCACTTGTTCAGACCCCATCCTAGTGGGTGTCACACCAAGAAGCTCGGATAACAGTATCTAAGCAGATAAGACTAGCTAAGATAACAGCTGGGACTGCCCAGCCCCTCCAGGCAGTGCATTATCAACACTGCAGAGAGCTGCACGCTGTGCATGGCAGTGCAAGGGATCTGTCACTCGCAGTGCTGAGCTCCCAGTTATGTTGGACTTATTAAGTATCTGTGTTATAAGGTCTGCACGTGGGCAGGCACACTTGGAGCCCTTTCTTCCTCTTGCCCACAGGGCTACGAGTGACACTAATCATTCCTCTGGGAAGCTGCTCAGGTCCTTCCTATAGGACTGTTACAGTCATCACTTTGTGCATCTTCTGAGCCATCAAGCCCAACATGAAGTAGCCTATGAAGTACACTGCCTATGAAGTAGCCAGTGATGCTGAACTGGGGCTTGTTTTTCAGCTCCTGGACCTAATCTCTTGTTCACATTACCATCAGGGACACCACTGTCAGGGCTTCTAAAGGAAACATGCTCAGCCTCTCAAAAAGCACTTCCACTCAGCCCTCAGTGACCCACATCGATGGCAGCCACTGCCACACTGACTGAACCCATGCTGGGGCAGACAGGGCCTGCCACACCCTCTGATGACTGAACAAAATTCACCAGGACCTTGGTTCTCTTGGAAAGAAAAAGAAAGTTTGGCAAGGGGAAATCTTCTACAGATGCCCGCTGTCAAAACAAATAAAACAATACCTTGAGCATTATTTTTGGATACACAAAGTGTCTTGGAAGTGCTGTAAGACCAGTCAGAAGAAACCAAACCATAAAGCTAGCCTCTCTCCTAACTGCTACCCTCAGAGTTCTCCTGTCCCCACAAATGTGTATTTTTGGAAGCGTAATAACAGGGAACAAAGTATTAGCAAGCATGACATGGTGATGTCTGCTAGTGCTGCTCTATTTTCATCTGTGTCAGCATTCTCCTTAGCAGCCCCCATACTGCCTCAGAAATGCACAGGCAAATCCTGTGGTGGTTCCCGCTGCTTAAACGACTTCACCCTGTAAAATTGTTCATGATGTTCCTCCCTCTATCCCTCCCATGTGAGGTTGCACTAGACACCAAGAGCTGGGAGTCACACCTTGCCTAACCTTCAGCTACCTAAAATATAGGCAATTCACAGGAATTAGGCATCCTCTCTAGTCAAATGCCAAGAACAGACACATCCAGAACAACTCAGCCCATCCTAAAATAGCTGTCTACAACTTGTGGGCTGAGTTACACTTTGGTGGTTCCTCTCTCTATCCATTGACAATCAAGAGAGCAGGAAAGACTCAACACCTCATTTCAGTCTGTCTAAAATTAAACTAAATTAATCCTACCCCACTTCTTTCCTCTTGGGACTATCACGTTTCCCCCCATAGACTCATTTTACAGATAAGCAACAAACCAAGGAAAGTCTCCTTGCTTCTGGCAGCCTGTGCAGGGTGCTGCCATGGTCAACCAGGACTGTTTGTGCTCATGGAGAAGAAACATCTTATCTCCTTGTTTCCTTTGCAGTTTCCTGAAATAGGCTTGGGCTTCTCAGAATGCACTGCAGGATCACAGAACACAGAGGGGTTAGATCAGTCCTGTGCATATTTATGACATGTGATTTTGAAGTATTCTTATATTATTTGAGAAAGCAGTGGGGAGAGGCAGAGGTTGCTTTGAAAAGCACAAGGCCTCTTCAGACAACAAACCTGAACGCTAGAAAGCCTGGCACTGTTCTGTCCCTGTGGGCTGACCCTGTGCTCCAGTCCAGGTCCCAAGCTGGTTTAGTTGTGAAATGCAGCAACAAGTTCAGTGAGGAATGTTAGTGAGATCAAGAATCTAACCCAGCAAACTCCAAGGAGACTGTGAAAGAACTACGGAGATTGACTGTTGCCCTTTGAGGCTTTCAATGCTTTCCATAGGCAATTCAGCACACACTGATAGACTAAATGGCTTGCTTATTTTTCACCTGCAGGTGCAGAAGGGTTTATGCAGACTGACGTGTTAGTTTTATCTTCAGAGTTGTTCCCATGCAGCTGTGCAGAGCTACAGGCCTCCTTAGTTCTCCTTTCAGCAGCAGGACAGTCAGCTTTCATTGGAGCAAACAAGGGAGAAATTTGCTGCATCACTCTGAACTCCCCCACTGTATGGATCTAAATCCCTCTTTCTACTGAAGTCTCAAAGCTCAGCAGAAAGACAGCAGGGTTTCCAAAGAAGACACTTGGTTTGTTTGTTTGTTTATGAAGAACTATGTCCTCCGGACATTCCAGTCCTACTGAGCACTTTGCTTCAGGTTCCTTCCTGCCAAAGGTCACAGTTAAACGTCCAGTGCAACATCCCACCAGCCCACCATCTAAGCAGACATAAGGGCAGTTTGACCAACACAAGATTTCCTCTTGAAAATCCCTCTTGCTTTTGTTGGACACATAGCTTCCTAACAAAACACTGTGGAAATGCTCCTGCAGACAGGCCCTGTGCTGCAGAATAACCCAATGAAAACAGCCAGGACAGGCTCAGTGTCTTATTTATTTAGAAGAGGGGCAGTGTTATGGTTGGTAAAGGGTAGTACTTCATTTCAGGGACTACCATTATTCTAGATCACTGCTGCACCCTGTTCATGGTCGTATGCCAGACAGGAAGCACCAAACTCTTGGCACTGAGAAGGAGGGAAAGTAGTGGTACTGGACAGACCAGGATGAAATCAGAAAGAGAAGGTGATGAAGCCACTGCACCATGTGGGCACTGAGTAGTTTTGTGAAGCAGGGTACACTTGCAGCACCGGAGAGTGACAAAACTGGAGAAGAACAGCACAGACTGCTTGCAAGCCTGATGAGGCCAACAACAGCCATTAAAAAAAACCCCAAAAATGGCAGTGTTGTCTCATTATTGCCAATACAACTAGTTGCTTACTTTTCTTTTTAAAAATATATATATTTCCTTTGGATCTTACAGAGAATTTTTAAGGTTAAGGAAGTCAATAAGCCCAGCACCTCACGCCCTCTTATTCAAAGTGCAGGCATTCCACTCTTGTGGAAGAGCCATGCCAGGACCAGATTTGGCTACGTGCATGGTTTTGCAACAGCTTATGAAACAGGCTTTGCGTCTCCTCCTCCCCGCTTTCGTGCTTAGCTATAAACTGCCTTATAAAGAGAGTTACTGTTACAAGGCAGGCAAGTGACTGTTTTTTTCTGAACCTTTACTTTGTCTAATATGTTTCAGATTTCTGCAGTCTCTGCCAAGCTTTTCCATTCCCTTTCTTTTTTTTTTTTTTCCTAAAGACATAAACCAGTCTTATGACTGGAATGGCATTGCCAAGAAAAACAATCTAGGGCTGATTTTTAGCATTACATAACAAGGGGGCAGTTTAAGAAAAAAAACAAGTCCGAAGCAGCAGGTTGAGTGCAGTTTGTGCAGCAAAGAATTAGAGCTCTGAAGAAAGGAACTAAAGAAATCAAGCAACTGGTGTGGTTCTACCTCTTTTCATCTCTGAATCAATACTTTACAGCTCTTCTGAGCTGACAATATTTTAAAGCTACAGTGCTCCGTTTAGCTTTATATAAAGACTTCACTATATGATTTTCATATGTTTTGTACGTGGAAAAAAATGCTGTAATCCTAACTCGTGGTCACAAAGAAAGCAAGGAAAGAAGAGAAACGAGCGCTCTCCCAAGGCTGGTAGAACCCCTGCCATAATTTCTTTCTTGGATTTAATGAAAGTGCTGCATGGCAAAGCTGGCATTTCCAGTCTAATACTGTGCATGTTGAACACAAAACACGACTTCAGTACCTAGAGAAGACCATCTGGCATCTTTTACTACCAGAAATTTTAAAATAATGGAAGAATTCAGGCATTCAGCATCGTATGTCAGGAATTATCTCTTCCTGCTCCTTTCCCCTCTTCAGGGAAATGTCTACCAATTGCTGGTTTCCTTCCATTCAGTATGGCCACTACAAAAAGTTGAGGTGCTGAGTATGCAAAGTGTTTGTTACTATGAGTTAATTAGATTCCTTACCATATCTACTAGCCCATGGGAAATGCCTGCAAACGTACCTTCATCTGCTTGACCGTGTATCGCATCGTTCCAAACGGTCCATCTTTCATGAGCTTCTTCCCCACCACCTTAGCTCGGATCACTGTCATAAGGGAGGAAAAAATACAACAAATTACAGACAACTTTACACAGCATTAAAGTTATACCCTCCACTTAAAAACCCCCCCACAAAACTGTTTAGATAAATTATCCTGTAAAACAAACAGAACTCCAGGTCAACCTTCCTCTCAATTTATTCTAAATCTCATACACAGTGAAGGCATGTAAAATGGGATGCCAAAGCAGGTATTTATTTAGAGGGAATCCAGTTCTGTGTGAAGAGTAAGAACAAGCATTATTTGTGGTTAAATCTCACTGAAATCTGCAGAGCAGACTGTAGCTGGGGCCAAGACAGATTAAAATCTTTGCACCAAGCCAATGGGATGAAGTTTGTAACGTCTTAACTCTCAACATACAGGATGATGTTCAATAGGATCTTACTTTTAAATTGCTCTTTGTGTGCCCAATATAACTTTTCTTTCCCAATAAACACAACAACACGGTACAGTGCACTGGAATATCCCATATCTGGGGATTTCACTACAATTGCCACCTTTGAGGTACCACAAAACCAACAAATGCTCCCTTGAACAAACAGCTGCTGTGCAAAACCAGATTATTCAGCAACCATCAAGTGCCCAGTGAAACCTGCCAAGACAGCCAGAAGTCACCTGGAAGACAAACAAAAGCTGACCCATGAGATCTTGTGTCCCCTGCACTGCATTTCCTCATCAGTGTGTGCTCTGTGGCACAGGCACCTCCACTGTACCACAGATGCACCATAGCAATGTCAACTGAGCCCAAGCCATCATATGTAAGGATTTTGAGGTCCCATAGATAAGGATTTTTTTTAATCTAGTGGGCAGTTTACAGTCAGTGCTTAATGAAGAGTTCTCTTGCTCATCTATTTTTGGGGCATTCCGCATACACACAAAAGAAAATTTAAAAAACTGTTCTATCAATCCTCTTTGAAAAAGTTCTGCAACCACCTGCTCATCTCAGTAGAGGAGCAAAGCTTAGGGACAGGGCAGGCATTACCCATTTTAATCCATCACAGAAAACCAACAAAAAGCAGGGAGGCATAGAAGGGAGACAAAGAAGTGGAAGCAGGAAAACACAGTGAGTTATTTGCATTACAGCACTGTCTAACAGGAGCAACAAAGTTCAGGGATAAATTTTGCTGAACATATAGGACATTAAACAAGCATCTTGTTGCGCCTTTGCTTATTTAGGTTTCAAACATCTGTAGAAGCCCACTGGAAGAAATGGGAAAAAGAGAAGGCCAAAGTTTTTTTTACTACCTAGATCCAACTAGGGAGGCAACAAGCTTGTCCAGCTTTCTGAATAATCAGAAGAACAGATTTAAAGGAACAGATAGGTCTGGTTTTACACACCAGTTCCTGAACCTTGTTCCACGAGGGTGGTGTGAAATTAAGACAAATCCACTCTGCTCTGATTTATATCCTGTGCTTCAGCCAGACTTGTCAAAGAAATTTTAAACTAGGTAAGACAGTCCTGGCTTTGATTCAAACAACCAACAAAACCTTCGTTCATTGAGTGTAAAACTTAATTTTTTTTAAACTTCTATTTCCCAATGGCAGTAAAAGCAGTTTTATTGATTCTTCTATTTAACAAGTTGCTCTAACTTCAATTTACTCTTATCTTCAATATTTAGTAGCTATACTGAATAGTGTGCTTGAGGACTGCAAATATCTTTAAAGAACTAGCTTCCTCCACTTGCTGACCCCAACCACCACAACCACCAGCAAAGCTACAGAAACCAGACTGTACCAAGGGTCAGTGAGAAAGAACACAATTCCTTAAGGCTTTGTGAATTCCAGGACAGCTCACTAACACTGGAGTCTATAGCAGAGAGTGTCAAAAGTCTTATCTTCATCTGCTGATACACTGAAATTGAAAAAACTGGTGTTTGCCCAACACATCTAAAACCAGCAAAGAAATCCTGTATCTTATTGACAATGATAAGAAATATACTAAAAGGCAGTATTACAAAATGCTAGTGTTTCCAAACCAGAACACAGTTAGCATACAAGATGACAAGCACATTCTCAGTTGCTGACAAAATACCTAAATAAACATTTTTTTCATGTATTTCACTGCTAGCTTGTCAGCCCTTTGACTTCTAGTTAGGGTACCACAGCCATTTCAGACAGAAGCTTTGATTTATGGACTAATCAACAACTTCACCAAATATTCAAAATGCGTATCTCCACTAGCACGTAAGAGCATTCCAATTTCAGCTAATGATACCCTTGCAAACAAGTAGAAGGGTCTGTATTTTCCTATTGTACTGTTCCGCAGTAAAGTTGGAGAAGAACAGCCATCCTAGCAAATACACCTAGAAAAGCCATGACAAACCTTAGTGTGAGCTGTCACTTCAAACCTTTTGTAAATGGGTCAAGATCTCTGTTTTTCAGAGAAGTTGCCTTTATCACCCCAATGGTAACTTTTCTAGCTAAGTTCTTTTCTTTATTAAAGAGCTAGAAATGAACAAAGAACCCACCCTGCAAAATTTTTCCCATATTAAAGGAAAAATCAAGCTGTTAGCCAAGAAGCAGAGGACATTCCAAGTTAAGTTTATCACCTGTAATCCCATCCCTGATGATTAGATGCCTCTGAGCCACTGTAGAGAAATGCTGGATGGACAGGACTGCTCAGAGGTTGCTCTTGCATGTGTAGCTTCAACCCCCTAAGGCTCCACACACGAGAGCCACTTGTACACCTTGCTCAGAGCAGAGCTCCAAGCTGCACATCTGCAGCCACATGTTTCCCAGTCCCTATCTGTGCTCCTTCAAACCACCATTCCCCAGTTATACGGCCACTCTTCACACCTGGCCAGAAAAAAAGAACATTGCTCCTGACTGAGCAGGGGCTGTGCACACTTGTCAGAGGAACTTTTCGGCCTGTGCAAATTATCTGAAATTTACAGCATTTCTGTTACAAATTCAGTCCATGTTAAGTTAATGAAGCTGACTGTTTACTGCTGCAGACTCCTACTTCTTGAGCAGAATGAGGCAAAAGGTGCTGTGACTGCTCTCCTGAGCTCCTCCCTTCTCCTTGAAGCTCTATTACAGTCCTGCTATTACTGATGGGAAACTTTATCCCACACAAGTGGTCACCAAAATAGCTGCATATTTTTAAACCGCAATTCCTCTGAAGCACTGCCTATGAAAATACTCCAAGATGAATGTTTCTCAGTACTTTGGGGTTTCAGGTTGGGTCATTTTGTGGGACTGGAGCAGTTGGCAAGGTCTCATGAGTGATTTGTAATTATTTATGAAAAGCTAAATTAGACAAGGATACAAATCTTGATAAGCATGGCAGTCATGCCATGATACAAAGAGGAGAAAACATATGTACTGCTTCTCAACATTTGACATGATTAAAAATTGAGAGAGAAAACATCCCCTCATGAAAGGAAGGAAACTAGGCACTTAGTTGATACTCTTAAAAAAAAAAAAAAGAAAATAATAACCTGCTGTGTTTGATGAATCAAGACATTCATCTAAGAATGTATCACAAATTATTAATGTATTTATCTCTTTTCTCTGCCTTTTTGTGGGTTTTGTTTGTTTTGTTTTTTTTTAATGCAAACTAGCACGGTAGTTAGGAAAACAGAGATGGCTCAGATTTGCCAGGACTAGTATAGTGACAGCAGCTACCAGTTTGTGTTTCCCTGGCATCCCAAGGGTGGTACAAACTGTCTGCAGGTGCATGTACACATATAAATACAGGCAAAAATCACCTACATATTTTCCAAATGTCATTGGATGAAGTCCTATAAAGGCAAACAAATCAGAATGGGCATATGAGAAAAAGGACATTTATGACCTTTTATTTGCCCATATGCATACGTGTCTAACTGAAGTACTCTTTAACTTATCGACTTACTCTGTAGTCATTTTCTCAAGGATTCATAGGGAGAATAGGCCTAAAGGCAAGACATGAAGCAGAAGAGGACATTGAATTTATATCCGAGATGGCAGAAGGCATTCTTTTCACGAGTCAAGGAGCAGAAAAACAGACAATGAGAGATGAAGACATGCACTTGCCAAGCTGAGTAAACAACACGGTGAGAAGACTTGTAGCTACCAAGCAATTTCATCCAGGCACACAGTAACTACTACATGTGTGGTAGCTCTTCTTCCCAACTGAAAAGCAAAGGCATCAAATGTCCTGGTTCAATCCAGCCCGTGTCCTTTATCGGTGCCAGCCACTAGATGGTGACCCTGTCCCAAATCTTACCTTCCCCTGACGAGAGGGCAGCGGTACAGACCCAGGCTAACACCACCAAACCCAGCTGTTTGCTCAAGTGCACCATGAGAACCAGATGCTTTCATGCAAGTGGGCTGGTTGTCATCCATAAACAGCATTTTAAATGGAGGCACACCCTTCAGAGACCAGGATTTGCTCCAAACCCATTTTCCCTTGTGACCAATTACCATGAACGGCTCAGGAGGGTAACAACTGCTACACTTCTCATTATTGTTTCAAGGATTTATTTTATTGGTGTGCAATATGAGTATTTTCAAGTGAGAGCTTTGGCTGAGATGCATGCTCACTGCTTTTAAGTGAGTGAAGGATGTGGAGGACTCATGTTGTTTACTAATGGAGACACACGGGACAAGTTATTCTCCCAGGCCGTTCTCTGACATCCAAATAGTGGCTAAATCAAATATATAGGGAGCAGCAACGTGACTGGGAGGCTGAAGAAAAGCTCCTTCTGCCCTGAGGCCACTGGCTGTAACCAGCATTTTAAAACGCTGCTTTAACACCAAACACGTGACATGCCAAGGAGGATGGTGGCCATTTTATTCATCCAAAGACTATACAAAGGTTCACTTCCAAGAGCACTTTACTGAGACCTTTTTACCAGCTTTACTAGCAGCCGTCTCATTTGATCTGCCTCACAAGAATTCCTTTCTGTGCTGGTACATGCTGGAGGGCTCACATCACACAGGGCTACTAAGGCAGCTGGCATGGTTTAGACTCCTGAGTATACCTAGCACACTTCTGAAATATTAATGCCATTTATGGGGGTGTCTCCTTATGTGGTCAAGGCAGGATGTTTTACACACAGATTTTCTAGAACGGGTGCTGATGGTGTTGCTAAGATGGAATTGCTGTCTCCCTTGCTCACTCTCTCTCACAAGATGCATTCCTTTTCCCACTCCCCCGGCTGATCTGTTAGCAATTACTACCAACACTCCTGGCTGCCCTAAAACCAGAGGACCATAACTAAAGGTGGATTGTGTCCTTTGAACTGGAAGTATGGCTCAGCTGTATGCAGCCTCTTGGGAGGCTCTACTAAACTGTCTGGCAGCTGCAGGCTTCTATGAGCAGCAGGTAGCTGGTGCCTACTTTAGTAGGGGGAACAGATAGCAGCTCTTCACCCATTCCTCCACTTCCACAGCAAAGCAGAAAGGAGAAGGAAGTAGATTTACAGCAGGGGATTTATGAAGAGGGGAAAAAACCAGAAGCCTCCAGTCTGTTTGATGATCTGTTAGTACTGAAAGTCACCTTCTCCACAGCCAAAATAGAATTCTTTGACAAATCAGAGTTTCTTGCAAAGCACAAGAAGGCTGAAAAAACACCATAGAGGAGCTTTCTTTTGCCTCATTCCATCATGACCTTCAGCCAAAGCCAAAAAAGGCAAAATAAACCTCTTTTGCTTTGTCTTTGAAGAAGTCAAATCCAGCTGTGCTGGTACACAGCATCACCAAAGAACTTCATCAAGGAAGCAAAAAAAAGGTAGTGAAGTGTGAAGTAAGAGGTTCACTGCTGGATGCCTTCCTTTTATGTCCTGACCAACAAACTAGTTCCCATTATTGGCAGTCCAAATCTTGACTTCTTGTCTTTTCAAAGTGCTCCCAGGAACACTGACTGAGAAAGAGCACCTTCTCAACACCATTCACTTCTGCCAGTCAGCTGCCACATAAATATCACATTGTAAAGGACTTGTGTTTACATCAGCAAGTGTGTTGGTAGCTAACAATAAAAGTCTAAATAAAAACAGGAAAGCAAGACACAGATAACCTTCCTTCCATGTTCTAACCAGAATTATGACATTTACTGTTGGCCTTTGTTTCACAGATCCAAAAAAACTTTCCCTGTCTGTGGCATGACAAGTCTGTTTGAAGGCCACCCAACAACAAGTGGAAGGCAATTAAATAGGTTTGCCCAGGCCTAAGCTCTGTATAAAACAACTGATTACAATTACACTCGCTAAATATTAACCACATTTCCCATCCCTGCAGATTTTCTTGCCACTGAGAGTCTGTTTGCACAACATGCTCTGCTGCTTGATTTCCAACACTGCAAAATAAGGAGTGATACGAATTTTTCATACAAGACTTAGATTGTGTCAGACCTTTCATCACCTCGAAAAGTACAAACTGCTCTAGAAGGGCTTTACTTGGGAGAAAGTTAATCCTCCCAACAAGTCCATAAATTAAAGAAACAAGGTTGCATAAAACAACCAAGCAGAACTTGGTTAGCGCTTGGCATTTCACCTGTAGCTTATTAACTGGATACAATCTTTCTGATGGCAGCAGCAGTAGCAAGCATTTTTCTTCCTCCCTATATGGTGCATCTCACCCTATGGAAGTTCAAGCACCCTTTGAAATACATTAGAATCAGAGAGAAACAAGAGATCTCTGTTAGACAAAAATCTGCAAATTCTCTTCTGGACATTTCTTTCAGGTTCCTATATGCAACTTGGTTAAAGACTGCCCAGCACTGCCCCTGCATTTAATTCCTGATGTTAGTTCCCTTGCTTCCCCATCATACACACTGTTGGGGACATAGAGGGAACACTGAATGGAGAAGGAAGAATGGATGGATCTAAAATGCATTTATATCCATTTAGAAGATCCAAGTAGAATCTCTTGGATCCATATGTAGATGTTAGTACGTGTAAAAACTAGCTTCAGGAAATACCTCATGAAAAACACAAAGCTAAAGGAAGAAAGGAAGAAAAAAAACCCACTGTCTGTTGTTACCAGCTATTACACCTACTAACCTCAGTGAAGCCAGGTAGACATAACAGGTTAGCTAGATCAGGCACAGAGTTGAGTTCCTGGAGTTACATGCATTGCTGGGTTAGTCTCACAGCTTGCATCAGTGAAACATTCTAGGTTTGCTATAGATCTAAGCAGAGACACTGCAAACTACATAACGAGCATGCTTACAGCATTGAGAACTCTCTGGTAAAATAAAAAGAGAAAACAATGTCATTCCTGCCAACTAGACATTTCTCTGTCTCCCTTTTGGCAGGCTTTTCTTTTTTTTAACTTTCCACCTATATCTTTTAACTAGTCACTGGAAGCTGAATTCAGGCTAAAGGCAAAAAGCAGTAGGCAAGAATTAGAGAAAAGGAAGGAAAAATGATAGAAGTGGAGGGAGGGGAAGGGAGTGCCTCATGTACAGGGCACAGTAAAGGCATCTCACATCTCTCTCCAAGGAATGTTTTCAGCAGAGTGCATTTTGCCTCGTTCTGTGTCTCTGACAACTGCCAAAGGCAGAAATGCTTTCAGCCAAGGTTAGCAGTGTTGGAAAGATAGTTGTCAAAAGCAACACACAAAAGCACTTCCAAAGCCAGCTTACAACAGTGGATAAAAATAACAAGCATATGACTCAAAGCAATACTCAGCTCAAAACACCTTTTCCTTCTGTCTGCATAAGATTGGTGCAGCAGAGTAAGATTTAGTTCAGCCCTCTCTTCCAGATCAACTACTTCTTGACAGGAAGAGGACATACCTCTTGACATAGAGGACCAGGGAAAGTCAGGCTGAGACAAGGCTCTGGTTTCCCACAGCTCTTTGGAATTGTTCAAAGGAGCCACAGGTCTAAGCTTTCCACTCAGAGAATATGGCCGAGCTGATGTGAGACCAATTAGGGGCAAATGGAAACCATATGTGATTTTAATGAAACAAGAAGCTGGTGCACATAACTTACTGCTGCAGGAGCATTTACTGCCTGAAAGGAATGTGCATCTGGCATTGATCGTTTCCCAACCCATCAAGTGAGCAGTAACATGGAAAGCAAATTGGAGCATATGATGAGAGATGAATTGCCTAAAGAGTACAGTTAGGGGAGCAGCCTCTGCAAGGAGAAAACATGTCCTTTGCCTGTGATTTAGTGATACAGTTGTGAGGCTGATCTTCCATTTCCACAGATCATGATGATAAACTGCAAGAACGAGTGCTAAAATGATTAAAATGGATCAAGTGATATTTTTAAGAACCTACTACAATCACAGAAGTCCCATTCTGATTCACATGGGGCAGACTTTTTCTCTCTTGAGGCCATGGGCACTCCTTAAAAAAGCAAAGTAGTATTGAGACTAAACAAGGGTAATATACAGTCCTCAAATGACACTGCTTTCCAGTGAACATCAAAATGGGTACACAATGAGATTTCAGGTTGAAGAGGCAGTGTAGACACACCCTTTTGAATTTTCTTTTAATTTTTTTTACTTACTATCAGTTACTCAGGAAGTTTCAGTTCTGCTGAGAAAGGGAAGTCCCCAGTCTGCAAATTTGTAGATAAGTTGCTTTACTGGGCTATGGTCATTTCTTCTGTAGGCTGTTGTGTTGCAAGTTGATACCAGGTTTCAGAACAAACCCACTCTCTACACTAAGCAGCCCAGAGATGGCTCACATACATCAAAAGAGGAGGTGAGGGAAGATGCTCTGATCCAGCACTTGACCAGTGAATGCCCAGGGCTTGAACTTGGTAGATGTTACTTTGCATTTCAAGTAATAATGAGACTTCTGTAAAACCAGACACATAGAACTGGCATGTCTTTTCTCCTTAGTGCTAGATTTCCCCTGGGGTATAATCAGAGTTAACAAGCATCATAAATTCATCACTGTATTTTTTAAGGATGCAATAGTAAAATTTTTGAACCAAATCTGCCAATTTAATAGTCTTTCGTAACCCACTGTGCAATCCACAAACCCACTGGGCACCAGATCCAAACAGTTCGACAGGAGGCAGAGGAGGTGGAAAGACAGTCCTGCTAAAGAGAACATCTGAAGGCTGTTCTCATCTATGCATTAGAAATAGGGCATCTCTGACAGCCCATGTAAGCCTTTCAAAAGAGGGATTATCAAAAGCCACAGGCCTGGACACTCCCTGCTTCATCAACTTACTTCAGAGGACTCTCCTTGCTTCAGCACCTTGCCCATCTGGGACGGGTGCCAGCGTTCTGCGAGGAGGCTGCACTCCACTGATCACATGGTTTATGTTCAATTTTGCACGTAGGAGCTAGAGAGGAAGAACTGTTTGGGAACATGTATAGATTTCAAGGGTACTGGGTGGGCCTGCAAATTCCTTCCTGCATTACAAAACTTGCACTAAACTGACAGGCTAAGCAGCTGTCCACACCAGAGAGGTATACATATTCAACCAGGTCAGGCCTACATGTGCTGCTCTGCTGCTCCTATTTGCACTGGGCCTGACAGGACCTAATATTTGGTCTGCCAGACCCTGGGATTAAACCTGCATTCAAACAATTTCCCCAGTGAAAAGAGTATCTTTACCCACTATTCTCGAGATGTCATCAATCGTTCTGAAGCTGCCAGCATCTGCAGACTGTTCACATACAGTGGATATGTCCATGACACAGTTCTGGTTGTATCATAATGCTTAAGGAATTTACTAATTGCCCATTTTATTAAAGTCTGTTATGTAATCACAGTAATTACTACTATGCAGCTGATCTTAAGTACATGAAGAATTTTACCCTGGAGTCTGAGTGCCACGTAAACCCTTAGGTGTAGCACTCAGATCCTGATTCACTGTTCATTAAAAAGGTAGAAAAACTGCCTGAGTCCTGAATGAGCCTCACATACCACAGTTCCCAGCAGCCTACAGGTCAAGGTCAGGCAATTTGACCAAACTGACCACCTATCCAGAACTTTCCAGAAGTCCATGTAGTGCTCTGTCATAACTGCATTCCAAAGCATCATCCTTCATTTTTGACCTTAGAAGGCCTGCAGAACTCAGTGTTGATTTGTTGTGGAAATCAGGTTAAATTAAAAAAAAAAAAAAA